>CM073493.1:2950000-3550000 GCA_037074585.1 Biancaea sappan
TCACTGTCATGAAAGTGTTATTGCATCCCTAACCCTAAGGGTCATTTCTCCTTTAAATCCTTCTATAATTTTCACCATGTGTGTGGTCTCCTGCATTCGTTGTCAGAGTACGATGCTAAACACTAAGGGCCCGATATATAGTTGGCAGACTACACAGAAACAATTAAAACGAGCAAGTCAATTTATACTAAAAATGAAAAAAAAAAACAGAAAATTAGAGTTATTTTATTTGAGGCAGAAGAAAAATTGAAACATAATTATTTTTAAAATAGGGTATCTACACTTAAAATTATTAATTGTCATAATTACTCTAACATTGTTTTACCTAAAATTTCTTCCCTTTTATTTATTTTAATTTTATATATTATATACGTTCCTTTTGATAAAAAAATCATATATTTATTGTGAGTTTATTTTCTATATTTTAATTTCATTTTTTTTCTTTATGATTTGTTATACGCGCGCACACACATTTTAAAATATTTGTTATCACCGTCTGTCTTCAGCTTCAATAAGCTAGTCCACATGAAACTAATTAAGTACATATTGGGTTTTATTTTAATAAAAAATAGAATACTTGTAACATTTTACTTTAAATTAATAGTAAGAAAGACTATTACAATATAAGGTACTCTATTCAAAAGATATGTAACATTATATTATTTAATATCAAAAAATAAATTATAACAAATTTTACAGACAGAAAATATAAGATTCAAAGAAAATGTAGTATATTTTAGAATTATATGGAAGGAATTTATAATTTAAAAATAGAGAAAATGAGAGTGTTATTATAAAAGCTTGAAGAAAAAAGAAGTGTCATTTACATATTTTAGCCTACGACTTTTCTTACCAAACTAATTTTTATTTTCAGTGCAATAATCCTTAAGTCAATCCTACCAGACATGCACCTTCAAAGGGATACAAATTCAGTACTCACCATATATACTATTTGCAGAAATCGCACTCAACGCTTCCACCTTTCATCAGTCTCTCGTATGCAAAATATTATGGCGAAACTTCACTTCTCTCTTCTTATGTTCTCACTGCTTTCTTTTGTGCCCTCTTTGGCTTGGAGTACCACAAATATCACCACTGATAAATCGGCACTTGTTGCTTTCAAATCTTCAATCACCTTTGATCCAAACAACCTCTTGGCCAACTGGTCTGTCTCTTCTTCTCCATGCACTTGGGCTGGTGTCACTTGCAATACTCATCATGGAAGGGTTCGTTCTTTGAATCTTGGAGACATGGGTCTCAAAGGCAATATATCTCCACAATTGGGAAATCTCTCATTCCTTGTTGAACTTGATCTTAGTAACAACAATTTTAATGGTCAAATGCCAAAAGAGTTGGTTCAGTTGCATAGACTGAAACTACTCAACTTGAGTTTCAATAAATTTGATGGAGAAATTCCTATATGGATAGGGGCTTTAACTACACTCCAACACTTGAGTCTTCGCAATAATAGTTTTAATGGATTTATTCCATTATATTTATCTAATTTGTCAAGGTTGGAGACCTTGGATTTGAATTATAACTTTGTTGAAGGGAGCATTCCACTTGAGATCGGAAGACTTCAACACTTGAGGCTTTTAAGAATGGCTGGTAATAAGCTTTCAGGAATTATACCCCGAACATTGTCAAACTTATCTTCACTTGAACTATTGAGTCTCTCTTATAACACTATATCAGGTATGGATGATTTGTATTATTTCTATGTTTTTACTTTGCACTTTATCATGTATTTAGTATGAAACAATCAATTAGCTAGATGTGATGTGAGTCATGCCAAGTAGCTATACCTTAGATTTAACTAATTAAGAAGAGATAAGGTAAAACAAGAACTTTTTTTTTGGAGTAAATACTGATTTTGCCCTTGAAATATTATAATAGTCTCAATCTAGCCTTTGAAAGGTCAAGTATCTCAATTTAATCCCTAAAAGATTACATTTGCTTTTCATCCCCCTATATAACAAAGTGATTTTTGCCAACAAAAATCTTGATATTTGATAATGGGAGATTAACTATTTAGATTTAGTAACAAAATGAACCAAATTGAAATAACTTAATCTTTGGGACTAAATTAGTAATTTACTAACTGTTTCATCTATTATTTTACAAAAATAATATTACAAAACTAATACTTTAGTCATCAAAATTCTCTTATTAGTTGTTATGCAAAAAGATTCTTTTTTCCCGCATAATTTATGCTTTCTCTCTTTTTTTTTTTTCATTTTATATGGTTTTCCCGCATTTCCCTTTCATTAATAAAAAAAGAATAGTGCGAATAATACAATGACGTGTGGCGTAAGAATTTAGGAGTTTATATTAAAATACATTAATTCACATGAATAAATTTGTCTCAAAAATTAACACTAGTTGGTTTAAGTGATTTGATACTTATTTTCTTTTAAGCAAGATTTTGAGTTCAAATCTTGCGAATAGAGAAAATAAACGTTAAGAGAACTTTACATCATTGTAGTCTGACCCAACTCTAATCAGATTAGTCAAAATCTAATATGTTTTTGGAGATTGCTAATTCTAACAAAAAATAAACTCTTATGTGCATATTAGCTGATGCTAAAGATTTAAGGGTTTATATTAAAATGTTTTAATTCAAGGATATTGCTATAGATTGCTAATTTTGACAAAAAAATAAACTCTCGGTATCTTTTAAGGCTTTAACTCTGCCTTTTCTTTGAGTCTGTACGTTCGCTTTCTTTGAATGAATTCCACTTTTACCCAAAAAAAAAAGACATTGCTATAGTCAAGGCTAATAAAATCTTTTTTGTTATTTTTTTTCATTATTTGAAGGAGTCATTCCTCAAGAGATTGGTTACCTTCCAAAGTTAAGGATCATGCATCTTGGAAGTAATCAACTTTCAGGGTCTATACCATCTTCAATATTTAATAGTTCAACACTGCAGGAAATTACTCTTGAATCTAATAATTTGTCTGGTAGTCTCCCATCAAATATGTGTTATGGACTTCCAAAACTTGAATTACTTTATGTACATAACAATGACTTGTCTGGTGTGCTACCATTTGATTGGCATCAATGCAAAGAATTGAAAGATTTGGCACTATCAGAGAACAAATTCAACAGAGGACACATACCAAGTGGCATTGGAAATTTGACTAACCTCCAATACTTATATCTACAAGAGGACAACTTGGAAGGTATTATTTTTAATTATGCCCATGATACACACAGACATACATGTTAGCTTTTTATCTTAAATAATTTGTTTGATCACTAAACATTATTCATATGTAATATTTTTTATCGGAGGTTATTAATTTGCTGTAAAAATATTAGTTCTCTTGTATAAATAAATAAATAATGAATATATTACTTAGTCTTTGAAGGATTATCATTGATTCGATTCAGTCCTTAAATAGTGTTACAAGATAGTTCCTAAAAGATAAAAGTGTTTTCAATTTAGTTATTTTTGTTATTAAATTGTACAATCTTTTATTCCAGAAGTCACTTTTATAAATACAATAATGAAATTGATATAAATATGATATTTTAAGGATTAATTTAAAACACTTAATCTTTTTAAGGTCAAATTGAGATTCCTAATATTTCACGAAAAAATTAGTTTACTCAATATTCAACTGTTGACCAACTGAAAAAACTTACAAGGACGATGATACATAACGTCTGCAAAATTTGTAAATCAGTTCATAGTGAGCATCTGCTCTAGATGCATCCATGATGCAAACAAAGTTGCTAAAAGCCATAACACATCTTTTCTAGACAACAATTATATATATATTTATTTAGTCAATAAATTATTAAAATTATATTATTTTCATTTTTAAAAAGATTAAGTTTTTCAATTTAATCCATATGATAATGTATTTGTCTCAATTTCATTTGTTAAAGTGATATTTTCACAATAACAAATTTAAAACTTGGTAATGATAAGTTTGGTGATTTGGAAATAAAAAAAAGTCAAATTAAAACAAATGCAACTCCTTACAACTAAATTGAATTGATTGATATTTCAGCAACCAAATAAAGATAAATGTAATTTTCAATGTACAAGGAAGTTATTTACTCTAATAAAAATAATAATATCTAAGTAGGAATTTCTATTATGCTCCCCCTCTCTTCTTATAGGCTTTTGTCATATTTGTTGTATTAACATCAGTATAAGTGATTATGAGTGAACAATAAAATGCCACTAATTGAAAGACTTAATTATGGTGTATACTTCAGATTGATTTTTTAATCTTCATTTATAACAATACTAATGACCACACAACCATTAAGACACAATTATATTTTATTAGCATTGCAAGCGGTAACGAGTGATTTGTCCAAAAGTTTATTAGAAAGAGTGGATTCGATCCAGATAAAGTGTTAGGCTGACTAAGTATGTTAATAATGATCAGTCAAGGAATTTAAATATAGTTGAAGATATTCCTAGTAATGTTAAAAATTAAAGTAAATTTCTCTTTTAAGTTTTTAAAACATATATTCAATTTCCTTTAATTATGAAATCGCTATATTGTAGTCTAATTTCATATTTTTATTTAGATATGTCCAATACAATATTTTCTTATTATTTATAAGACTCAATTACCCTCCATTAACCCTAGTAAATATTGGATACATTTTTTTACAAGAAAACAAAAATACGTGTGACATTTTTTTTCTGGACTAATAGCAAAACAAAAAATATCATATATAAAAATTAATTTTCTTAAGAAAGGTATTTTAGTCAAAAGATATGTGATATTAAGTTATCGATTTTCAAGAAAACATGTTGTAACAAATTTTTCTAGGAAGAAAAATATAAATTTGGACTAAAGTGTAGTGTACTAATCAATTACAAAATAGAAATTGTATATTTTGAACGTAAAGTAGAGTTTGGGGGGGGGGGTGTGATTCTGAAAACTTGCTGAATACGAGAATATAATTTATTGTATGAATTAAGAAACATGAAATCAAATTAAAAAATTGTGTATTTTTTTGTTAGTGAAATCTCACCTTCTCTTTTCAATATCCTTCTTTGAGAGAGGTCTACTTTGGCTATAACCATTTACATGGCAATCTGCCAAAATATTTGAGCAATATAAACTCTCATGTGCATATTAGCTGATGCTAAGGATTTAAGGGTTCATATTGAAATGCATTAATTCAAGGATATTGCTATAGTCAAGGTGTAATACCCATGAAAAATAAAATATAAATATTTGTTTACAAACTACTGTTACTATTTCAGTATACGGTACTATTCACCCGTATAATACTATTTACGTATATGGTACTGTTTATTTATACAATCAAAATGTCAAGTATTAGATGTGGTTTGGTCATAAGAGACAACTAGAAAGAAGTTCGTAGGAAAAAATGACGTTTTATGTGTAAAAATACCCTCAGGGACTAAAGTGAAAGGACTGAATTGAAAAGAAACTTAAAGGTTTAAGGTGAAATGATAGTTTTCCCCTTAAGTTTGCGACTTGCACAGTAATTGTAAATGATTAACGTGGATTATTTTATTAGAAATGTCATTTTCATAAATAGTAAATTGAATATTTTATTAGCGCATAGTATCAAATAGTACCCTTGACTTTTGCTATAAATAGGCCCTTCCATTTCACTTCTAAACTCACACCTTCAACTTCTCTTCTTCTCTCCTTAAGTTTCTCTTGCTCTAATGCTGGGCCTCTGAGATTTTGGGCCTTTCCTTTTCAGCTTAGGTAAGGATACTATGCCCTTTCTATGTCTTTCAATTTTAGAAGTTATTTTCTTAAGTATGCTCTGTGGTTGCGGCCTTGGCTGATCTTTCACATCAGAAAAACTGTCCTTAGCTGTTTATATGTTATTTTGATTCTCTGATTACCGAAATAGAATGTAAACTGTGAAGAATACATGTCTAGGAAAGTTCTGGCTAAGGAAAGACCTGGTTTTTAAGTGTGTCCAGTGTGACCCTCCACTCTTTCCTGGAAACTTACCTGGTGTACTCTTTTACAGATTGCATTCTCTATTTCTAGTATGAATAGTGACCGTACGTATGAATAGTGACCGTACATATGAATAGTGACCATATGAATAGTAACCGTATATATGAACAGTAACCGTACATATGAACAGTATCTGTACGAAAACAATCCTGACGTATTTTCTCTAATCTTTCATGAAAATCTCCGTAGCAGAACACCGAAATTCACCTGAGAACTCTTGTCTGTAATAACTTAGAGAAGCGATGTTCGTACGGAATCCAGGTGAGTGAAACGACCCCGTTTTAATAGAGTTTTAGCATTACTGGTGATAAAAAGTATGTCGTAGGACACTCCCAAGATTCATAGGGGGAAATTGGATTCAGAATGGCAAATATAATGAGATAATTAATCCAGAAGTATGGATAAGAAAAAGCAAGTATCTCATGATGATGTGAAGATTGAATCTCTTGAATTGTGGTTTATAAAGCTATAATATAGTTATATACTATACCTGTTATATGGATGAATATTATATTGAGCTTCTAATTATGATATGAAATGCTATTGATTGTGATTGAGCGGGACAGTACCCCCTCTCACGGCAAGGCGGAAAACCCGGTTGACAGGGTGTCTTGACCAATGAGTGTGGAGACAACGATTCCCTCAGTAGGGATATAGCCCGGATTGGTGATAAATCCGTGAGGCGCCCTAGCTAAGAGGATGAGGTTGTGCGTCATGGCGGAAATATACATAATTGGTGAGCCGGCCTGTGTGCGCTCTCCAGGATATATTGCCATTGACGAGTACTAGTAACGTTTGTTGAATTGGATGAATTTTTATCTTATTGTATGTAATTTCTAACTATGTTTATTGGTTGAGTATGAGCCTTCGGATATGCTTGCATGACTGGTAATGTATTTGAATTTTATTAACGCGAGGCCGATTCGCTCATTGAGTTTAAAAGCTCACATTGTTTGTACAACCTTTTTGTTCAGATCAGGTTGCCAGCGAAGAATATCTGCTAGAGGAGTAGATCACTTTGGACCTTCCCGTTGTCGGGTAGACCCCTCTTTTGTTATAGATTATGTTGCTCTGTAATCGTCTAGGACATCTAGGTCAGGGGTTTGGCATTTGGTTTGTATGTCAGCATAATAATGTATTTTATATTGAGAATCTATTATTATGTGCAAATCATCTCTATGAATTACAAATAAGAAAATTTGATATATTTTCTTTAGGAATGGCTATTTTGATAAATGGGTAGAATTTATCGAAAGGCTTACAGTGATGAGATATTCATCATTGTGCCGGTCATGTACCCAGAAAACGGGTCGTGACAAAGTTGGTATCAGAGCAATGGTTGTTAGGTCTCCTAGTGATTACAGAGCAAGGTAACCTTAGTAGGACCTCCTCGTCCTTAATTTATTTTTCTTTTGTTTGTACCTAAAGCTACATTTGGTGTAAGCTTCACGTATTAAAATTATCTATGTACTAGAAATAAAATTTAAGTTAGTATCTAGATCTTCTTTGTTGAAGTGATTCATTTTACTAAAAGAACTTGAGGAATGAGAAGATATTGGACTTGTTATATTTCATACTTGATTCTAAAGCATAGTATAGTAATATCTTTTTGACTGAGCAGAGTTACTAAAATGATATTTCATTGCACTTCTGAGCTATGGAGGAATGCTGAATAAGTATTTTATGAACCTATATATAGAGAACTATGGGTTTGCCCTAAGCATTGAAGGGATACGACTCTATATGAGTCATTGAGGTGAGAGAAATTTCTATATATATTTATTTTATAATTATGCGTGAGGAGTATGTTATTTACTTAACACATTTTCTAGAATTGTTCTTCTTAGAGATTTATGTAATGATTTCATTTTATATGACACCTTCAGCTGAGAGTGTTACCTTAAGGTAGAAGGATCGCCTTTGGGCAAGATTATTACCTATGGCCAAAATGATGCCTTAAGGTGGAGTACTTGTATTCGTAAAAGTTATAAGTTATGTGTGTGGAAACATGTGTTCTGATATTCAGTATGAACTGGAAAGACCACGTGCCACTTTTGAAGACGACATCTATTTGAGGTTTTATATGGATATCTGATTAAATGGTTTAAGTTTGGTAAAGGTTATGGGGATGAGACACTTTATGGTACAAAAGGCTGTGAAAAAGATCAAACTGATGAGGAAGAGATTACTTGCTGTTTAGAAAAGGCAAAAGTCTTATGCAAATTATTGATAATGCGGTTTAGAGTTCACAGTCAATGGTATAATGTTCTTGTAAATCTCACCAAGGGTGTGATGAGGTTTTGGAAGAAAGAAATGCAAAGGATGAAATATGGACGAAGTAATCACACTTATTTCAGTCTTGAGAGGAGTTTTGAATTCGGGGGACCGAATTCTCTTAAGGGGGTGATAATGTAATACCCATGAAAAATAAAATATAAATATTTGTTTACAAACTACTGTTACTATTTCAGTATACGGTACTATTCACCCGTATAATACTATTTACATATATGGTACTGTTTATTTATACAATCAAAATGTCAAGTATTAGATGTGGTTTGGTCATAAGAGACAACTAGAAAGAAGTTCGTAGGAAAAAATGACGTTTTATGTGTAAAAATACCCTCAGGGACTAAAGTGAAAGGACTGAATTGAAAAGAAACTTAAAGGTTTAAGGTGAAATGATAGTTTTCCCCTTAAGTTTTCAATAGTAAGCCGCCTGCGACTTTGCCGTAGTTACACAGTAACTGTAAATGATTAACGTGGATTATTTTATTAGAAATGTCATTTTCATAAATAGTAAATTGAATATTTTATTAGCGCATAGTATCAAATAGTACCCTTGACTTTTGCTATAAATAGGCCCTTCCATTTCACTTCTAAACTCACACCTTCAACTTCTCTTCTTCTCTCCTTAAGTTTCTCTTGCTCTAATGCTGGGCCTCTGAGATTTTGGGCCTTTCCTTTTCAGCTTAGGTAAGGATACTATGCCCTTTCTATGTCTTTCAATTTTAGAAGTTATTTTCTTAAGTATGCTCTGTGGTTGCGGCCTTGGCTGATCTTTCACATCAGAAAAACTGTCCTTAGCTGTTTATATGTTATTTTGATTCTCTGATTACCGAAATAGAATGTAAACTGTGAAGAATACATGTCTAGGAAAGACCTGGTTTTTAAGTGTGTCCAGTGTGACCCTCCACTCTTTCCTGGGAACTTACCTGGTGTACTCTTTTACAGATTGCATTCTCTATTTCTGGTATGAATAGTGACCGTACGTATGAATAGTGACCGTACATATGAATAGTGACCATATGAATAGTAACCGTATATATGAACAGTAACAGTACATATGAACAGTATCTGTACGAAAACAATCCTGACGTATTTTCTCTAATCTTTCATGAAAATCTCCGTAGCAGAACACCGAAATTCACCTGAGAACTCTTGTCTGTAATAACTTAGAGAAGCGATGTTCGTACGGAATCCAGGTGAGTGAAACGACCCCGTTTTAATAGAGTTTTAGCATTACTGGTGATAAAAAGTATGTCGTAGGACACTCCCAAGATTCATAGGGGGAAATTGGATTCAAAATGGCAAATATAATGAGATAATTAATCCAGAAGTATGGATAAGAAAAAGCAAGTATCTCATGATGATGTGAAGATTGAATCTCTTGAATTGTGGTTTATAAAGCTATAATATAGTTATATACTATACCTGTTATATGGATGAATATTATATTGAGCTTCTAATTATGATATGAAATGCTATTGATTGTGATTGAGCGGGACAGTACCCCCTCTCACGGCAAGGCGGAAAACCCAGTTGACAGGGTGTCTTGACCAATGAGTGTGGAGACAACGATTCCCTCAGTAGGGATATAGCCCGGATTGGTGATAAATCCGTGAGGCGCCCTAGCTAAGAGGATGAGGTTGTGCGTCATGGCGGAAATATACATAATTGGTGAGCCGGCCTGTGTGCGCTCTCCAGGATATATTGCCATTGACGAGTACTAGTAACGTTTGTTGAATTGGATGAATTTTTATCTTATTGTATGTAATTTCTAACTATGTTTATTGGTTGAGTATGAGCCTTCGGATATGCTTGCATGACTGGTAATGTATTTGAATTTTATTAACGCGAGGCCGATTCGCTCATTGAGTTTAAAAGCTCACATTGTTTGTACAACCTTTTTGTTCAGATCAGGTTGCCAGCGAAGAATATCTGCTAGAGGAGTAGATCACTTTGGACCTTCCCGTTGTCGGGTAGACCCCTCTTTTGTTATAGATTATGTTGCTCTGTAATCGTCTAGGACATCTAGGTCAGGGGTTTGGCATTTGGTTTGTATGTCAGCATAATAATGTATTTTATATTGAGAATCTATTATTATGTGCAAATCATCTCTATGAATTACAAATAAGAAAATTTGATATATTTTCTTTAGGAATGGCTATTTTGATAAATGGGTAGAATTTATCGAAAGGCTTACAGTGATGGGATATTCATCATTGTGCCGGTCATGTACCCAGAAAACGGGTCGTGACACAAGGCTAATGAAATCTTTTTTGTTGTTCTTTTTCATTATTTGAAGGAGTCATTGCTAAAGAGATTGGTTACCTTTCAAAGTTAAGGATCATGCATCTTGGAAGTAATCAACTTTCAGGATTTATACCATCTTCAATATTTAATAGCTCAACATTACAGGAAATTGCTCTTGAATCTAATAATTTGTCTGGTAGTCTCCCATCAAATATGTGTTATGGACTTCCAAAACTTGAATTACTTTATCTACATCACAATGACTTGTCTGGTGCACTACGATTTGATTGGCATCAATGCAAAGAATTGAAAGATTTGGAACTATCAGAGAACAAATTCAACAGAGGGCACTTACCAAGTGACATTGGAAATTTGACTAACCTCCAATACTTATATCTACAAGAGGACAACTTGGAAGGTATTATTTTTAATTATGCCCATGATATACACACACACGCGTATTAACTTTTTATCTTAAATAATATTTTTGATCACAAAACATTCTTCGTACGTAATATTTTTTATCGGAGGTCATTAATTTGCGCTAAAAATATTGGTTCTCTTGTATAAATAAATAATTAAATAAATAAATAATGAATAAAATATATATTTGTTTATATATATATATATATATTTGTTTATCACCGTCTTTCAGCTTCAATAACCTAATATTACATATTTATTGAATAAAATACTCTACATTAAACAAATTAAATACATATTGGGTGTTATTTTAATTAAAAATAGAATACTTATAACATTCTATTTTAAATTAACAGTAAGAAAGACTATTACAATATATAAAATTTGATGTTCTTCTATTAATAAAAAATACTTTATTCAAAAGATATGTAAAATTAAATTATTTAATATTAAAAAATAAACTATAACAGACCTCGTTAGATAAAAAAAATATAAAATTGAAAGAAAATGTAATAAATTTTACTAAAGATAGTACTATAACAGATATCACGGAAGATGCTCGAAAACTTATACTATTCCTCCTCCTTTTGTGGAAAAATTCTATACGGAAGACTTCTGAAATAGATAACTTTAGTTCTCTTTTGTTTTTTGGCTTGTATTGAACTTTCTGTTTCCTTTTAATATATTTCCTTTTACCAGAAAAGAAAAAGTTGAGGAGCGAGAAGTGTGATTTTGAAAAATTGTTAAATACGAGAATATAATTTATTCTATAAATTATGAGAAATATGAAATTATATTAAAAAAATTGTGTATTTTTTTGTAGGTGAAATCCCACATTCTCTTTTCAACATGCCTTCTCTGAGAGATGTCTATCTTGACTCTAACCATTTACATGGTAATCTGCCAAAAGATATGTGCAATCAATTTCTTTTACTTAAAATTTTCAGTGTAACTGAAAATCAAATTGGCGGAAGCATTCCAAAATCAATTAGCAATTGTACATCTTTGAAGATGTTAGACTTGAACGAGAATTCATTTTCGGGTACATTCTTATACTTTTACATTTGATATATTTATCTTCTTCATATATTTAGTTTATTCCATTCAAACTTCCAAATATGAAAAGAAATTAGTAATAGCAACTATCAACATTTACTTTCAAACTTGCCATGAAAGTGATATTGCATGCCAAGGTTCATTTTCCGTATATTCTTATCCTGTTACATGTGATTTATTTACCTTCTTCATAACATTTTCAATTATGTAGCCTCAACGCAAAGTTAGAGTTGTCCCAGTTTTATGGGTCAACCCATTAAACCTTAAAACAATATAACTTATTGGACTTAAAAGAATTAATCCATTTTTGATCAAGCTATTCTTAATTTGGCCCAACACTTTAGACTAAATAAGACTTTGACAAAAAAATCAAAGAAAAAAAAAAGAGACTAAATAAGACTAACAAATTAATTTGGCCAGCCTTATCTTTTTTCTTTCTTTTTTTTTTAATCTTAAATCAATACATCTTTAATGATTGACTATAAATTCTTTTCCATTTATTTAAAGTTCCTTATCTAATTTTTTTAACTATTTTTATTTTATACTTTTTTCTTCTGATTGAATTTCGGAATGATTTGTCTTGATTATTTCTTTGTAAGAGGCTATGTTTATAGTTGGTTTGAATATATACTTGAATTATTTGTTGTTGAAATTTTGAATCTAAGGATATATTTTATTAAATATATATTTTCAAACAGTAATTGCTCTGAATACATTTTTATTGATCTGTATGCATATAAATGTTAAAAAAAATTAATACTCTTAATTATTTAATATTTAAATTTAAAGATAATATGATAATATTTAAATATATATTCACATTCGAACCTTTTAATTTACAAAAAGAGATCATATTAAACCTTTTGTATTTTTCTTTTTTCCACCTTATCTTTAGAGGTGTTAAGGGGGTGGGTTTGAGTCGGGTCAGACCAAGCTCACATGGGCTTCTAATATATATGAGCCGGCTGGGCTGGACTTTTGGTGATAATTATGCTAAAAATCATGGCCTAGTACAGCTCTTCAAGAGTCATAGGTTGAATTAGGTCGGTCCATATTTTTTTATTTAAAAATAATTAACTTTTACTATAATTTAAATATATTATAAATTTAAATATAATGAATCACAAAATAAAAAAAAATATTATACATGATATCTTTGTTCAATAAAGCTCAATAAGAAAGAAATATAGGCTATTGTTAAATATTCAAAATAAAAAAAAAGCTATTATGACATTATATTTTTAATTTTAGAAGTCTCTTTTTTGAATTATGACATTAGGTTGAGTCATATACATTACTTTATGAACCATTTTTTTTTTATATTTGGACAACCTTGATAACTCATGACTTAAGTAATAAAAGAAAAATTACAAACTCAGGGTACAAATATTTTTAAATATTCTTTATTAAAATATTTTTAAATTAAAAAAAGCCCTTGGGCCAAATCCGTCGTAGCCAACCTAAGTCCTATGGACTTAAATGATTTAAAATTGGGCCATAAAAATATTAATGCATCCCATTCTATTTACAAGACCAGACCAACCCAATAGATTTAGCCCATTTTAACAATTTTACTTATCTTTAAAATAATTGATGGTTGCGTCTAAGCTTAAACATATAAATAGACGTTATGGAATTAATTATTATTATTTTTTTTAGTGGCCTCTAGCATTCGTTGTCAGAGTAAGATGGCATTAGAGTTATTTTATACTAACATGAAAAAAAAAACAGAAAATTAGAGTTATTTTATTTGTGATAGAAGAAAAATTGGAACATAATTATTTTGGAAATAGAGTATCTACACTTAAAATTAGTAATTGTCATAATTACTCTAGCATTTTTTTACCTACAATTTCTTCTCTACTATTTATTTTAATTTTATACATTATATGTATTCTTTTTGATCCAAAATTCATATATTTATTGTGAGTTTGTTTTATATATTTTAATTTCATTTTTTATATATATGTTGTACGCGCACACACATTTAAAAATATTTGTTATATATATATATATATTTGTTTGAATAGGTTTATCACCGTCTTTCAGCTTCAATAACCTAATATTACATATTTATTGAATAAAATACTCTAAATTAAACTAATTAAATACATATTGGGTGTTATTTTAATTAAAAATAGATACTTATAACATTCTATTTTAAATTAATAGTAAGAAAGACTATTACAATATATAAAATTTGATGTTCTTCTATTAATAAAAAATATTTTATTCAAAAGATATGTAAAATTAAATTATTTAATATTAAAAAATAAACTATAACAGATCTCGTTAGATAAAAAATATAAAATTGAAAGAAAATGTAATAAATTTTACTAAAGATAATACTATATATAAATATAAAATATTTTTACTTAACCAATTCCATGACAGTTCAAATATTGTTTATCATTAAACCATTAATTATTTATCTCTTCGGTTGTTCGAAATTTAAAACACCGATTAAGATGGAAAATGGAGCTATTGAGAAGGAAATATAATGTTCTCTTGTTCTATATTGCATTGCCAAGAGTCCATGACAGTGATACTTCATCCCTAAGATTCATTTCTCGTTTTACTCTGATGAAAGAAAAAACAGAAAATTATACTTTTTTTAGGCAGAAAAAAATTGGGACATAATTATTTTAAAAATAAAGTACATAATTATTAATTTTTTTACTAAATCAAATTAAAACAAATGCAACTCCTTACAACTAAATTGAAATGATTGATATTTCAAAAACCAAATAAAGATAATTGTAATTTTTTAATGTTCAAAAAATTTATTTACTCTAATAACAATAATAATAACTAATTTTTCAATTGTAATTTACACTAATTTCATTTTAATTAGTATTAATATAATGGTGAAAAGTAAGAAATTGCGGTTTTAATAATTGTACAATTATATTAACCCTAATATTGTACTAATGACCACGCAACCATTTATACACAATTATATTTTATTAGCATTATAAGTGATAATGAGTGATTCGTCCAAAAGTTTATTGGAAAGACTGGATTCGATCCAGATATAGTGTGAGGTTGACTAAGAATGTTAATAATGTCTAATCGAGAAATCTAAATATAGTTGAAGATATGCCTGGTAATGTTATAAATTAATTAGAGTACATTACACTCCACTCCCTTTTAAAATATATATTTTCGTTCTTGCAATTATGAAATCGTTATACCTTAGTCTAATTTTATATATTTATTTAGAGAGGTCTATTACAATATTTTTTTTATTATTTTTTAGACCGAATTTTCCTCTATTAACTCCAGAACATATTGGAAACTTTTTTTTACAAGAAAATAAAATACTTGTGATATTTCATTCTGGATTAATAGAAAAAAAGGTATCATATATAAAAATTAATGTTCTTAAGCTAAAATAAAAGGTATTTTAATCAAAAGATGTTTGATATTAAGTTATCGAATGTCAAAAAAAAAAACCATACTGTAACAAATTTTTCTAGGTAGAAAATATAAATTTGGACCAAAGTATAATGTATTTTATAATTACAGAATATGAATTGTATATTTTTAAAGTAGAGGAGAGGAGAGTGTGATTTTTGAAATATAAGGTCAATCGAAGCCAAAACTCCTATGTTGATAGGCTGGCGAAGCATGGAAGATCTCATGGAAGATGCTCAAAAACTTATACTATTCCTCCTCCTTTTGTGGAAAAAATCTATATGGAAGATTTCTGAAATAGATAACTTTGTTCTCTTTTGTTTTTTGACCTGTATTGAACTTTCTGTTTCCTTTTAATATATTGCCTTTTACCAGAAAAAAAAAGGCAGAGGAGCGGGAAGTGTGATTTTGAAAACTTACTAAATACGAGAATATAATTTATTCTATAAATTATGAGAAATATGAAATCATACTAAAAAATAGTGTATTTTTTTGTAGGTGAAATCCCACCTTCTCTTTTCAACATGCCTTCTCTGAGAGAGGTCTATCTTGGCTCTAACCATTTACATGGTAATTTACCAAAAGATATGTGCAATCAATTTCCTTTACTTGAAATTTTCAGTGTAACTGAAAATCAAATTGGCGGAAACATTCCAAAATCAATTAGCAATTGCACATCTTTAAAGATGTTAGACTTGTCCGAGAATTCATTTTCGGGTATATTCTTATCCTTTTACATTTGATTTATTTATCTTCTCATATATTTAGTTTATTCCATTCAAAATTGCAAATGGGAAAAGAAATTAATAATAGCAGCCATCAACATTTACTTTCAAACACTTAAATAACTTAAAATTTAATTTACTTTTAATAAATTAATAAATCAAGTTATGGTATTATTTTCTAATCCACTTCAATAACACTACGAACCTTAATCCTTGACATGATATTATATTAATAAATATGGAAATTGTATCATATGTTGTTGATTAGTTTTTTAAAAAGTAAATGATTTAGAAAGTGTAATGATCTGTCAGCATTTATCAAACAGTACCTTTCTAAGTCTTTTCTTCTACTATTTTCCATCCAAATATCATTAAGATAGGTCTTATTTGTTGTTTGGTGAAGTTTTGAGTCATCATTGAATTTCCTGATTGCTTCATTTGTCAGCCTAAAGGCATCAGACATTTGTATTACCATTTTCTTTTGTTTTTATTTTAGAGTAAATTATTGATTTACTCTCTACAATTTTACAGTCATGTTGATTTGCATGCTCCATAAAAGATTAAATATTTTAATTTAGTGTAAAAAATTTATATTTATTTTAATTTAATCTTTTAATTACTAAATCACAAAATTTATTGCATACTAGCCCGTTTAAGTCCACTTTAAGATGGGCAAAATATTGAAGTTCAAACCTATCCAAAAAATATGGATGGGTATGAGCCAGCCCAAGAGTATAAGGCATTTTAATACTATTGGAGGTTGATTTATTTAACTTGCGAGTCAGTCAGAGTGTTTATAAGTTTTTTATTATTATTTTTTAAAAAAAATGAGTGTCTCAAATTTGCCAATTTATTAGTGGCAAACTGTGGGTCAATGGAGACTGATCCATTACGGCAACACTACTTTTGTATGTTAACACGTCTTTTCAAAGCCTAATTATTAATTAACACGTCTTCTCAAACCTTATTGATCCATCAATTCCTTCCTTAACTAATATTTCATTCTTTTAGTCCATGACATTTCAATATTTATTGTTTAACTGCCATAAAAGTGATATTGCATGCCAAGGTTCATTTTCGGTACATTCTTATCTTTTTACATGTAATTTATTAATCTTCTTCATAACATTTTCAATTATATAGCCTCAACATAAAGTTAAGAGTTGTACTAGTTTTATCGATCAACCTATTAAACCTTAAAACAATAAAACTGATTGAACTTAAAAAAATTAACCGATTTTTAATCAAGTTATTCTTAATTTGGCCCAACACTTTAGACTAAATAAGACTTTGACAAAAAAAACAAAGAAAAAAAAAGCCTAACAAATTAATTTCGCCAGCCTTATCTTTTTTCTTTCTTTCTTTCTTTTTTTTTTTTAAATTTTAAATCAATACATCTTTAATGATTGACTATAAATTCTTTTCTATTTATTTAAAGCTCCTTATCCAATTTTTTTAACTATTTTTATTTTATAATTTTTTCTTATGATTGAATTTTTGAGAGGCTGTGTTTATAGTTGGTTTGAATATATACTTGAACTATCTATTGTTGAAAATTTGAATATAAGTATATATTTTATTAAATATATATTTTCAAACATTAATTGCTCTGACTACATTTTTATTGATCTGTATGCATATAGATGTTAAAAAAAATTAATAGTCTTAATTATTTAATATTTAAATTTAAAGATAATATCATAAAATTTAAATATATATTCACATTCGAACCTTTTAATTTACGAAAAGAGATCATATTAAACCTTCTGTAATTTTCTTTTTTCTGCCTTATCTTTGAAATAATTGGTGGTTGCGTCTAAGCTTAAACATATAAATAGACGTTATGGAGTTAATTATTATTATGTTTTTAGTGGTCTCTAGCATTCGTTGTCAGAGTAAGATGGTCTTAGAGTTATTTTATACTAACATGAAAAAAACAAAAAATTAGAGTTATTTTATTCGAGGCAGAAGAAAAATTGGAACATAATTATTTTGAAAATAGAGTATCTACACTTAAAATTATTAATTGTCATAATTACTCTAGCATTTTTTTACCTAAAATTTCTTCTCTACTATTTATTTTAATTTTATATATTACATATATTCCTTTTGATCCAAAATTCATATATTTATTGTGAGATTGTTTTATATATTTTAATTTCATTTTTTATATATATGTTGTACGCGCACACACATTTAAAAATATTTATTATATATATATATATATATATATATATATATATATATATATATATATATATATATATTTGTTTGAATAGGTTTATCACCGTCTTTCAGCTTCAATAACCTAATATTACATATTTATTGAATAAAATACTCGACATTAAACTAATTAAATACATATTGGGTGTTATTTTAATTAAAAATAGAATACTTATAACATTCTATTTTAAATTAATAGTAAGAAAGACTATTACAATATATAAAATTTGATGTTCTTCTATTAATAAAAAATACTTTATTCAAAAGATATGCAAAATTAAATTATTTAATATTAAAAAATAAACTATAACAGATCTCATTAGATAAAAAAATATAAAATTGAAAAAAAATGTGATAAATTTTACTAAAGATAATACTATATATAAATATAAAATATTTTTATTTAACCAATTCCATGACAATTCAAATATTGTTTATCATTAAATCATTAACTTTTTATCTCTTCGGTTGTTCGAAATTAAAAACACCAATTAAGATGGAAGATGGAGCTATTGACAAAGAAATGTTCTCTTGTTCTATATTGCATTGCCAAGAGTTCACGAGAGTGATACTTTATCCCTAAGGCTCATTTCTCGTTTTACTTTGACGAAAGAAAAACAGAAAATTAGACTTTTTTTAGGCAGAAAAAATTGGGACATAATTATTTTGACAATAGACTACATAATTATTAATTTTTTTACTAAATCAAATTAAAACAAATGCAACTCCTTACAACTAAATTGAAATGATTGATATTTCAACAACCAAATAAAGATAATTGTAATTTTTCAATGTTCTAATTTCATTTTAATTGATATTAATATTGTAGTTTCCATAAATAGCGAAGAGTAAGAAGCTGCGGTTTTAATAATTGTACAGTTATATTAACACTAATATTGTACTAATGACCACGCAACCATTTATACACAATTATATTTTATTAGCATTATAAGTGATAATGAGTGATTCGTCCAAAAGTTTATTGGAAAGACTGGATTCGATCCAGATATAGTGCGAGGTTGACTAAGAATGTTAATAATGTCTAATCGAGGAATCTAAATATAGTTGAAGATATGCCTGGTAATGTTATAAATTAATTAGAGTACATTACACTCCACTCCCTTTTAAAATATATATTTTCGTTCTTGTAATTATGAAATCGTTATATACCTTAGTCTAATTTTATATATTTATTTAGAGAGGTCTATTACAATATTTTTTTATTATTTTTTAGACCGAATTGTCCTCTATTAACTCCAGAACATATTGGAAACTTTTTTTTACAAGAAAATAAAATACTTGTGATATTTCATTCTGAATTAATAGAAAAAAAAGGGTATCATATATAAAAATTAATGTTCTTAAGCTAAAATAAAAGGTATTTTAATCAAAAGATGTTTGATATTAAGTTATCGAATGTCAAAAAAAACCATGCTGTAACAAATTTTTCTAGGTAGAAAATATAAATTTGGACCAAAGTATAATGTATTTTATAATTACAGAATATGAATTGTATATTTTTAAAGTAGAGGAGAGGAGAGTGTGATTTTTGAAATATAAGGTCAATCGAAGCCAAAACTCCTATGTTGATAGGCTGGCGAAGCATGGAAGATCTCATGGAAGATGCTCAAAAACTTATACTATTCCTCCTCCTTTTGTGGAAAAATTCTATATGGAAGACTTCTGAAATAGATAACTTTGTTCTCTTTTGTTTTTTGACCTGTATTGAACTTTCTGTTTCCTTTTAATATATTGCCTTTTACCAGAAAAAAAAAGGCAGAGGAGCGGGAAGTGTGATTTTGAAAACTTACTAAATATGAGAATATAATTTATTCTATAAATTATGAGAAATATGAAATCATACTAAAAAATAGTGTTTTTTTTTGTAGGTGAAATCCCACCTTCTCTTTTCAACATGCCTTCTCTGAGAGAGGTCTATCTTGGCTCTAACCATTTACATGGTAATCTACCACATGATATGTGCAATCAGCTTCCTTTACTTGAAGTTTTTAGTATACCTAAAAATCAAATTGAGGGAAGCATTCCAAAATCAATTAGCAATTGCACATCTTTGAAACAATTATTCTTGGACCTCAATTTATTTACGGGTACATTCTTACCCTTACATGTGATTTATTTATCTTCTTCATATGTTTAGTTAATTGCATTTAAACTTGCAAGTATAAAAAAGAAATTAATAATAACAACCATCAACATTTACTTTCCAACACTTTAAAAATCTACTTTTAATAAATTAAATAAACCAGGTTAAGGTCTAATTTTCTAATCCTCTTCAATGACACTACGTACCTTAATCCTTGACATGATATTAATTAATAAAGATGGCAACTGTATCTTAAAAATGAAGACATAAAAAATAGTAAGTATATTGTCGCATGATCTAACTAAGATTCTCTCTTTCTTGTTTGTTTTAGATTTTGGGCCAATGGATAATGGATCCTTTCTATCATGAATTGTGTTTTTACATAGGACAATAATGAGTTGGACTGTTTCTTGATATAATCAATCGAGACATATGGTTGAAGAGTACTTTTATATATGCAACTTTCCCAATTTAAAAATTTCTCTTTATTTGAATGTATAAAATTAATAAAATAAAATAAAATTAACAACGAAATAAAAGTAAATATATCATCATTATTATTAATTATAATACTATTAATGTTGCAATTTTAGATTAGAATGAATGAATGATATAGTATATTTTGATTAGTTTCTTTTCAGAAAACCTTACAAATTAGAAAAATACATGAAATATTAAAAGTAAAGGATTTGGATGGTGTAATGAGTAGGCCTCAATCAAGCAATTCCTTTTCCACTCTTTTCTTCCATTATTTTGCATCCAAATATATCATTAAGTTACCTCTTGCATGTAGTTTGGTGAACTTATGGTTAATCTGTTGATTGCTTTCGTCACATGATGCTCAGAAAGTGATCGGCATGGTATGAGCCCATTCCATGCCGTAAGCCTGACATAGAGAGGCTTAACCTACTTTATATCGTTTTTCTTTTCATAAAACACAAACCACATCGAAACTTGTGTGAACTCAATATAATCTCAACTGAAATAAACTTAAACTTTATATAGCAAACATATAGTTGTTATACATATGAATGTATCAGAAGCTTTACACAACTCAAGCTTTTCAACTTAACGTCTATTCAACATTACACAAAACTACATCTCAGGGTTTGATTTCAAATGTACATACATTTAACTACAAGAAAAATGCCTGCCTAAGACACAATTTGAACTCTGAAAGTACAACCTCTAACCATGCCCACTCGGCTGGATGAAACTCATAACAAATCAGCTATCTGTGGGGGGAAAAACAAGAGGGAAAGGGATGAGCTATGCGCTCAATGAGTAATGGAACTGTAACAACTTATACATAAACTTATATAGGAAAACATCGTTTAAAAGTATGAACTATAACAAAAATAGATTTACCTGTACTTCAAAATGTCATGTGTAGAGCAAAATTCTTTTATTGTTATAAAAATTAGAGAGGCTATAAATTTGGAAAGAATGTCTAAGGGAAAAATAATAACATAAACACAAGCTCTAAAAATTTCTCATGCAATAGAGAAGTCAATCAAATACAATAAGATAGAGATTTAGTCTATTCTCATGTAAAGTTATAGATAATGTACTTTTGAAATACCTTTAAGACGTAAAAATACTGAAATATGAACTCTGGAGGAACCACTAGTAGAACTATAACTATGTAAACTGTCATCCATTTACCTCTCCAGTGATTTCTAATTTTTGAACCATTCACCTGTCACACCCTAATTTGGAAACAGGACTGGCACGACACATGGATGATCCCATGGTCGTAAGCCTAACTTGAATGCATACACAACTCTCATACAACTACATGTAACATAAAATCATGCATTTTATATGCAAAACAAGATTTGGTTACATGTTAAACTTCATTATATTTCTAACTATTCCCATCAATGTCACTAGGGAATAAGAAGAAACATTAAGACAAAAGAATGACCATCATAGATTCTGTTACAACATAAATATATATTTGTTTAATACAATGTTTACAAATACTCTATGTGTCCTACCAACTAAGGAGCACATCTAGACTTCCAAAAGAGTACATAAACAAAACACCAACCTAGAGCAAAGAGGGGTTGAACCTTCGCTACCGCATGCCATGATCATACTACCACAAGATTAAGCTAATTATACTCAACATAAGTCACCTCTTATGTCTCCTAGAAATGTAATTTTACCTTGTTAGCATGAAGGTTTCAAAGAACTAGCTTGAGTGTGGTTAACTACTTACCTAGATTCTAAGCTAAACTTTACCAATTCTTAGTGTATTTCTCAAGGATTCTTAGTTTAAGGAGTCCCAGATTCAATTGCTAAACATATGTACATGAAAGACAGAATTAAAAATGGAGACATGGAGTTTGGTGTTCTATTTTGCCGCTATAGTTGTGACGCTTGGGGCCAACGAGGGTGAGGAGTGATCGTCGGTGCATCAAGAAGCACAAACAAGGAGTGGCTCCTAGTAAGCTTCTAGGTGAAGGGACATATAAATGAACTAACTCCACATTAGAATGAGAGGTATCCTGAGACTGTACATGTATAAGACTGTACAGTTAAGAGATTCTGAGACTTTGTAAGTATGAGACTATACAGTTCAGGAGAGCATAAAAGATTTGATAAGTACTACCTATACTAACAAGATGCACCTTCTTTTTCGGGAGCCCATTTCATAAGTACTCCAAAGTTAAGCAAGCTTAGCTTGGGGTAATTTTGGTATGGGTGACCTCTTGGAAAGTTTTTCCAAGGAACATACGAGTGAGAACAAAGCATACTATAAGGACCCATGTCACCTTATGGGGACAGTCATCGATCTAGAAAGTAACTCAATTAGTACAAGTGATATCAGAGCCAGACCTCTCTTAGTATGATGTAGTTTGGGGACGAACCAAGTAGAAGTTGGTCGGCATGTAACACCTAGGGTCGGTAAGGATAGGGAGCGATCTCCAGACTTCTCCTTGCATAAAGATGTACTAAACATTATATTAGGTCGACTAACAATTAAATAGAGTAAGGATCCAATCATACCTCTACAGAGCTTCTGATCTACACTTTTACCTAATTCATCCTTCTCTAGCTTATGTGCTGTACCCATTGAGGTCCTAGTTTCTTTGGCAGTATCCATCTCGAATTTCTTTAAAAGTTATTTTATATATTTAGTTTCGCTAATGAAGATTTCATCCATTTTTTGATTGACTTGCAATATGAGGAAGAAAGCCATCTCCCCCATTATTCTCATCTCAAATTACTAGTTATAACCTTGGAAAAATTCTTGCACAAATTTTCATTGGTAGCTCCAAAGATAATATTGTCCACATAAATTTGAATAATCAAAATATCTTTATTTACAATCTTAGTGAATAGTGTTGTATCAAATTTTCATCTTAAAAGTCCATTTTTTTAAAAAAATACTTAGCCTTTTATATGAGGCTCGAAGGGCCAACTTTAAACAATACAAAGCCTTAGATAATTTAAAAACATGGTTTGGGTATTCAACACTTTCAAAACCAAGAAGTTGTTTTATGAAAACTTATTCATTTATAAAACCATTTAGAAATGCACTTTTCTTGTCCATTTGGTATAATTTGAAAATTTTAAAACATAAAAAAGCTAATAACATCCTAATAAATTTTAACCTGGTTATATGTGCAAAGGTATCTTTGAAGTCTATTTCCTTTTGCTGGTTGTATCCTTGAGCAACCAGCCTTGCTTTGTTTCTGACAACATTTCCTTCCTCGTCCAATTTATTTTTGAAGACCCACTTAGTGCCAATGATAGACTTGTTTTCAAGAGCAGAGACTAGCATCCAGACCTTGTTCCTCTTGAACTGGTTGAGCTCCTCTTGCATGACATTTATCCAAGATTCATCTTCCAAGGCCTTGCTTATGTGTTTTGGTTCAATCTAGGACATGAAGGCCATGTTGTTCATTTTCCTCATCGATGACCTCATTCTTCTTTCCTCAGTAGCATCACCAATGACATATTCATGAGAACAATTAGATGTTTCCCTCCATTTTGTAGGGATTCTTTGGTGATCTTTTTATGATGTGTCATTAGGTTCCTCATTGTGTGCTTTTGGTTCTTGTTGTGTCATTTGGTTCCTATGCTTAGGAATCTCTTGTTTGCTTTTAGAATCAAGGATATGGTTTAATGTCTCCCCCTTTTTCTTTTTCTTGAGCAAGGACTTTCTGAGTTCTAGATAGCTCATCATCATCACCTATTCTTTTATTATGATAAGAAGAAATGTTAGTTTCATCAAAAGTAATGTGCACAAACTCTTTTATTGTTCTAGTTCTTTTATTATATATTCTATGGGCTTTACTATTATTTGAGTATCCAACAAATATTCCTTCATCAGTTTTAGCATCAAATTTTCCTAGGTTATCTTTTATGCTCAGAATGTAACATTTACAATAGAATGCACGAAAATAATCAATGTTGTCTCTCTTTCCTTTCCATAGTCCACATGGAGTCTTGTTCAACATTGGTCTAATAAGGCATTTGTTTAGAATATAACATGAGGTGTTGGCTGTCGTAGCCCAGAGATTCATAGGGAGGCTATTTTCACATAACAGGGTCCTGACCATGTCTAGCTAGGACTTGTCCTTTCTTTTAGCAACATCGTTTAGCTGTGGAGTTCAAGGGGTTGAAAAGTTGTGAGTTATTCCCTTTATGTTGCAAAACTCTTGAAAATAGAAATTTTAAAATAGAAATTTTCTAACTCTGTTCCATGATCAATTCTAATGCTAGTGATCTAAACTTCTTTTTCATTTTGAGTCTTTTTTAAAAATGTTTTAAAGGCTTGAAAACGTTTACTTTTATTTGCTAAGAAAAGCACCTATGTAAAGCGGGAATAATCATCAGCAATCACTAGCCTATGTAACTTCCCTCTTAAACTTTGATTCTTATTGGACCAAAGAGATCCATGTGAACTAACTACAGGAGTCTAGTGATTGAAACATGCTCTTTTGAAGAAAATGGTGTTTTAACTTGTTTTCCTTTTTGGCATGCTTCACACATATGATCCCTCTCATATTTTGTCTTAAGAAGACCAACAACTAGGTTTCTATTGGAGAGTTTTGAAATCAACCTTATATTGAGATGGCCCAATTTCTTATGTCATAACCAACTTTGATCACTAGTTGTTGAGACATTTGTGAGGGAAATGACTTTTATAAGACAAGGCATAGACGTTTTCATACTTGTACCCTTCAATCAGGGTGCTGTTTTCATCCTTATTTCTAATATAACATGTTTTGGATGTAAATGTTACATTATATCCTTTATTATAGAGTTGTCTCATGCTTACAAAATTATATTTTAATCCTTCAACTAGAGATATATTTTTAATATTGAAAGTGTTATTAATATAAACCTTACTGATGCCAAAATTTTACCTTTTTGGTTGCTTCCAAAGAATACATTTCCAAGATTTTTCTTTGTTTCATACTGTACAAAGTTGGATTTATCCCATGTCATATGTCTGGACTAGCTTGAGTCTAGGAACCAACATCCTTGTTTCCATTTTGACCTCAAGCATAGCTACATGCAATTAATTTTAGGTACCTAAACTTATTTGGGTCCTTGAAAGGTTAAGTCCTTGAGAGGTTAACTGTTTTCACTTTTATGCCTTTGGGTACCTATATTCTTTTAATAGTTACCTCAGCCTTAACTTTTCCTAAGCAATTCCAAAACATGAACAAACACAAATAAAATATACACACATAAATATAATATGTAATAACCTCACTCTTTCCATCTTGTGAGTCTACATTTTCACGAATACCATAGTTAGTCTAAATCACGGTATTTACCTTTCTGGATTATTATTACTCAATCAATAGGTTATTACTAAAGGTCAATATTCCTCTAAAGTTGATCCTTGTTGTTCATCCGCGCGGATGCTCCCATCCACGGATTACTAATTGGTTTTTCCTTTCATGGGTCTGCATTCCCACAAAGTTTCTCTTTTATACAAGTAATTTGTTTACACAACACAATACAACAATCAATCCACTATCTTTAAATATAACCCATATTATAATCCCAAGAAATTCCTTTATCTAGTTAATATCACTAACTAGGGAATTTAATAAATATAAGTCCAATTATAGTGTGAGTGAGATTTATATTGTACTTGAGTAATTTAATATAACTCAGAAGCATGGTCAACCACTCACCTTGATATTTGCCCAATTTTACCTTCCTCCTAACTAGAAGATGCCTAAGATTATGAAGACAAATTCCCTAGCAAAAGAGACCACAAAGGAAACAACCAAGAAAAATCAAATTTTGGAGAAGTCCTATTGTTGTAGCAATGGGACCATTAAAGCAATGGGACTAATAGGGAACATTGTTCTCTATTCTATCTATCACTGCAGTGATTGAATTAGTCACTGCAGTGACTATCCCAGCTACAGCCATCGCTACAACGATTGATGGGTAGCAGACCCATAATTCTGCAGAGAATGATTTTCTCTGTTTTTTGTTTCACAACTCAGTCCTTTGGTTCCAGCACATACCTACCCATTTTATCAAAGTTTAAGGTCTTTAGCTCAACATTTTACCATTCCCAACACTTTTAAGTCAAGATCAAAATCAAATCTAACATAAAAACCATTTTTCTATAAGGCATAAGCTACAATTGAAAATTGGGAAGATAAGGGATATTGAAGTTTACCTCTAGCTTTAAGAATCCCAGGAGAGCTAGAAAGTAATCGAAAATAAGAAATTAATTGGAAGAAATGGTAGAAATGATTTGAAGAAGTTGAGAGAAAAATCATTTATTCTCCTTGCTCTATATACTTTTCTACATGAAATGAGGAAAGAGAAAGGGAAGAAGAGGCTTTAAGGTTGTGGGTCACTTAGTGACCCATGGGTACCCATAACCAGATGCCCTAAACCTGAGTAACCTAGTTATAATTATTCCTCAATAATTATATCAATTCTATTAAATTTCTTCTTCTTCCTATTTTTATCAATTCATAAAAAATATCACATTACAATAAAATATCTGGTCTAATCATTTATCTCAATTTTCACAAATAATTATTCAAATGGAATAAATTAAATATGGATATTAAAAATGACTAATTAAATTAAAATATTTAATGCTGTAAAATACTGTTATACCCCCAAACACGTAACCCCCAATTTTGGCAGATATTACAGAGGTCATCATCACTCCATGAGGCATTGGCCACCATTGATTTATGGTCCTTTCTGGCTTTTGTAAGCTACAAGCACTCTGCACAAATGTGTCTAGTCTTTTTAGACTCATAGTAGCTTACTGATTTGTGATATTGCTTTGAAGATACTTTGTTTTTGTTGTTATGATATCTCTGTTTATGGAAGTCAAAACATCTTGTTTGACAGTAACACCCTATCCTTGTCATCCATCATTTCTTCCTGAGAAGATGATTTTTCTTTTGTTATGTTGACTTTTAGCATAACTCCTTTTTCTTTTCTTCTATTTAGTTCCTCATTTCTCTTCTTAGGTTGGTCTTTTCATGGGCAATTTGTTTTTCTCATAACTCACTAATAGTCATGGTTTCTATTTTCCAAAATTCCTTAATTGCCGTGGCTTTTATCTTCCAAGGTACTATTAAGTTCTTCAAGACCTTGTAAACTATTTTCTCATGGTCATACATGACTCCTATAAGATCAAGTTCATGAGTAATTTTCCTAAGTCTATCGAACGTCTCACATTTTGAAATTATCAAATTCCTCCTCTAGGTTGTTGGTTTTGTTTTATGAACCTAATTAGTACCTTTATGTGTGGTCCAAAGTTTCTTATACTTTTCTTTGGTGTTCTAACACCTTGATAGTTTCTTGAACTCCTTTGCATTCATAGCACACAGAAGGTAGTTAATAGCTTTGTAATTTACCTTAACTTTTTTTATCATCTTCCTTTATCCACTTGTTTTGTGCTTTAAGGGCCTAAACTCCATCCACCTTATTCTTGGGAATATAGGTACATTTTTCGATCACTCTCTAAATGTGCATATTTTGAGATTTTATGAAAACCTCCATTTGAGTTTTACAATATGTATAGTTCCTTCCATTGAAGAAGGGAGGTCTATCTGCGCTTTGACCTTAGGCACCAACCAACTACCAGATTAATCTTCTGAATCTTTTACTCTGGGAGGTTAATCTTGCAAACACTAGAGACCTACTTTTATACCATATGTTAGAACACGTGTGTGGGGTTGAATTGGGTACATGATTATTTTAAAAACTTAAACAACTTTTCTTTAAAATGATATTTAGTTAAGTTCATGAAAGACTGTTTATTTTGAAGTCAGTTTTATTACAAAAAAGTTGACTTTTAACAATAGTTGTTACCAAAAATCCAAAAGTCATCAATATAAATGTTTCAGTAGTGAAAACAAGTCAACACCTAAAATCTCTTCACTGAAGGTTTTAGTGGCAACAAAAGTCGCCAATAAAAAGTTGCCACTGAAACTCACAATCAATGGTGACAAAAGCCTCCATTGAAAGTATAATTTTTGTCACCTAAAATTAATTGTAGGCAATAAGGAAAGAAAGAAAAGTCACCACTAAAATTAAATTTTAGTGGTGACAAAGAAAACTTTTATTGGCGAACATTCCTGCTGTCACTGAATGTGTCTTTTGGTGGTGACAAAAGTCACCATTAAAGATACTTTCAGTGTGGCTACTTAAAGTGTCTTTAGTGACAACAATCCTCACTTTTGGTAACAAAAAAAGTCACCACTGAAAGTATAATTTTTCAAAAAGAAAATAAATAATGCAAATTCTTTATTTATAATTGCAAATATTATTTAATAAGTAATTAAAGTTTTAATATAAACCATCTCATCACTTAAATCCTAAATTTATTATGTTTTCCAAATAACAAATATTTAGCAATTTACAAATATACATATGTGAATCTCAACATCACGCTCTGCCACTAACAAGTTATTGAGATATTGTTTGCTCCAGTTGCAACCTAAAGAAGATCCCACATCACTCAACACATGAAAAATTAAACCATTCAATAATTTTAATAAACTAGGTTTTTTTAGCAAGAACTCAAAGCAATAAAGTGTGGCAACAATCCTTCGCTGTCATCATATGTAGCAAAATACTTTTGGTGCTTTTGCATAACTTGCAAGAATTGTAACAATAATAGTTATTTACTATCTTCACTAGTCCTCAAAACACAAAGGCTTTGATAGACATTTTAATTCATAGGATTTCATTTCTCACTTGTTTCAAAATTAGGCAAGTTTTTCCAAAAATTACTTATGTTTCAAATTAAAAAGCAAGTTGACGGGGAATTCCCCCATAGCTTTGTGTAAAATTACTAGCTTAGTTACAAGAAATTCTCAAGGTAGCATCAAACTGTCAGTTCCTAATAAAAATTCTCAAGGATGGGTAAACCATATGAGATTAAAAGATCACTTATCTCTTAACATTCACTATTAGCTCCTTGTGGATGTTCTTGGTCACCTCTATTATGTATAATGATTAAGAAATTTTAAGGACTTTTGCAGTGGTGCTCAAAGGTAAACTACTTGTGGATGTTTTGTTTAATCCATTCTTTCCCCTATTGCTCCCCCTCTTAACTTTTTCTCTCACTATTTTATCAACAACATATATCTCTATGTATTTAAATTGTGCTACATCAGTTCATATCTGAAGATACAAACACAAAAATGCATAAAATCCAATTTATCAACATATGCTTCACAAGTAGCCTTTAAACTAAAATTTACATTATAACTTGTTACGAGACTACCAAGCAAATAGATACTTAACAAAATTGACAAAGAATATTGAAAAGCTCACCATAGTCAAAAGATCTTTAGGAAGATCTAGAAAGGATTCTTTAAACTTTCCAAGAATTGGAATAGGTGCCTCAACAAGATTTACAATCTAAAATTTGATGTGAATGGATATTCTTAGGAATGCACGTTTTAAACTATTAAAGGCAGAATCTAACAATAAGCATACCTAGTCCAGTAACTTAGATATTTTTTGTCTCTCTTGACCTCTCAACAAACAAACAAATTTATACACTCTATTAATTAATTAATAAATAAATAAGAAAAAACTGAGGTGATAGATAAATATTTTACCTCTATTTATTTATATTGTTTGATTTCTTATTCTTATAGTGAGATATCGCCACTGAAAGTAAGATTTTCAGTGACAACTTCTAATGTCGCCAAATAAAGTATCAGAATTTTATTATTTAAGAAAATGTCTATTTTCAGTGGTGACACTAAAAGTCATTGCCGAAAGTGAGTCTCTTGGTAGCGATATCTGAGGTCACCACTAAAAGTGAGACTTTCAGTGATGACTTCTAATGTCACCACTAAAAGTATCAAAATTTTATTATTTAGAAAAATGTCCATACCTTAAAAGTCGTCACTGAAATGAGACTTTTAGTGGCGACATGTGAGGTCACCACTAAAAGTGAGACATTCGATGACGACTTATGAGGTCACTATGGAAAGTATCAAAATTTTATTATTTAAAAAAATTCTATTTTCAGTGGCGACAGAAAAAGTCGTCACCTAATGTGAGCCTTTCAGTTACTCTAAAATAATTGTCTTTCTCTATTGTAATCAATTGATCTTCAAAACATATTTCAATTACACCATCAAAGTTATTACCTAGAAAATATAATTTCTTTGGAAATATAGGCCATGTTTGGTTCTTGATTTGAAAATAATTTTTTGTTTTATAAAAAAAAAATGTATTTGGCACATTATTTTGAAGAATATGCTTTAAAAATAATTTTAATTTTTTTAAGAAAAGAAAAAAATAAAATATGTTTTTGAAAACATTGTTTAAAAAAACAATTAAAAAAATATGTGCTAGTTGAATATATCACAAAAAGCTACATGGTCAAATGTTAAATATGCACTAGCTTAAACCAAAGGATCACAATTTGAGTCTTGGATATTGCATTTTGCTAATAAAGTATCAACATTTTATTATTCAAAAAAAGGTCTACTTTTAGTGGTGACACTAAAGATCATCACTGAAAGTGAGACTTTTGATGACATAAGACCTTTGGTGGTGACTTTTATCGCCACTTAAAATAAGACTTTCGGTGGTGACATATTAGGTTGTCACAGAAAGTGAGACTTTTAGTGACAACTTAAAAGAAGTCACCATTGAAAGTCCCACTTTCAATGGCGAACTTAAATGTCACCATGAAAAGTCTTATATTCAGTGACGACTTTTAGTGTCGCCATTGAAATTGGACATTCAATGACAAATTTTTTTTTGTCACCATCGAATAGTCGCCACACCAAAAGTCCTTTTTTGTTGTTGTAGTGTTTCCTGCTTTACTGGTGGTTACTGAGAATGTGATTTCTTAATGATAAAGTGTTTTTATTTAAAAGAGATGATAATTAGAAGAAATAATTAAGGAACACAAATGATATATAGTGGTTCAAAGATATCTTAAGAGATATTCCTTCATTCACTTCTCAAATACACAGTACGAGAATTTTATTTAGGAAAAAGATTACAAGTACAACAACAACCTAGTTAAACCCTGCTTTTATGTTGTCATAACCAGCAATATCAAATTATGGATCACCAGAACCCTATTTTTATGCTAAACTCACCTCTAAGTTTTACCAAGCCCTTAGCGAACTTATCACCAGCTAGGTTACCCTAGGCCTTTTACAACCTCACCACCTGGCGCATGATCAACCATGATCTTTTACACCTTAACACTAGGAACAACACAAGGTTCCTAACAACCTGTCGACTTACTGGACAACAAGTAGCAATTACAAAAGAGTTGCAGTTTACTCAGAACTTATACATAGATCTAGCTTTTTCAACAATCTCTCAAAAATAATGAGGAATATTTGCGCATAGCTTAAGCTCTTTCTTTATTTTCTTTCCTTTACAAAGGTATATTGAGAATGACGAAATGAGTTCTTTTTATAGCCTTGAGAAGCTAGCTGTTGGGTAGAGACTCCTTTATTAAATGCTTTATACTCCTTGAATGGTTGTATCTTGTCTACCGATCAGGTACTTCAAATATGGAAAGTGAGTGGATTAAAGAGGGAAATAAATCTCCAATTTATTGTTCATATTTGTTCTTCTCCTTAATTTAATTTTCTACACGTGATAATTTTAGCAGCGTCAACTCCTTTGTCTTTGAAACGACTACATCATTTATTTAGATTCCCTTAATCTTCTTGGTTACAATTGATTATTCAGACTTTCCTTTTTTTATGCTATTGGTTAATTTCCTGTTCTATGATTTTGACTTTGTGTGATGATTATTCCATATCTGTCTCTGTGTAGCAGATTTTTCCTTATCGAGTTCTTCATTTAAGTCAATTAGCATGAATGCATGGTTTTTCCTTTCTCTGCGAGATACAGAATCTATTCATTAAATACTCCCTTACTCAGGGTCCTGGAGATTGCAATAATAAAAAAAACTTGTGCATGAGGAATCTTGCACTAACAGTTAACAACCACAAAAGCAGAAAATAAACCCAAATTATCATTTAAAAAATTCTTGACTCACTTGTCTTTCTCCGTGCTTTGTTTTTCTCTCTCGACCATAACCAATATTCCAACATTTTAATTCATTCTTTAAAGTTTTACATAATCAAATTTATTTCCCATTGCCCAGTAACCAAAGAAGCAATCAACACATAAAAGAAATTCAGCTAGAATTTATGTAGAAGAGGATCGCACACTAGAATTTCTTACCTCTTAGTCATATGATCTGTCTTACTTCTCTTCCATCTCTCGGTTATTACTATAATTATGGAAATCATGTTTCAATCCTCCAGTTACCTTCTTCTTCACCTATAAAAATCAGGTGGAAGAATAATTAGTGTTCATTTTTTTCCTTTGATCACACATGTATAAAGGATGGTAGAGGAGTTCAAAATAGAACAACATTTTGGTTCTTACTAGCTGTTGTTGCTTCTGCCCCATGATCCTCTACTAAGTTGGCACACTCGAGATTAGAAAACTCGCATGCAAATGGTGGTGACCCCAGAGAGTAACCAACCTAAACTAGTTGGAAAAGATGGTATATTTTGCTAAAGCCTTATCGAGAGTTTTCTAGATTGAGCCATGGAGAATTGATGATGTCACATGTTCCCTTCTTAACCATATCTTACTTCAACGCTTTGCTTAAATTCCTCAAAGATCTTTCTTCCAAAAATTCTAGTTCCCTCGAGTCCTTGCATTTTCTATGAAATCTCAAATTGCACCTAAAAGACTCAAAACCTTTTATTTATTACCCTTTTTACTTATCTCAGTCATTTATAAGAAGCTCCACCTATTTTGTTTCCACATTTTCCCCAATTTCATAACTTTAAAGTTATTCTCACTCACAAAGGTCTTCATAAGATCATATTCAATTTAGTCCTTAAGCATGACAGATAAATAATGTCTAAAAATTTTTGTACAAAAATCCAATGCATTCACTATGATAAAACTCCCATAATTCTTATTTAAAAGAATTTTCTAAAGTTTCAATTAATCTAATAATTTAGTTTAGTATTAAAATTTCTAAATTTAACTTTAATCATTAATGGTTTAGTGCAGGCTATTTCAAAAGCCTTGGGTGTAACAAATTATTTTTTCTACGACATGCATGTTACCTTTTCTTTTTGTTCTTATTATTCTAGATTAAATTATTGTTTTAGTCATTGAAAGATTATCATTATCTCAATTTGATTCCTTATATATTGTATTCGTTTCATCTTAGTCTTTTTTTGTTACTAAATCTCAAAATATACTATTGTAAAATCTCAATTTTTTATTGTCAAAAGTTACTTTGATAAATAGAGGGATAAATGAGGGTTTAGGTCCTTTCCAATCCACCTCAAAACAGGAGCATCCTATTCAATTAACCTTGGGCATCTATTCCATCCAGCCGTTTATATGCTACCACACTCCCTCAGTTTGAGTCAAATAAACCCAACCCCTTATATTTGTCTTCATCAAGTTTCCACACCAAAAAATGGAAAGATAGGATTTTTTCGATAATGAAGATAAGGACACACTGTTAAATATGGGAAAATGATTCTTGTATCAGTAATTTAAACAACTAGAAATTTTCACCCCTTGCATGATTTTAAAGTTGTTAAATATGTAAGGAAGGAATATGGATATGTTCCAGTTTGTAAAGCTAGTAAAAGGAGCATAAAAAAGTTACAAGATAGGAAGCATGTCTTAAAAATTTTGTTTGCAGACACTGTGATATTTGTGATTTTGTTTGGTAGGAAACATCTTCATCAAATGGTCTTGATTTCTCTTCTTCCTCTCTTTATTAATTCAATTTTTCTGGTGTGGAGCTCCGTGAAGAAAAAGAGAAGGGGTTGGGTTTGCTTATCTCAAATTGGGGGACACATGGCAGCATATGAATGGTTGGATGGAATGTATGGCCAAGATCAATTGAATAAGAGGCTCTTGTTTTGAGGTGGACTAGAGGGGATTTGAATCAATAAATTGAGACGAATAAAGTATTTCAATGACTAAATATAGACATTTGATCTTTCAGGGATTATAGTGAAATAATTTTGATATTTTTGGGACCAAATCAATAATTTATCTTTTATTCTATTGTTCCCACATATATAATATGATATTTTCCATGGATTTTGTTTCCAGGTTTTGTACCAAAGGAGATAGGCAATCTTGATAAACTTGAGCGTTTGGATTTGGGAAGCAACTATTTGAGTGGACATGTTCCTTCTAATATTTTCAACATTTCAACAATGACAATCTTGTATCTTGGATATAATTCCTTCCATGGCATTCTCCCATCAAATATAGGAAGTGGACTTCCTAACCTAGTTGACCTAGAACTTGATGCAAATAAATTTACAGGTAAACTCCCAAAGAGCATATTCAATGCTTCTAAGCTCATTTATTTATATCTATTGCAAAATAAATTTAATGGAGTTATTCCCGAAGAGCTTGGAAATTTGAGCCACTTGGTTGGCTTAGAGTTACATGGAAATGATTTGAATGGGACTATTCCTACTACAATGAACAAACTGCAAAGCCTTCAATATTTGGATCTTAGTTATAACAAATTGCAAGGCATCATAGTAGATGAACTTTGCCAAATCAAAAGTTTGAGTGACCTATATCTATCCAATAATATGTTTTCAGGACAAGTGCCAACATGTATTGGGAATCTTACTTCCTTGAGAAAGCTGAACTTGGGCTATAACAAATTGATTTCTCTTATACCATCTTCAATTTGGAGTCTCAAAGATATTTTGCTTATAAACCTATCCTCTAATGCTTTAAGTGGAAAAATTCCACCTGAAATTTCAAACTTAAGAGCCGTTGTATGGTTGGATTTGTCAAGAAATCAAATTTCAGGGGATATACCCATAATGATTGGTCACCTGCAAACTTTGCAAAATCTGTCTTTAGCAAATAACAAATTACAAGGGCTTATTCCTGAATCATTTGGCAAGATGATTAGCTTAGAGTTCTTGGACCTTTCTCAAAATAATCTATCTGGTGTGATTCCAAAATCCTTAGAATCCCTTCTTTATCTTAATTACCTTAATCTTTCTTACAATGACTTGCAAGGAGAGATTCCAGATGGTGGCCCTTTCAAAAATTTTACAGCCAAATCTTTTATGATGAATGGAGGTCTTTGTGGGAATCCTAATCTACAAGTCCAAACATGTAGAAAAGAAAAAAAGCATAAGTCAACCAAACAAATGCTTTTTCTCAAGTGCCTGTTGCCTATCATTATGGCAATTGCTTTGGTTGTTTCATGCATATTCTTTCTAAAAAACAAGAGAGATTATGTTGGTGATTCAACCAACCGAGATTTATTAGATTTGGAGATACCAATTAGGATACCATACTATGAAATTCTTCAGGGAACAAATGGATTTGATGAGAGTAACTTTCTTGGCAAGGGTAGTTTTGGATCAATATACAAAGGTGTTCTTGTAAATGGAAAGACAATTGCTATTAAAGTATTTAATTTAGAATTGGAAGAAGCATTGAGGAGCTTTGATACTGAATGTGCTGCAATATGCAACTTGCGTCATCGCAATCTCATTAAGATCATAAGTAGTTGTTCAAATGGTGATTTTAAATCTCTAATAATGGAATATATGCCAAATGGGAGTCTTGATAGATGGTTATGTTCTCAAAAGTATTGCTTAGATATCTTACAAAGGTTGAACATAATGATTGATGTGGCATCTGCATTGGAGTATCTTCATCATGGTTCTTCTATACCAATGGTTCATTGTGATGTAAAGCCAAGTAATGTTTTGTTGGATGAAGATATGGTGGCCCATCTTAGTGATTTTGGCATTGCCAAAATGTTGGGTGAAGGGCAGCTAGAAGTTTATACAAAGACTTTAGCTACAATGGGCTATATTGCACCAGGTAATAATTTTTTATCATATGTTATCTTTTATTTTTATTTCTTTTTTGTTCTATGCCTTATATGCTATTCAATTACTCATCTATTGCATTGGCATTTTAAGATATCAATATATATATGACATGAGAAATAGTCAAATTAGCATAATGGCTTGTTTACTTACAATATAAATTGACATGTAGAGTATGGATCAAACGGAGTTGTTTCCATTAAAGGAGATGTGTATAGTTATGGTATTATGTTGATGGAAATATTTACAAGGAAGAAGCCAACCGATGACATGTTTGTTCAAGGTCTAAGTTTGAAAAATTGGGTTAGCAAATCAATACCCCATGCAATCTATATTTTGGATCCCAATTTGTTGCGAAGAGACAATCAAAACATTGACAATATATCATTGCATATATCATCAATTTTTCAGTTAGCCTTGGGTTGTTGTGCCGATTTGCCTGAAACACGAATTACTATGACAAACGTTGTGGTGTCATTGAAAAGAATCAAGGCCAAGTTTAACCAGATTGGTGAAGGTACCATGGGTTTGAATAGCCCTTGAAATCTTATTATATTTATTGTTTCTTTGCTTTTTTCTTTTCTTTTCTTTGTTAAATGTCTATTTGCTATATTATGAATAAATTATGTTTCCTAAAGTTGAACTTGTACCCTAATATTAACATGGAATTATGAGATGATATAAATGTTGTATTAATTTATGGTGCATTTGAATTTTGTGAATTATGAGCTTATTTCTTTGGATCTTGGATATCTTATTTTTTCACTAACTTGATTATTTTGGTAAGTGAAATATTATAAATGTGACATTTGAAATGTTACATTTCTATGATATGTAATTAAGTAGATAATATATTTCCAAACATACAACGCTAACAATTTTAAGTTTTCATCCATACCCAACTAGAGGGGTCTAAATGTTATGTCATGGGAATGTTTTTGTCATTACCCACTACGTGGGCCCGTGACCGGCATAGTAACGACACTTGCCGTTACTGTAAGCCTAATCTATTCTCGAAATACCCTACAGTTCTCATCGTAATTATGTAAAATTTTAAAATAAATTAAATATGTATTATCTAAATTAACATTCACCACATAAAATTAAGGGTGCCTAATGTCACTTTATGCAAAATCTTTCTTTCGAAACATTAAAATTTTCAAATGAAATAAATATCATTTTAAAATAAATAAGTCTCAATGGAAAGTCTCGTTCAAAATGAAACATTTTCAGAATAAAAATCCATTTTCGAAAAAAACTCAACGTCAAATCCCTTTTTCAAAAATGTCAAAAATAAAACAGAAGCAAAAATGACACAACAAATTGTCTCAAAATACCCCTAAGTGTCTTATGTAACTATTGAGCAAACCTATGTGTGCTCGGGTATCATTGAGTTTGATTTTTTGAATAAATAATTGGTCATGGGAATTTTTTTCGTTTTAAGTGAAGAAATTCATGGTAGAGATGTGATGTGTGAAGCGATAAGTGGTTGAGGCTAGGGGTGTATGTATAATACTAGAAAGAAAGATAGGTAAAGGGACAGTGGAAGGACTAGGGTGAAATAAAATATTTGAGTGATGCTTTTATTTTGAAAAAGGAAATATGAGGCAAGATGAGAATAGTCGTGTGTTAAGAGTCGAGAATCGGGCATGGAAATGTGTAGTATCTCGTGTGTGATGAAGAATAACTGAGTGGGAGAAATTACATGTAATACCCACTATTTAATTTTCTATTTTTAATTGTTAAATTTTATTTTACAAATTTCGTTCACAAATTGTGTGCAATATATGTTTGTGATGTTATATTGTGACTTTAGTATGTGATTTTAGGCTATAGACTAGCAACATGAGATGCTAGGCCACATAGGGACTAAAACAAAAATTTAGGGACTAAAATGAAAAATTTTGAAATCTAATGGGGTGTAGTGAAATGTGTACAACGTATAGGAATAGATGGAGAAAAATTATAGGGAACGTTGATGTGAAATAGAAAGTGAAAAATAACTTCTAAATCTCAAGATATTAATTTTTAAAATAAGGAGTATGATTAATTTATTAAATGGTTCATAGGAATAAAAGAAAATTAAAAAAATAAATAAATGAACAGTGATTCCGTAGAGTTTTCTAGAAATTAAATAAATAATAGTAGTACTAGACGATGGATATTGCAAAAGATTAAATAAAGTAATTAGTTATTCCAACTAACCAAGTCTAATTTAATATTACAATTAAGGATAATTGTTTCTTTTTAAAATCTGAATATGTACGCTTATATCTCCTATCTAGTTTAAACTCATATTTTTTTTATTGGAGTACATTAATAATCTTTTCGAAATTCATATGAAAGAGTTTCATACTAAGATTAAGTCATAGTAAATACTAGTTTACACATTAAAATAAAGAAATCCTAATTTAAGAGCCATAGTTTTTAAAATTATTTTTATAATAATATAATATAAATGATGTTATATTTAAGTAAACATTTAACAAAGTTATCCTCTACACTTTCAAATTTATTTTGAATTACAATTAAATTAGCTAACCTTAGCAAAAATTAGAAACCTTAGATCTTCTATATCTCCCTTGTGTCGTCACCCTCTCTCTTTATCTCTCCTTTCTCTCTTTCAAAAATCAATTTGGTCACTCTCTATACCCATTTGGCCATCTCTAGCAGACACATCCTACTTAAATCATAAACCTTCAAAAGCCATGTCTATAACGTACACACACCTCTTGCTATATTCAAAAAGTTTCATCATCATAAAGCTTTCATTTCTCACTGCCACCTCACCATTCCACCAATCACAAACACCCACCAACTTCATACACACCAAATCAAGTTATGTCAAGCCTTCACCAACTCCAAACCTTCAATTCAATTTCATATACACACCCTTATACCATCTTTATCATCCCATCTTCATATACACCACAATCCACTCACACCTCTCGGCCAATTTCAAGTGTTGTGCCAACATGGAGTTTCACGAGTGACTAAGGTAAGTTGAATTTTTTTTTTGTTTAAGCCTTCTAGTAATTTAAAAAATAAAATTCAAATATACACTTAACACCTACACCTTCTCTTTTTCAAAATCATCAAACAACATAGAGCACAAATTCTTTTCACATCAAGGAGTTTTGTACAATTCAGATATTGATGAAATTGCTAACGAAATACGCTAGCGAAAAAGTACGAACATGTGATATGTGCGAATATTGAGATTGAGATAATTGAAATTATCTTGTGGAAATATGATTGACAATTATTATGATTGTTATCTTGGTTTGGTTAGGGAAAAGGGATGAATATGTAATTCATGAGATTGTTGAGTTCTGAGATAACTGAGATTATCTAGACAAATTACGATTGATGATTTATGATGTTGCATTTTATTGTATTGAATAAACATTGTTTGTGTTTGGGTAGGATGGTACCCTCTTTCATATCAAGTGAGAAATCCAGGTGATAGGATGACTTCGACCTCTGAGAGTAAGGACAACGATTCCCTCAGTAGGAACTAAAGCTCTGATTTAATTTATGAGGTGCCCTGACCGTTGAGAATGAGGTTGTGCATCATGGCTGGTTTTTTATGAGATTGGTTGAGCAAGCTTACAGGCGCTCCTAGGTATAATGAGATGGGTTGAGCGGGCCTATAGGCACTCTTGAATATTTTCCATTGACGAGTACTAGTTTTGTTGGTTTGAATTTTTTGATTGAATTACAAACTTTCTAGTGTGCATCTTTCCTTTTGATTTGTGATTTATGCCTATGCTTTTTTTTAATTGCTTTTGCATGATTGATTTTATTAGGGCAGATATTGGCTTACTCACTGAGAAATTTATCTCACACTTGTTGATTTAATTTTTTTTAGATCAAGTAGTGGAAAAAGAGTATCTGCAAGAGAACTAGGTTTACTATTGGACTATCCCATTGTTGGATAGGTCCCGTGATAGTATTTATTTTAATAAGCATTAGAAAGCTCTGTGGTCAATTAGGACATCTAGAGTGTTTAGGGTTAATCGATTAATTTGTTGGACGATGTGTATTAGTTAAACTGGTTAATTATAAAGATTATTTTTATTTATGTTGTTATGAATTGAATTTCCATTGGAGTGAGATGATATATTATTTGAATATTCGTATGTTTGTATTTTCCTTTTAAATTTATATATTATTTCTTTTAAATTGTGGGAGATTGTGAGGAATATAGGTAAGTTGTCCTCTTCTCTTGTGTGTATATGGTATACAGTCATAATAATTTATATTATTTATATCATAAATTAATATTTATTTTAACAAATATTTGATATTTATTTTAATTAATATTTAGTTATAAATTAATACTTGTTTTAATTAATATCTATTTTAATTCATGTTTATTTATATTTAATTAATATTTTCTAATTTTAGTCTTTATTTTATTATACATATATTCATATATAAATATAAATATAAATATATATATGTATATATATATATATATATAAATAATCTGAATTTTGAATTATCTTTTAAATCTAAATAGTTGAGACTTTTTAAATTATTTAAAATAAGGTTGTCTTGTTTTCTTGATTTTGGTTCACTTGTTTGTCGAATTCTAAATAATTATGAAATCTATGTTATTTAATAAAATAAAAAGGGAATGATGCATTTTATAAATATTCATAAATAAACAAAAAACGGGGTAGAAATTGAAATATCAGTTAGGCTTATGGTGACACAGGATTTGTGTCAGCGTACTGGTCATGTGCTTGAAATTTAGGTCGTGACATTATGATTTTCCCCTTTTTATTTGATCAAGACTAAAACAAAGGGCAAAATGGTAATTTTCCTATGATGAGTATATAAGGCACACACTAGAAGATTTTCAGCCATTTTCTCGTCTCCTCTTCTATACCACTTTCTCCTTTCAAATGTCTTCGGTCACCAATTACCAATGAAAGTTTGAGTCCCCAGCAGCCCATTGACACCGAAAAAGAAGGAAAGCGAGGTAAACTCTCCATCTCTTTTTTTCTTGCTGTCATTTTTGGTCATGAGGGGTTTAAGGATAAGAATGAAGTGTTCTTAGGGATTTTAAGTTAGATTGAGGACCAAAAACCCTTCTTGGATGTTTGTTGAACATTTTGGAACAAGAAATCTTTGGAATCTTTGAATTAAAACCAAGAATTCGTTTTTTGAAATGTATGACAGAAATATATGAAAGTTAGGGTTCTTAAATAGATTTTCATGGTTTTTTGGTTTGATTCATGGCTATAATCTTTGATTTGGGTATACATATATGTTTCCTAATCTTTCCTAGAGTAAAATCATGGAAGGAATCATTTGATTTGGTGGAAAATTGGGCTGGGATTTCATGAAAACTGAGTAAAGGCTCATTTTCGTGAAAACAGGGAAGTGGATTCTGATGTCCACTGCTGCATTGATGGAAATCATCAGTGCAATGATAGGGTGTGTTCATGCTTGTCTCCGCTGCGATAGTTTTGGTCGTAATAGTGACAAAAGGCAGAAAGGAAGCGTTGGAATGTAGTGCCCACCGCTACAAAAACGGAAGGCAGAGACTAATTTTCTCTAGAATTTTTTCACCACTGCAATGTAAGCCCCAAAATTTGATTTTTCATGTCTTTAATCTTATGTATGCTATTCCAAATGTTTACGATGCCCCTTGGAAGGATCCAAACAAGGATTAGGCTTTCAAACATCAAGATTTGGTGAGGGTTGGCAAACTTGGAGTTGAGGTAAGGGATCTAGCATTGCCTAATTGGTTCTTTTTTCAAAGAAACTACTTTCTTAGCATGATTGTATCATGATACATGTTGTTATCTACATACATACATAAGAGTCTCTATATGGCTAGAGATAAAATAGAAAGGTTTAGAAGTGACTAATATACATGAATTATCACATTTGGCATAGAGTATGAATACATGAAAAGAGTGTGAATGTTGAGTGTATATGGACTATGCTATTGTCATGTATCGTAGGTATACACTAAGGAATTATGTAATGGCTTACACATAGCTTGCTTATATAGGATTAGTTCCTAATTGGGAAAGTGTGAATATACAAATGGATATATAATTACAATGCCATGAAGATGTGATGAATGCATTATGGGAGTTATAGTAGTCTGTGGTGAGCATCCCATGATGAAGAATTTTTAGAATTCTTATGAAACATGAACATGCCCATTTGGGTGATTATACACCTATATTTAGATGTAATTACATTACAACCTTGTATTTTCTTGATGGAGTAACATTGGTAAGCTTATATGTGTTGTAGAAGTATTTTCTTGACCTTTTTGATGCATGATACCCTAAAAGAAAAGATTCTTCTAATTGTTTATGTGCCTATTTATTTAAGGCAATCGAATGAATGATGTATTATGTATTGCATTGTTATTTAGTATAGGGTTGTGCATTGCATAATGTGGATGAACAGGTCATTGTTATGTTAGAATTGAATATTATATTTCTAATACATGAGTTAAGTTTTCTCTTGGGTATGTGTACTACTGGTTGGTTAAACTAGTTTGTGTGAGTATAGTATCCAGAAGAGTTGCCTAAGTGGATCTTTGAATAATTATGGATTAGTGGTAATACGGAGAGCTTAGTAGCTCTCTTGCACTATGACTAAAAACATTATATGAGATACCTGTATGGCACTTTGGGTGACATTGAATAGGTGGTAGCATAAGGAGCTATGTAGCTCTCTTGTAATACAACTAATAGCATTATAAAATGCCTGTGTGGCACTTTAGGTGAGAATGTCCTAGTGGTGATATTAAAAGGAACCTATGTTGTAATATCTCAAGAATTTATATGAATATTTAAAGTGTAATTTGAAATTTAGTGAAAAATTTAATTACGTGAAAATGTGCTTTTTGAATTAGTGAAGAAAATCTGGGAATAGAAATTTTAATTTTTAATTTAGGAAATTTTTACAAATTCTCAAGGACTAAAGTGAAAAGAAAAGAAAGTATAGAGGACTTTTGAGAAATGACCAAATAGAAACCTGAGAGGAAGAATAAAGCTTATGAGAATGAATTATGAGTCCGGTACCGAAAAGATGATGGATTCGAGGTTAAAGTGGTATTTGAGACATCGAGAGGGATTAAAGTGAACAAATCTTATAAGCTAAGGTGGCTATGAGCGATTTTATCGAAAAAGAAATTAGTGGGGCCCACACATACAATTATTAATTTTTCTTCTCCTTCTTCCTCCCGAGGCTTCATGTTCTTCGTTCATTTCCATCTTCCCTTCTTCAATCATTTCTCAAATTTTCATCCGGCGATCTTGTATTTTCTAACCATACTTCCGATTCTCAGGAGTTCTAGAGGTAAAGAGGTAAGTTTTATCTACTCTATTTCTCTTTTTCTCCATTTTTGGACCTATGGAAGAAAATTAAGATTTTGAGTTTTAATGGATGAATTTAAGTGTGGATGTTAATGTAAAACATTCTTAGGTGGTTTATGATGTTATTAGAACAAGAAATTTCGTAGAATTTGGATATTTGAAAAAGTTAGTGTTCTTGATGAAAATTTGAGATTTGAGCTTGGATTGTTGGTAGAAATTGGGGGTTTTGGTGTTAAAACACTCCTTAGACATTAAGGATGAAAACCCATGGAAGAAATCAAAAGAAATGTTGTTTTAGATATGATTTTAGGATTTTTGGATGAAGAACACGAAGAACATCGAAAATTTTCCCCAGAAATTACTGTTCACTGAGAAAATTTTTTCCAGATTTTCTCGTTACTGTAGCGTTGACTCGGTCAACGTTACTGTAGCATTGATTCGGTCAACGTTACTGTAGCTGCGTTGACCGTTGACTATTACTGTAGCATCAGTTTTTTTTTAATATCGTTGAAAAGCTCTTTGAGTCTAGTTTCCAATGGTATAAGTGTCATTTAGAAATTCATTACCGGTTAGGAGTTATGACTTAAGATGTGAGTAAAGGTCGAGAGTAGTGATAGGAAATTTCTCTATTTTGTAACCCTAATGGTTTTTACCTGTTTACAATATGGATGATTGGGGCGCAAGGTGGGAGCGCCGAGAGCGTGGAATCCAGGTGAGTAGGCAACCTTGCAAAATTAATTTAATAAATTAGTCAAAGCACAATATAAATCCCATTTGCGTTATTTGTAAAATTGAGAAGATTATCAGTGTGTGTTCAGGTTGAGAAAAAGTATAATATCATTGGAAGGTATTTTATTACCTTTGAGAATTGATCTCTCTAGTTGACTAAAGAACTAGATGTGATTGTTCCTTGAATAAATTGGAACATTTTGTAAGTGAATAACCTTACTAAACTAATGTGATCTTATTAGATAAGGTACAATACAAGTCTTGTTTATAACATTATTGAAGTGAGAAATAATCAATCTCGCTGTTGATAATATATGATGATTGTTATGGTTGATGATAGACATTCAAGGGAATAAAAATATGTGTAAATTCATTTATTTCATAGTAATTATATTGTGATAAATTCTCACTATTTTATTGATGAGCAAAAGATCTACGAGATCTAATACACGAGTTTGAAAGGGTTAGAGTCTCGTACTACTCGTTGTATAAATGTGAAAATCTATGCTCGAGTTTGAAAGGGTTAGAGTCCCATACTACTCGGTGTATAAATGTGAAAACCTATGCACGAGTTTGAAAGGGTTAGAGTCCCATACTACTCGGTGTATAACTGTGAAAATCAATACACGAGTTTGAAAGGGGTTAGAGTCTCATATCACTCAGTGTATAAATGTGAAAATCTATGCACGAGTTTGAAAGGGTTAGAGTCCCATACTACTCAGTGTATAAATGTGAAAACCTATGCACAAAGAGTTTGAGGGTTAAATTCCCAAGTCACTCAGTGCAAGTATTTATGGCATATAATACTATAATTATTTAAAATAAATGATAGATTGATTGTATTAGTAAATGTGGTGTTTGTGCTTATGATATTTTCATGTACAGTTGTTTACTCACTGAGTTATGATAAACTCACACTCTCCATGATTATCTTTTCAGATACAGTGGTTGAGGAGAAGAATTTATAGCTTTTAAGGATATACTCCACTTTTGTCTGGTAAACAATTGGTAAGGATTAGGAAACGCTCTGTAATCTAGTAGGTCACCTAGACTTGGGAGGTTGTATAGTACTGTATAGTGTTTGAAAGTTGAACATTTTCTGAATATGTATACAAAATATCTTTCTTGGAATATTTATGATTCACATAATTATGGATATTAAGAATGTTCACAGAGATTATGGGGTACCACGGAGGTACACCCTAGGTATTTTATGTTTATATCACATGTAAGTTTTGGGATGTGACATATGTGGTCTTCTCTGTGATGGAAATAAGAATGAAATAAGGAGTTGGTAAGGCCCTCCCAGTTTATAACCTATGCGCATATGAAAATCATTGGGAACCGAGTGAGGAGTCTGTATAACCCTTACCACTATGGTAGATGAAAATATTAAGGAAGCATGTGTGGCTCTCCCTCTCTTTATTGTGATTTCATAAGAGTATTAAGGAAGCATGTATGGCTCTCCCTCTCACTCTATTGTGATTTCATAAGAGTATTAAGGAAGCCTGTGTGACTCTCTCTCTGTTGTGATTTCATATAAATATTAAAGGAAGTCTGTATGACGCTCCTGTTTATAATTTATGGTGATAAAATGATGTGAATGCCTATGAGAAAAAGTTCAAAATAATGTTATGAATCTATATATTGTATTTCCTATGATTATGAACTGGACTTCTGTTGACTGTGTGCTGGTACTGTGATATATATATTTGGAAAGTCTTGATTTATGTTTAAACATTTAATAATGTTCATCTAGTAATTGGGTTTACTGTACTAATAATGTAGGAATATTCATAAGGAGATTGAAACTTGTTTTTATTATTCCTTCTTCATCTTGATTTGATGAGAATTCAACCTCTCGTAAACATTTTAGAGATACTTTTATGCTTCTATTGATTGTACATCTTCTGTTGGCTTGCTTTACTATATATTCTTGGTAAGCTAGGCTATTTATGGTGAGTTACATGGACAAGACTCACCCCTTCACAGTTTCAGGTAAAAAAAAAAGCCTACCATTTAAGGACGTGTGTGCTGTGCATACGCCCACTTTTTTCTGGGGTATAGTAATGTGCAGTTTGTTTGAGTAGGAAATTCTAGAAAGCTCTGTAATTGGGTAAGCCATATTCTGCTTTGTAGTATGAGTGGTTATAGTGTGTATAGATAATGCTGGAAATGAAACAAACATTTGAGTTATGTAAATTTTTCTTATATGGAAGATACTTTTTGTATATGTGTTTTTCAGAAGAGAATTGAACCTCTTGTGAAATTCTTTTATTTATGCATAAAAACATATTGTTGCTTTAAATGAAATGGTTTAGTAAGTGAATATGGTTGTTTGGGTTGAGGGAAAGATAGGCTTAAGGTGGTATGGATTAGGCACCGTTTGCACCAATCATATGCTTAGTTTTTAGGGCGTAACACTAGGACTCAAGATCAATTAGACCATTGAACCTACTCAGCAATAGGAAGGTCCTCTACAAACCCTGCTACTCCTCAAGCAGGTGTTCTTTGTTGGTAACTAGATCTGTAAGGAAGAAGAGAGAGGGTACAAGTTACCAAGAGTGTAGTGAATGAGATAGCAATTCCATAATAAAATCTAAATACATAAAAAACCATAACAGTATGCCCAAAGGCCACGAAATCAACCAAGAATCATAGTAAGAAGAACATACCAGGATTTAATAGCATATTTGTATAACAAACGACAAGCACACTCTTAGGGTATGGTACTCGTCACATGGCAGGTACCATCTTAGAAGGAATTGCTCAACCTCTGGCCCCTTCTTTCCTTAGTGATGTACAACCTACTCATCTCAACAGTAAGGTGCCTCATAGGTCTGGCATAGCCACCCGGGCTTCCACTTTCCTCATCCTACTATGAGAATAACGTCACCCCAATTGTTTATCAAGTCTATCTATCTATTGGTCATAGCTCGCCATGAAAGGGGCTTACTAACCCACTACCACAAACAAGCCTCAAAGGCACATAGGCATATTCATACAGAAACATAATAATTATACAATTACAAAAGATCATATAATGCATTTCTCAGAGATCTAATATAACCTTTGAATTTAATTATCATAATTAAGGTTCATTTGTCATCCTAATTTAAAACAAAATTTATACTTAATTCGTTATCTTCTTAGCTTGTGACACTCGGGAATCCACCTTAGTATATAAATAAATAAATAAATAAATATATATATATATATATATATATATATATATATATAATTATTTATGCTAAGATTAAATTATAGAGAGGTCGTACACTCGCTTAAATTCCAACGCCATGTTTATCAAGTTTCACATGATAAAAGATGTGTGCAAAGTTCTGAGATAAATTCCTGGCAACTACAATAAAGATTGTTGTGAAAAGGATTTAAAACCATGAAATCATAAAACTGTTTGTTTTTGCTGCCAACCTTCGGTCACTTTTTTTGGTCATATTTTCTAAATGGTAAGGAATTTTCAAACAAAATTCGTCTCACTTGAAACTAAATTCAAAGAGATTTTTAGTGATATCTAATTTGTTAAAATTAGATCCCGATTGAGGGACTTATGATTGATTTAATTTTTGTAAAAATAAAAGTGTTATAAATTGGGTTTTCTAGTTCTTACCTTTGTTTCTCTAAAATTTTCCAACATCAAGAATGACCACCAAAGATGTGTCCCTTGAGGTTTTATATGTGGAATGTCTATGATTCTTGTGTTTTTGAGAGAGAGAATAAAGAAGAGAGAAGATATCTAGGTTTTTCTAGTAGGAGAGATGTGAGAGGTGTTTTAGGTTACTAGGTGTTGAGAGCTTGGGTGATATTTATAGAGGAGGTATAGTGGCTACCCACTAGCTTAGGTTAAGCAGAACTAGGATTTGTATTTTATTTATTCACTACAAAAAAATTGGAATTTAGCGTCGGTCAAAATCACCCTTTAGCGTCGGTCAAAATCACCTTTTAGCGTCGGTTTTGACCGACGCTAAACGACTTAACGTCGGTTTACAAAACCGACGTTATCTGCTCCGTTGCGAGGTTGTTTAACGTCGGTTTTGACATCCGTGGGAATAACCGACGTTAGATGATTTTAACGTCGGTTTTGACAAAACCGACGTTAAATTCTGAAATTTAGCGTCGGTCATAACCGACGTTAAAGTTGTGATTTAACGTCGGTTTTGACCGACGTTAAATTTTGACAGTTAACGTCGGTTATGACCGACGCTAAATTTCAGAATTTAATGTCGATTTTGATCGACGTTAGATAACATACTGATGATTATTTGGTCATTTAACGTCGGTTGTGACCGACGCTATGTGAGTGATCTAACGTCGGTTTTGACCGACGTTAAATGACTTTTGAATTTTTTTTGTTATTATCATTTAACATCGGTGTCGACCGTCGCTAAATGTTTGATTTAAAATCAATTTCATCCGATGCTAAATAACTTTGGGCAATTTTTTTTAGTTTAATTAAATTAAAATTACCATTAATTTCTAAAACCAACATTATCTGGTCAAAATTTAACAAATAATAATAGCCAAACTATAAAAGAAAATATATTTGAATAAAAACATATATTTTTAAACATAAATTTTACATCAAATTCAAAGTTACAAGTTAATATATTGTAAAAGAACAAGTTTCACATGTCCTAACAAAATAAATATTACAACTAGTCATAGTTATGGGTTGTGACTAGCTCCAGAAGAACGTCGACATCATTGAGATGAAGCTCATGCATTGTTTGCTTCAGGTGCCTGTAAACATAATATTTATTATTAGAGTCCATAGTAAATGAAAATAATGAATTAATAAATCTAAAATTATATAAAGTTAAAATTGTTTAAGATAAATAATATTTGTTTAAGATAAATAAAGTTAAAATTAGAAATAAATAGAAATAAAAATAGATATCAATAACCAACAAAAAATGAGTCCAAAGAAATAGAAATAGATATCAATAAAAATAATATCATTTCTTATTGCACTGACCAATTAATCATCATTGCACAAGGGTCCAATGACAGGACACTAAGGGGTTAACTCGTAAATTAGTTCTTGATCACTTAGCCAATGACACTTTGATATCATATTAACAAATTATTCACCTAAAGAGTATGGATTAAATCACAAAATGAACTTACTAGGCTTAATTCTTTGAGGCTTAAGAAATCTAGCATTTTCAGCTATGAACTTCCCTTTATTTTTTAATTCACTATGCAATTTCAAAGCAATTGAATATAACAGAGGAAAAGGAAAAGAAACCAAAATGAACAAACTATATTAAGTTTAGGGCCAAAATACTGTATTAAGTTCCTTTTTTAACTCATCTTGCACACCTAAAATAGAAAATTAAGTGCCCAAACTCAAGGAACTAAGCATGCACCTAAATTCTGTTTTAAGGTTGATTTTAGCCATGACTTAACAAAAATTCTGGTATTGATTCAGAACTCCATAATTCATGAAATTTTGTATACGTCCTTATTTATGTATTGGCATACTAGAATAAAAATATCAGCCCAAAAATCCAAGATTTGGCTCTTCAAATGATCACTTTAGTACTCCTATATCAGAATTTCCCAATTCTGCCATTAGTTCTGTTCTTATGTGCAACAGACCATCTTAGACATATATAAATGCAATGAAACTTTGGAGATCATTAGTATTATGTCTTGGCTAAATGGCATAAAAATTTCAGCTCAAAAAGAGACTTTTAACTACCATAACCAAACCAAATTCCTAAACTGTTCAGATATTCCTCTGTACTGGGCAAGTGATGCTCTCATGCTTATTTCACCAAGAAAACCAGCATTATCTTGCTTAAAACTTTCCAGATCAATTTATTACAATATAAAGAACCTTTCCACAAAGTTTCATGATTTTAGGAGTGGATTTGGTCATTCAAAGACACATAAAACCAGTAACATCAAAAGCTGTCATGGTATTAAGCTTCTTGTAAAAATATATGATTGTATGAGACTTTTTATTGTTAAAAACTTGAAAAGATAATGTAGTTATTTTTATTACCTTCAGCTCTTGTAAGTCAGCAATATGCCTCTCCAGACATTCCTTCAAAGATTTCTCCTCTACTTCTTTAAGTTCCATCAACTGTAGCCAAAAGACATTACCTTTAGCTAATGTTTATTTTTATTTTATAAAAATAATGCAACTTGAAGGAATGAAAAGCAATACAAGCAATAGAATAATCAGGCCTCCTTGTAATAATATATATATATATATATATATTTATATGTATTATTAAATGGTCCAAATGGCTAATGGTAATGTAAAGTAATGCCCATTGTAGTCATCATGTGGTTAACAGGTGTCTGAGAATCATAAGGTGTTATATCATGAATCATAAGGTGTTATATGTATTCCTTCAAAGATTTCTCCTCTACTTCTTTAAGTTCCATCAACTGTAGCCAAAAGACATGAATTTATCACATATGTTATGTATTTGACTGAGTACTAGCTAGACTGAGAAAAAGGCTAAGGAAATGCTAAGGAACTTAATAGTGCATCAAACTTTCATACCCACAAGTCACAATCATTCCAATTAAAAGAATATACAACTTTTTTCAGAAAAAGAAAGATTTTATTTGAGAGGAGAAAGGAACATATAATTAAAAGAATAACTACATAGAAAACAATACACAGCCACAAATTCTAAATACATACATTCATTTGAGGTGCCCATGTTCCAAATTCACGTTCCCAATTTTGGAGTAGTGACAGTGGAGCAACCACAAGATGTGGAAAAACTCTCTTTAAAAAGGGATGCTAAAAAAGCAATACTTTGTATGGTTTTTCCTACAGGCAGACAATTCAACCATCAAGGTCCAATAAAAAATTTTAGCTAGAAAGTCCAAACTAAGAGAGGAGATAAATAGTAAAATATTTTAGCTAGAAAGTCCATATATGATATCATTAAGTGTCCATTTATGAAAGAACAAGTTAAAACATAAACTCACATTAGTGATGTAGATATCAGTAGAGTCCTCCTTGTATCATATATGGCTATCAGACCTTGGTAAACCTCATCTCCATCTTTAAAAGACACAGCCAATTGCTCTCCTAAATTATCCCATGCTATCTTTTCAATGCTTTGACTGAATAATACCATGAAAACCAAGAGCCATGTCAATCTATCAAAAGGAATATATGCGGACCACCTCTTGCAGAACCAATGACTAATAAGATATTTCACGTTATAAAAAAAGATAACCACAATTCCTCCAACAAATAGTTATTTAAAAAAAATACTGGAGATGAAAAATATAAATTTATAACTACCTACCTATCAGTGATATTATCTCTGCAAATCAACAGGCGGCAGATGTGCATCTGGAAGAATCATTAGTAATAGGTAATTATAAATATATCGCATAATTTTTATCATAAAGTTATATAAAAGCTTTTCTAAATAATACGCAAAGCATAAAATGCGACAAACAAAAAAAAATGGTATTGATACCACAAGTTCCCAACTGTTACTACAGGAAATCAATGTTCATCTTCTCAATCAGACTCTCAACAACTTGAAGTTCATTTTCTGCTTGATTTCAGCGTGAAACACAAGATAAGTGCAAAATCCTAATATTTTTGCAGAAGATTCTCGCTTCTTGCCTATTTTTCTGCCATCGTCCGCCGTTAATAACCAACCACCAACAATTTAACTTTCTTTGTAATTTTCCCAAGAAAACAAGTCTTAAATTCGTGGAGAAAATAGGAGATTAGAACCCATCACCATATATCCCCTTCTCGATAGGCTAGGGTTCGAGATGCACAACGAAATGAAAAAAGGAGAAGGGAAGAATCTGAGCTTACCTTAAATTCATGGAGAAAACAGGAGATTAGAACCCATCGCGATCTGGTGCTAGGAAGGCATGGAGATAGACATGAACAGAGTGTTGTTCTTGGGCACCATGGCTTTGAAGGAAGACAGGGGTGGAGGAAGAAGTGAGGGATGGAGAAACTATTGTTTTGGGATCATGTGAGGAATGTCAATGTGGGTGGGGGTAGAGGAATTGGGAGGAGGAGGACGAGGGTGAGGCTGACTGTGAGATTGAGAATTAAGAGAGAGATCAGGAGGGTTTTGGTTAGGTTTTGGACTTTAGAAAACTTTAGAGGAGGAGGGAATGTTTGGAGGGAATGAACTTTCACGGGATCATTTGGAGGGAATGAAATTTTTACTTTTATTATTTTTTTTGCTGACCCATTTTAGTGCATAATGTGAAATTTTTTTAAAAGGTTTTTTACCAATAGTTTTTTATCATAAATAAAAATAATTATTTTAAATAAAAACTAATACTTAAAATAAGAAACTTAAATTTTAAAATTTATTTTAAAATTATTGTAAATAATACATACAAGAGGATAAAAATTATTTATATAGATTTTACTCACAACATAATTGTGGGTAAAGGTAATAGTTTTATATAAGAAAATTAACTAATTTAAGAAGAATTAGGATTTTAGAATTATCTTATAAATTATTAATTAAATTATTATTTTTAAATAATTTTTATATGTATTAGTGACAAAAAAAAATTGTAGGTATTGACCATTTATACTTATGTTATTTTAATTTGTCTATAGATATAGATAGTCTATGCCTATGATATTGTCATTGTCACTAAAAGCAACTGTGGGTATATGAAAAATTAGAGGAGGGAATATTGGAAAAAAAGTTGGGGTTAGAAATTTGGGAGGGAAAGGTGAAAAAATAGAGGAAAGAATACTGGAAATAGTAAAATTTAATGAAAAGAATAAAAATTATAAGAAGTATAATTTATTTTTAGGGAAAATTATAATTTATTTTATTTAAAAATAAAAATTTAATGAAAGGTAATTAAATAAATAATTAAAAAATATTTTATCTATTAGTTCTTTGAATATAAAGATATTACGAAAGAAAATTAGTGAAAAATTAGTTTGATTCTAATTTTTTTATTAATTTAAGATATTTGATTAAATTTGATTAACGATGGATTAAGTCTATACATGATTCCTCTCTCTGAATTAAAATTTAAGTATGTATGATTGTTGATTTCTTTTAGTTTGGATTCTTGGATGAACACCCACATAGGCCTTTTGTGTTTTAAGATATTTCTCCTTTATTCCAAAAAAAAATTTAATAAGATATGTATATACTCTTAAAAGAGAGAGTTAAAATATGTTTTTGGCAATAGGAAAGGGAAGGGAAAGGAACTTGCAATGGGAAAAAGACGATGGGGGAGTGAAATGGCAAGGGATACTGTCAACAATTCTTAGGGTTCAAAGATAAGCTAATTAACTTAGCGGGAAATATGTTTTTGGCTGAAGCTTTTGGCGCTTACGAGCCAAATTTTTGTTAGGATGCTTTTACCCACACTTTGTAAAAGTTATTATTTTAGATAAAAAATCAATAAATAAAATCAGAAACTTCAATTTTAAAATTTATTTTAAAATTACTTAAAATCAAATTATAAATTAAATTTTTATTTTTAAATAGTTTTATATGTATTAGTGACAAAAGAAAATCTATAGGTATTGACCATTTATACTTATAATATTTTAATTTGTCTGTAGGTATAGATAGTCTATACCTATGATATTAACTGCTGTCACTAAAAATATTTGAGCACATCTAAGCACGTGAGTTGGAGATGTTACTGAATTTGAGACCAAGAAATCATGATGAGGAAGAAATGGGTCGAAAATTCATGAAGTGTGAGAAAGACTATCTCACGTTGATGCCTTGTCTATGACATCTCTTTCTCTCTTTCTCTCTCTCTCTCTAACCCAACACAATTGTTACTCTCTCCAGCATTCTCACACTCACGATGAGAATGTAAGGATTATGGTTAAAAATGAAATTATTGGAAGGATTAAGGTCAAGAGGTGGGTGTGGGAGAAAATATTGGAGGGGAATTGAAATAGAGAAGAGGAGTGAAACTAAAATACGAAACAGATATTTGAATGGCATGTTTTGCGGAAGAAATTCTCTTATTTTTGCTTTTCTTAAAATAAGGCATTTAGCGTCGGTTTTAACTGACGCTATAGAAACCGACGCTATATGTTACATCTAACGTCGGTTTTAACCGACGTTATAGAAACCGACGCTAAATACAAAATCTAATGTCGGTTTTAACCGACGCTATAGAAACCGACGCTAAATTCAGAATCTAACGTCGGTTGTAACTGACGCTATAGAAACCGACGCTAGTTTCGGCATCTAACGTCGGTTTTTGAAACCGACGTTAAAAAACCGACGCTATATTCCCTTTTTTTTGTAGTGATTGTTTAGTTATCACTTAATAATATTATTTTATTCCTATGTAGTTTATTCATTATTTAGATTATCCATTCATTTATTATATTATATGATTTTGTGTAGATTATCCATTTATTTATTATATTATATTAATTGTGTGGGTTATCCATCTATTTATTATATTATATTATTTGTTTCATTTCATATTCTTCTCCTTATCTTCCCTTTTATTATCATTAGTTTATTCTTCTTCTACTACCCTCTTAACATCTTATTTTGTTGATTTCTAATATCATAACAATATTACCTAGTTTATTTGTTTCTTTTATTTGTTTGATTTTATTTTTCCTTCCTTATCTCCTATCTTTTGAAATGGTGTATGCCTAAATTGTAGGAATTGTATTATTTTTGCTTTCTTTATCCTTTATCCTATTGTTATGATAATTCTATTCCTACTATCATCCTAATACTTAATTAGTTTCCTTAATTATTCTTCACACCTAATCTTGTTTATAGATTTTAAATTGTTTTTCTTAATTTTTCCTTAATCCTCATCACCTTTATTATTTATTAATACTTTATTTGATTTAAATCCATTTTACATTATCATCTCTTATTTATTAAATTTATGCCTCCTAACTCTTATCTATCTCCTTCACGTCACTTTATTAAAAGAATTTAAGTTGTTTTTCTTTATTTTATCTTACTCTTCATCTCGTCATATTTTTTTTATACTGTTTACTTTACACACCTTTTTGTAGGATTTTTTTATTGTTTAATTTTCCTTAATTTTTACACTATCTAAAGGGAATTCTTTTCTTCATTTACCCTACATTTATTTTTCTTATATTATAAATTTATAATAACCTTTTAAAGCCTCACATTATCTTTAATAAGTTAATCCCTACCTATTCGTCCCATTTTGTGTAAATTTAGTTCATCCCCTAACTAATTTTTAGTTTTCATTTTAGTTCCTCCCTTATCCGAATCACTATTCATGAAGAAATAGCAATTAGACCACATAATATTCATGCTTCACAATCACAATAACTAACTCACATAGCATAAGTACACATATTTAAGTAACAAATATGACAAAAATTTCTAAGGGTATCCGTCTATTCACAAAAAATTCCCTATACGTCCTAATTTATGATTTCTTACTACATCGTAATACATGGGGTTTTACAATTTTGTTTAAGAGAAGACTAAATTACTTATCAATAATTACTATAAAAATCCTAACTTGAATCATCAACAATGCTAGTGCCATTGCACCACAACCATTTTTATTTTTAATTAAGAAGTTGAATCATAAGTAAAAATGGTTTCTTAGCAAAAGATAATTAAGGCTATTTTAAAAAAAATTTCTATGATTCCTATGAAAATTGTGTCATAATAACCAAATACATAAATGCAATATTCCTAAGAATATTGTGAAATATTTTGAAATTGTTGAGAGCAAACTATACAATTTTAACAATATTTTTTAGAATTACATTTGATCAATTTCATGTGCTACAATTAAATTTGAATTATAAAACTCAATCAATTCTTTTCAAAGGAAAATGGAACATTTGAAAATTCATTTTGCTAGTTCCATCGTTTGTGGTTTCCAAATAATTATAATTAAAAAGTACTATTTCTCAATAAAAAAAGGTTTTCCCCACATTTTTCCTTTCTTCTTTATCCACTTATTAAATTTTTAAAAAAATTAAATAAAAAATACTTAAATAAATTATTGTAATACCCGAGGTCCTTAGATATTAGTACGTCGTCAGATTTTTAATGAGTATTTAGATATGGGAGAAATTTTTTTCATTTTATTGGAATGGAAATGCAAGGTTGGAGGTGACATCTACGCAAAAATGACGAGTAGACAAGGGGCAAGGGTGTACACGTGGTACAGAGAGAGTTAGATAAAATTTAAGTTCATGGAAGGATTAGTTTGAAATAAAAAAGAAATAAATTTAAGTTCATGCAAGGATTAGTTTGAAATAAAAAGAAATATGAGGTACCTTTTAGAAAAGTGAAAAAGTTAGTGATGGAGATAGTGTGGTGCTTTGAGCATATAATGTTACATGATCAGGTGCCATTTCCAATGTTGAAGGGATCAAGTTCACATCCTCTAAAAATTGGTAGGATAATGTATGACCCATCACCAATTATAAACTGCTTGAAAATGAAATCAAAAGATTGAAATCAAAGCCACAAAACAGAGTTTTTTACCTACCTAAGCATTTCATCAAACACCTTTAGAGCATGGTTTGAATGCAGCATTCTACCTTGTAGAATCATAACCCCATCGCTAAATATCTAATAGTTAGAACAACAACTACAGAATCTTTGACTTCGATCAATACATAATGGATTCAAAGGGGAATTAATCACAGACTGTAGATCATAGACAAAGAGACAAGAAGAGATGCATACAAGATCTTAGACATCCTTTTTTTTAAAATGTTGTCTATTTTGAGTTAAAAAAGGGGGGAGGGGTGATTACACAACAAAAATTGAAGGGACAAAAAAGAAATCAAGAATCAGAAGCAGAGATAGAAGAAACAAAAAATCCTTTAAGAAATTAAACCACTTCTTCAATATCTATGTTCGTTCACGTAGCCGAAATACGTCTGACGCCAAGCTCTCCTCGCCTCCTCTATTGTCTTGAAATCATGCCTGCCAAGAAACATTCGAGCACTAACCCAAAGGAAATTAATCCACTTACAAATGCTCACAAGTGGATGTGGCAGAAATAGCCACTAATCTATCAGGCCACAGTGACCAAAGTCTAAGCGAGTGAAGTATGGTTAGGTTCGCTAGTGTAGTGCGGTCCAGTTCGCCAATGGGCAGGGTTCCGGTTCATGGGGTGACAGGGACTATGAATGAGTGCCTAAGTCTAATGGGTGCATAAATGGGAAGGAGGTGGGGCTGAAAGGGCTGAGAGCAAGAGTAGGAGACTGAAAAATTATAGAGGGAGATCGAAAAATTATTAGGTCTATGATTCGTTATATTTTATAATAACTATTTCTAAAGACAAAAGTTCAAGGGATCAAATGGTAGATGAGGATTTCTTTAAAATCTACTTTTATTGGCAAGTATTTTAGTCATCATTGAAAGTACATAGATAATTTTATTTAATAATTTAAAAATTAAAATTTATTTAACTTCTTAATATTTTATAAAATTAATTTTCACCTTCTCAACGCTATAATTCTATTAGATTTATTTCCTTTATTTAACTTTGTTGTATCTCAAGAGTATTTACACATTGAGAAAACCATCCAATAAATTTCTGATGCACCATTTTGTTTATTTCAGTTGACGAGCGTACGCAACTTCTTAATTGTCTCTTAGTAATATCTCTAAACTCCCTGTACCCAGAAAATAGTAAAAAGTACTACATATTTCACAAATATAATCATCACAATCTAATTATACTCACAGAAGAAATCGATCAACTCTTTACAATTAGTTAGCACATATCGATGAGCTTGCAATTTCTCTTTGGAGACAGTGTATATCATTCAAAACCACCCATGGGCTTTCTAATTGGAGGAAACAATATATCAACTGTAGATGCTCTAACATCAACGGTATCATCAACACGTCATGGTCGATTAAGTATTGTCTCAACTTCATCTAAATATCTTGAATAGGAGGTTAAAACTTCTTGGGCCATGTAACCTTCTAGTTGAGCCCTATTTCATACATAGGACTTTAATGTGAAAACAACATTGTCACAAACATTCTTCTCTATATGTATCACATCTAAATTGTGACATATCAAATTGTTCACCCAATAAGGAAGTTCAAAGAATATGCTTTTTTTACACCATTATTGAGGACTCGTATTTGCATCACGAGCCCCTTTTGCCCTTTTCTTCTGTCCTTCACAATCCATATCTTTTCTAAACACCACATTAATATCAAAAACCTGACTTAAAATGTCAAGACCTGTCATTTTCATCAATGGACCTCTCTTCTCCAGTTTATCATCAAATTTGTTCTAAGTCAGTTCAAATTTATGTCCTAGGTCTAAAAAATAGTGATGACCTATAAAACACAACTTTCGACTATGTGAAAGTCAACAAGGAATAGAGTCAACGTTGCTTACTTGACAAGCTAACCCAGATTAAGTATTCTATCTAGACAAAGTGCCAAGACCAAGAAAATCATGATAGTCCCTAAGATAGTTGCACGCATCTTAAACATTTCATTTGCTAGAGTATCATATGTTTCAACACCGACAGTCCACACACTACAAGAAAATAAAAGAACAGAGACAGAAATCAAAATTTCATCCCTAATGCATTTTTAATCCATCTTTAATTTGCATAAGGTATCAGAGACAAACTTCAGAACAGACGTTTTTTGTCTCTAATTTCAAAGGCAGTAATCAGGCAAGAATTACTATGTCTCAAAATCTATCCCTGAGTTTTCTGGAAATATGATTTTTTTCTTATTGAACAAAGATGAAATTCTGCCATGGAAATTCCGTCTCTGGTATTTTTTTTTTAAATTTCAAAGACAAACTTTTCAGTTGTAGGAATTTCGTATCTGATAATTCTAATTCAAACAACGTAGTTTTGGATTATAGACGAAATTTTTTGCCTCAAAAATTGGTCTTTAATCCTTAATAATCTATTTCCCCATTTTGATATCTTAAATCGTGGCCTATCCGAATCCATAAATTCCCTTGGCCGTCTCTCACCTCCATTTTCCTCCCCTTTTCGCCTGTGCTCACTATTGATGTCATCGCTGTCATCTCTCCTTGCTTCGTGGTGGGTCTCCGTTACTTTTTCACTGTCTCCACCTTCACTGTACTCTCTCTCTCTCTTACCTCCTTCCCCTCTGTTGTCTCTCTCTCTCTCTTTTTCTATATGAATAATAGTTAAAAAAAAGTATTCAGTCTAATTGGTATGCACACATACATACACACATAGAGATATATATATATATATATATATATATATATCTTGATTTACGTGTATTTAGAAATTAATTTTCTTTTTGAACCATGATCTACCTAGATGTAAATATTTATACTTGAGTTGACTGCCATAACTACTAGAGATAATTTCTGGGATCCAAAGATAAACCTTTGATCCAAAAATTAAAGAAACATTATTTTCTAAACCAAAAAAACTTTGAGAGCTAGAACTGTAAATAATAAACTTTTTTTTTACTATACAATCTTCAAATTAGTACATGAATTCCATTTCTCAATATATAACTTATAAAATGAAAGCATTTTATTCTATAACCAAAAGTTATGAATCCTCTTTATATGAAAAGTGATTAAAACCAAGAAAGAAATAGAAAAATTCTAACTTGAAAGCATATATAAATTGCATTTGAAAGAAGATGCTTTTTCATTTTTGCAAGGTTGCTACATAAGTAAGAAGATGTTTAATTAATGGAAATCAATATCAGGCATGTCAATTTGATGGCACCACCAATTCTATTTGCATCGAAGATATATATATATATATATATATATATAGTTCTATTGTTTATATTTTTTTCATTAAATTTGTTTTTTATAAGCAAATTAAGTCTTTTGTTTTTTGTCAAAATAAGAGTGACAGTCACATATTAAAGAATACATCATTAATTCGGTCCTGGAAAGATTTTAGTTCATATATAAGATTGGGAGATTCATATATAAATACTGCCTCTTGGGATAATTGTGATGAGTTAATAGCATCTAGCCTCTAATGAATTAGCACGTTGGCATTGATACAGATAGATGTTTTTGGTAGTGGCAACATTACTATGACTAATAGGCAACATTGGATTTTCCCGGATCACGATGCATGAGTTATATATATATATATATCCTTTTACTTTTTGGTTAGTATTTAAAAGAGTGTTAAAGAGTTTTTTCTGTATGGACTAACCTTTATAATCAAATTCATAGTTTTGACCTAGTTGTAGATGCGATCTGAGATATCTCCTAAGATATTAGGGCCAACTTTGAGGTAGCTAGCTATAACATAAAGACGGTTCTAGATGAATTCAAGGAACCTGGTTCCAAAAGTGAGTGGTATGTATTTATTGTGTTGCTTCATTTTCTTTTTTCTGCTCAAAATATTAATTTCAGTTATGTTGTACAAAACTGGTACAAGAGGTTGACGGAACATGAAGACCAGGTACAGAGAAATTGGACCAAGAAATATAAGGAGGTTTTGTGACGCATGATGTGGAGTGTTCGCGCTCATTACTACCACCAACCAAAGTCGAAATGGATTAGCAAGGACATTACGCAACAGCTAATCCACGAGTGAGAGAAGGATAAGCAATGATGAATACATCGAGTGATTTTATTTTTTTGGTGTAATAAAGTTTTGAAAATTTGATGTAAAGTTACATTGCATACATTTAAATTTGCATCAGAATTAATTTTAATGACATTTAACATTTGACTGAAATTTTTGTCCTTTATTTTCACTATTGTTATAATGAAAAACTCAACAACATCAGGGACGAAATCAGAGACAGAAAAATCCATCTCATATTTGAGACAAAATATTTTCTATCTCTGATTTGAGACATAAATGCCCTTCCCCCAGAATTGAGACTGAATAATTTCCATCTCTGGAACTTTCTATGTCAAATTTCATCTCTGATGTTGGGACGGAATATACTTCCATCTCTATTTAGTTGTGAAAGCCAGTTTAGAGACACGATGCTCCATCTCTGAATTTGTCTCTGATCTTTCAGCGATAGATTTATATGCAATCAGAGATAAAATTTTCTGTCTTTAATTTTGGTTTTTCTAGTAGCGACAATTCTTTCAACTCCACTATCAATGGTTGTAAATAGACATCAATATCATTACTTGGTGCTCTTTTCTTTGGAATAATCATTGATAGAACAAGAGAACTTTGTTTCATGCACGTCCATGGAGGGAGGTTGTATGGAATTAGAACCAAATGCTGTAACTTGTACTTGAAGTCCTAAATAGATTGAAACCATCAGTTGCTAACTCAAGATGCACATTATGGGGATCCGAAGAAAATTGATAATTGGACAAATCAAACATTTGCCAAGCTTTGAAGTCCCTTGGATGTCTTAGCAACCATTCTTCTCCTCAACATGCCATCTTATGTCTTCAGTGGTCTTAGATAACAAAAATAATCTTTGTAATATGGGCTTTAACGGAAAATATCTCTAATAATTTTGGCAGGCCTTTTTTTTTGCTTTCTTGACACACCCTGACCATTAGGTTTCTATCTAGATACATTACATTTTTTTATAGGTATCTTTGTTTTCATCATCCCCCTAGTATAACATGCAGTCATTGTTAGCAAATTTGGCAAGTGTACCAATCACTCAAGTAATATAGTGAATTAAGAGTAAAAGTATCGTTCCCACGAGGACTAAGTGACTAATTACCCAAGAAATTTAATTGAATTATTTAGACGAAGCAATTGGATTGAAGACAGCTCTAATGAAGAACTGACAATTAAAGCAAGCTATGACAGTAAATTTTTATAAATTTTCTTTTAATGACAGTAAACAATGCAAAGACTGATGAAAATGATCAAAAATGAAAGCCTAGGGTTACTAATCCCCCTTTTCGTCCTAGGAATTGTTAATTCTCCCTACACTTGTAATTAACATCAATTATGCACAATAATCTCAGGTTTTCTAATGGCTTAAAGTAATTCTCCCGAATCTAGATTAAGCTACCTAACTCTACACAATCCCTTATGTAAATTGAGTCTAATTAAAGCTAACCTAAATTGATTACACGAGGTCAATTAATATCCCTATTAATTAACAAGAAAAACCCCTAGGTTCTATCACTCGCCCTAATCATTCAGTGTTCTACCAACATCTCCCTCTCCCAAGTTCAATGAAGGCAACATACATATCATAAAATGGCCAATTTTATAATAAGTTCAGGAAGTAATGAATGATAGGTATGCATAAATTGACAATAATCACAAGTTTTAAGAAAACACAATTCCTAGTCTGAAAGTAGGTTCATAGGAACCCTAAAACAGAAAATTTAGCCACTCATGGCTCTAAGACTACAGAAAACAGTAGAAGAATGAATAAACTTCATGAATCTGGGGTTGGGTTGACAGAATTCAGGCTTGATTGTCTCCAAAGACGGATCCCTCCTTCTCCTCTAGCAAAAGTCAGTGCCTCCCTTCAGTCTCCAATTCAGAATTCACCTAAAAAAATGTTTTGACGCATTTTAAAATAGTGCAGGATCGCAAACCGCCGCTATAGCGATGAATTCCCACCGCTATAGCGGTAGGAGGCAGAGAAGAAAGCTTAAAAATGAGTTTTTTCAGGTTTTACCACTATAGCGATGAAGATCCACCGCTATAGCAGTGGCTGGCAGAGAAGAAGACTCCAAAATCCTTTTTTCAGCACTCCACCGCTATAGCTGTAGATTCTACCGCTATAGCTGTGGGAGACAACAATCACATCAGTATTTTTAGAATTTCAACTCTAGCATTCCATCTTCTAACACGAACTTTTTACCAACTCAACGTACACCAAAAATAACAAATAAACCCATTAAATCGCATAAAAGAATCATGAAATCACTCCATTTATTAAAAGATCAAAGAAAACTAAAACTAATTTAAACTACTCAAAACATGAGTTAAGAATTACAAGACAACAAGAAAGAGATCAAAAGAGAGGGTATTTAGCATCAAAATAGCACTAAATTTAGAACTCAACAGTCATACAGACATGCATGAATGTTAGTGCAGTCAAGCCCCAATTTGTTGATAGTTTTCTTAGCCCCATAGAAAGAGGTTGGAATTTTGTCATTTTCAAATGCATTTACCAACAACTCTAATATCATTGATATTGCCTTGTTAGTTATCCCATACATACACTTGATGTGATACAATCTTATCAAAATGGACAATTTTGTAAATTTTTTACATCCTTTGTATAGACTGTGTTGTCCACCTTCAAGTAACTCATAAAACTCTTTAGTTTCATTGTTCATTTGATTTGAAGGAACAATCATCTCACCAACTTCCACTCTCTTATTTTTTTTTGTGGACACTAAATGCATCATGGACCATGTCATGCATTAGATTATCTAAGTTAATTTTATCTCCTGCCATATGTGGCCTTGAAACAGAATCTACAAAGGGCTATACCATAAGTGTCTCCCTATGTTGGGACCAAAATGTGTAACTTTATAGGAATGATTTGAGAATTAAGTGTTTGTGAACAACGTCTCTAACTTGCCACTTTTTGAATTTGCATTTGGGACATGGATATATGATTTTATCCTCAAGACTATTATTTACAAATGCAAAATCTAAAAACCCATTGAGTCCATTTAAATATTCAGAAGTATTTCGGAGTCTAACAATCTAAGATTTATCCATTATGTTCTGTAAACCAATTAACACAATTTTATAACTAACTATACATATATATATATATATATATTAAAGGAAATTCTAAATTTTAATTTGGGGTAAAAATAGAATTTTACCTGTTGGGCTATGGACTAAATGGAAAAGAAAAAGTTTTCAGAAGAGGTCTCCTTTTAAATACTTTACAATTGGACACATAGTTCTTGAAGGAAGTAGAAAAAGAATATAGAGCATGTAATTGCTAATATTACAAAAAACGCATCAAATCAAGCTTTAAAGTACATTATGCAGAGTCACGTAAAAATACAAAGCAAGCAATTGCTACTATATTATGAAGTAATACACAGTTGCACACCACTTCACTTTGTAATTTTATTTAGAAAAATAAATATACACTAGCGCACCATGTAGTTCACTTCGTATTTTCATTGAGTAACAAAAATATACACAACAAGATACATACAACGTCTCTATATTCGTGTTCCTAATTCTTAAACTTAGCAAAGCACATTAAGCACAGTAATAACATACAATAAATGTCGTTAAAGTCAATATTATAGAGAAATTCTGCAAAGTTAAATATTCTAACCAAAATGAAGTTAATTCCCCAATTTGCACACTAAGAGGCAGAATGGAGCGCAAGACTAGAAAGTAACAAGAAAAAAATATTGGTACAATTTACAAATGTCAATAACATAATAAAAGAATGAAATTAAAAAGTAATTTTTGAGCGTTACTCACCTCAAACACAAAAGGTATGGACAAAGACCCAATAGCAATATACCTCCCCAGTAAATGCAATTGCCCTAAACAAAAAAAAAGGTCCAATAAATAAATAACATGAATAATATATAACAACAAATTATGAAAAAAAATGCATATAATAAAATATTTGGACCGTGTATGTTAAAAAAAATGATTTTAAGAATCTTAGTGCTAACCTTTATTATATGAGACAGTTGAAGGAGATGATTTTAAGAATCTTAATGCTAACCTTAGATAAGAATCTTAGTGCTCAATTGAAAAAAAAAGAATCTACTTGTAATATTTTTTTCCAGAGAAATCTAATAGCAAATACCTATAAAAACAATATATTGCTTTTTTTTTCATTAACTAATTATGCAAAACATCATCCAATATCAGTCTTTAACTATCACATATAAACATCATCTTGCAAAAACCCATTTAAGAACGTATTAACGTCTAATTGCCTCACTTTCTAGTTCAATGTTGTTGCAAGAGCCATCACAATTCTAATTATTGCAATTTGTGCCACAAGACTAAATGTGTTACCAAAGTTCACCCCTGGATCTTGTTGAAAGCCTTAGAAACAAGTTGGGCCTTATATCTCTCCACTTCTCCATTTGCTTCAAACTTAGTCTTAAAGATCCATTTACAATCTACAATTCTCATATTACTGTCATATAGAACCAACTGCCACGTGGTATTTTCCTTAAGTGCATTAAATTCTTCTTTCAAAGCATCCTTCCAATGTGGTATAGTCAAAGCTTCAGTGACAGATTGTGGTTCAGAGATAGAAGGACTTAAAATGGCAGTATTAATATTAGTTTTTTGTGCAGAAGTGGCAAATCTAATGTAAGGCATCTTGGGCTTGGAGATACCCCTTATACTATGCGTAGTAATTTTGTTCTCCCCCTCTTTTGATTGATTCACATGCAAAGCATTCACATTAGGTATGTCCAGATTGATTTTGAGCTGGATTTCATTTGTGATAGGGATGTAATGTTGTGCAGCAGGTTCTGCTCTTGTTGCTTCAAGGTCAACTTCCTAGTTCTGGTTAGTATAAATACAAAGGCCTTGGTCTGAACTTGTACTACTTCAACTTTGCTGCTGCTAGATGAATCAATATCATAATATTTCTTGTTACTACCCCATTGCCAATTAGAAACAATGTCAATATATGGTAATGAAGGCATATATATAATCTTTTGCTTTTCTTACCTAGCGTGCTTGAATAGGAATTCTTTTTCATTGAAGACAATATGCCTGGATACATAAACACGTCTAGTTAAGGAGAGACATTTAAAGCCTTTTTGCTATCCACTAATGCCTAGGAAAACGCATCTTCTGGTGTGAAAATCAAACTTATGTATGTTATAGGCCCTGAGATTAGGATAGCATGCACACCTGAATGCTTTTAAAGATACATAATCGGGCTTTTTCTTAAATAAAACATCATATGGAGACTGACTATTCAAAACTGAGGAAGGTAATCAATTAATTAAATACACTGAGGTTTGAAAAGATTCCCACCAATAGTGAAATAACATTATAGCTTGAGCAAGTAAGGTCAATCCAACCTCTACAATCTATCTATGACGTCTGTCAACTCTTCCATTTTGTACTGAGGTATAAGGACACGATTGTTTGAAGATGATTCTCTCATTCTGCATTTATTGAGTGAATGTTCTGTACTCTCCACCCGAGTCACTTTGTATTATTTTTATATTCCTTTAAAATAGTTTTCAACCAAATACTTAAACTGGACAAAGGATACAAGAGCCCAACTTTTATTTTTCAATGGGTAAATCTAGAGCATAATTTTTATTTTTCAATGGGTAAATCTAGCTATAGCATGAGTAGTCATCCAAAAACTGAATATAAAACTAAAACCAGATGTTGACAGTACAGGTGATGGGCCCCATACATATGTGTGGATTAATTCAAGAAGAAATTTTGCTCTACTGCTGGAGTGACTAAAAGGTAGTGCATGATTTTTCCCATACTGACAAGGTTGAAAAAAAAAAGGATTCATTACCACTAATTTTGACTTTACATTCCTTGATGACGTGATTAAGCACCCTATCTGATGGATGACCAAGTCTTACATGCCATGAGTTTTTATTGAATTTAAACTATTACTAGAATTTGAAGATGCTGTAAAAACAATATTTCTAAATTTATGAGATGTGGAAAAAGTGTTGTGTTTAGCAAAGGTTTGTGGCCTTTGATTTTGGAACTTATATAGCCCTTCCTTCATGGTTCTTTTCAGCAAAATTCTCCCCACGGTGTTGTCCTTCATATAGCATCTGTGAGAGTCAAACTCTATTAGTATTTTATTGTCAAAAGGACATACTTATTAAATTTTTAGTCAATTGAGGGGCATGGAGAACACCATTCATTTTTAAGTTCTGATTCTTGCAAGGGAGTGACAAAAAACCAGCATGTTTAATAATCAACTTTTCACCATGACCCATAATTGCATTTTCCATACCATAAGACTAATTAGCATGATCAAAGTTAGCTGGATTATTGGTGACATGAACACTTGCGCCATTGTCCATATAACAGCTGGGATCGATTACTATGTTTATAGAGGCAAGGTAAGCTGGGTGTAGTTAGTTATTTTTCTGAGTGTTATTTGAAGAGAGGTTTGAGTTGCTAGATCTTGGAACAGAACCCATATAGCTCTGATCATATCAGAAATAGCAATGTACCACTGTGTGCCCTGTCTCTCTGCAAACTTGACATATTAGACAATTATTGCTATGTCTGTTTCTACCATGGCCATGTGGTGGTCTTCCACCTCAGTTTTTCTGATTTTGACCATGCCTTTGGTTATGGTTAGCCTCAGAGTTTGAGTTTCTTCCTTTGTTGCTACTGTTAACAATATTCGCCTACACTTAAAATGTGTTAGTAAGGCTAGAGAGTTGCTCCAATCGATTTTCAAATGTTAGTGAATTGGCCTGCACATCAACCTAGGTGAGATTCGTTTTATCATATAATTGCACAACAATTGGGTTATACTGAATATCAAGGCTAACCAAGGTTTGTTTAATCAAGTTAGTGTAGACAACCATTAAGCAATAAATTATCTGAAATTGATTTCATTTTAGTAAGGTAATCACCTATTTTCAGTGATTCTTTTTGTATCCTGTGAAGTTCTCCTTTAAGGGAAGTCACTCTTGACTGAGTATGATCACTAGCGAGACTTCTGATAGCATTCTAGAGCTTACAAGATGACTTACACCTAATGACCTGTGATGCACTTTCTGGGGTGAGGGCATTGTAAATCCACCTAAGCAGTAATTGACCTGCTATAACCGATTCCTCATAGGTTGGGTTAATTTTCATTTTTGAACCTTTAGAAATGAACTGTGTGGGACACTCTTTTGAACCAAGGATGTACTCTTCTATTTTGTGACCCCAAATGACTGAAAGGATACTACATTCCCATAGCAAGAAATTTCCTTTGTCCAATTTGACGGAGCATAGTTGCAAAATAGAAGAGGCTAGTGGTTTGTTTGGTAGTGTAGGGGTGAGTTTATAGGCCTGTGAAATTGTTTGAGTTAGTAGATGCTGAAGAGCTCAAAGTGGCTAAGAGGAAGAGATGGCTCTGATGCCAACAAATGAAAATAGAGTGATATAGGAAAAAGGATATCTCGTATATTCACATTCCATTAGTATATGTACTATGTACAATTGAGAAAGAATATAATAAAATACAAGATATTACAGGGCATCCACTAACTAACAATATCCTAAAGAAAAGGATCATATGCCATATGTCTAACATCCTGAGTGAGTAGAAGAATCAGTTATGTGTGAATGTAGGTGAGCTCTGGTGGTGAATGATACATTGTGGCAGAGAGTATAATAGCTATATGTTTTAACTACTTGTATCCCCTCTTTTTTTTTTTTTTACTGTTACCAAAAGCAATCACTTTATAGCTTTCATTTATTCTCTTGAGTTGATTTTGTGATTAACTTATGTGCTTATTAATTTTAACTATATATTATAATATAAAATTAGTAATAATCAAATGATTTTGACCATGTTTATATCAACATGATTAATATATTGAATTGATATTAGGATAATGTTTAAATTGTATATTAATTACATTTCTTTCCTGCCTCACTAACTAAGTTTTGACTTCTAATTTGTTTCATCATTAGACATTATAACCTCTCCCAAACAGATAAATATATATATATATATAGTAGATTATTAGTTCCTTGATCAATTGATATACATAAGAACTAATTATGATATATAATAATATGTTGTGTGTGTTTGTGTATAATGATTACATATTGCCATAACCTACTTAACCTGTGAATTGCAGTACATGCAAGTAGACCTGTCAAAACGGACTCGACCCACATGGCTGAGCCCGTTTAGCTCGCTTTAAGAGAGGGTTGGGTTGGCTAAAAGCCAACCCATATTGTAATACCCATGAAAAAATAAAATATAAATGCGTGTTTTCAAACTACTGTTATTATTTCAGTATACGATACTATTCACCCGTATAATACTATTTACGTATATGGTACTGTTCATTTATACAATTAAAATGTCAAATACTAGATGTGGTTTGGTCATAAGAGAAAACTAGAAAGAAGTTTGTAGGAGAAAATGACGTTTTATGTGTAAAAATACCCTCAGGGACTACATTGAAAGTACTGAATTGAAAAGAAACTTAAAGGTTTAGGGTGAAAGGATAGTTTTCCCTTTAAAGTTTCCAATAGTAAATAAAAGAAAATTTTTCATCGTACGCGTAAGGTACACAGTAACTGCATTATTAGAAATGTCGTTTTCATGAATAGTAAATTGAATATTTTATTAACGTATAGTGTCAAATAGTACCCTTGACTTTTGCTATAAATAGGCCCTTCCATTTCACTTCTAAACTCACACCTTCAACTTCTCTTCTTCTCTCCTTAAGTTTCTCTTGCTCCGACGCTAGGCTTCTGAGATTTTGGGCCTTTCCGTTTTTGCTTAGGTAAGGATACTATGCCCTTTCTATGTCTTTCAAATTTTAGAAGTTATTTTCTTAAGTATGCTCTGTGGTTGCGGCTTTGGCCGATCTTCCACATCAGAAAAACTGTCGTTAGTTGTTATTTTGATTCTCTGATTACCGAAATAGAATGTAAACTGTAAAGAATACATGTCTAGGAAAGTTCTGGCTAAGGAAAGACCTAGTTTTTAAGTGTGTCCAGTGTGACCCTCCACTCTTTCATGGGAACTTACCTGGTGTACTCTTTTACAGATTGTATTATGTATTTCTGGTATGAATAGTACCTGTACGTATAAATAGTAATCGTATGAATAGTAACCGTACGTATGAACAGTATCTATACGAAAATAATATTAACGTATTTTCTCTAATCTTTCATGAAAATCTCCGTAGCAGAACACTAAAATTCACCTGTGTACTCTTGTCCGTAACGACTTAAAGAAGTGATACTCGTACGGAATCCAGGTGAGTGGAACGACCCCGTTTTAATAGAATTTTAGCATTACTGGTGATAAAAAGTATGTCGTAGGACACTCCCAAGATTCATAGGGAGAAATTGGATTCCGAATGACGAATATAATGAGATAATTAATTCAGAAGTATGGATAAGACAAAGCAAGTATCTCATGATGATGTGAAATTTGAATCATATAGTTATATACTATACTTGTTATATGGATGAGTATTATATTGTGCTTCTGATTATGATATGAACTGTTGTACTATTGATTGTGATTGAGCGGTACAGTACCCCCTCTCACGGCAAGGCGGAAAACCCGGTTTAAAGGGTGTCTTGACCAATGAGTGTGGAGACAACGATTCCCTCAGTAGGGATATAGCCCGGATTGGTGATAAATCCGTGAGGCGCCCTAGCTAAGAGGATGAGGTTGTGCGTCATGGCGGAAAAATACAAAATTGGTGAGCCGGCCTGTGTGCGCTCTCCGAGATATATTGCCATTGACGAGTACTAGTATCGTTTGTTGAATTGGATGAATTTTTATCTTCTTGTATGTAATTTCTAACTATGTCTATTGGTTGAGCTTGAGCCTTCGGATATGCTTGCATGACTGGTGATGTATTTGAATTTTATTAACGCAAGGCCGATTTGCTCACTGAGTTTAAAAGCTCACACTCTATGTACAAACTTTTTGTTCAGATCAGGTTGCCGTCGAAAAACATCCGCTAGAGGAGTAGATCACGTTGGACCTTCCCGCTGTCGGGTAGGCCCTTCTTTTGTTATACAGTATGTTGCTCTATAACCGTCTAGGACATCTAGGTCAGGGGTTTGGTATTTGGCTTGTATTTCAGTATAATAATGTATTTTGTACTGAGGATCTATTATTTTTAATTAAGAAAATCTGATGTATTTTCTTTGTATTTATTAAGGAATGGTATTTTGAGAATATAGAGATAATGACTAATAATTTTACTTGTGGAAGAATTTATCGAAAGGCTTACAGTGATGGGATATTCATCATTGTGCCGGTCATGTGCCTAAAAATTAGGTCGTGACACATATAAACTTGGGCCTACATGGCCATGCCCGCTTAACCCACAAGTAACCCACCTGCTGAAGTCTTTTTTTTAAAAAAAAATATATATATCATATATTATTACACTTACTTACTGTCACTAATACTGAAACATAGATCCAGAAATTTCCTTCGAGACTTTGAGTTCCCTTCTTCCATCTGAACCCCAACTCCTAAATCCTCCTCAGCACCTCCTTCGATTCAAGTCCTTACCTTCGTCTATGCTATCATCGTCGAGGTTCGGCCACCTTTATTGTCTTCTTCGAAGAATCGAAGTCCAAATCCTAGGTAGGCGCACTTCGAGTTCCCTACTTCCATCTAAACCCTAACTCCCCAATCCTCCTCAACAACTCCTTCAATTCAAGTCCCTGCCTTCATCTCTGCTGTCATCGTCGAGGTTCAGTCACCTCTGCTATCTTCTTCAAAGAATCAAAGTTCAAATCCAAGGTAGGTACTAATGGGTTTGCTTGATCTTCCTTTTCCTCCGTCGTGCTCGATAGCTTCCCTCATGTCCATGAGTCTGTGATCGTGAAATGCCAAGTACACTGACTCTTGTCTTATTTGCTTCTTGTTGGTTCATGGAGATGGGGAAGGCAAACATAAAGTTAACTGATTAAGTTAATGTACATTTTGAATATGAATTTCTTTTTGAATGTTTGATTGGTACTGTGAAATGGAAACATGACTACTGAACTTGTGATAAAATGGAAACATCATCATATTTCCTTTTTGTGTAATACAGCTGCATTTGATATTTGAATGTTTGATTGACACTGTGAAATATGAATGACTAATAGTGAACTGAAGTTTGAATAATTGAAATGTTTGGTTGCAAATTTGCAACAATGAAATGTTAGTGACTTCAAAAAAAAAAAGGCTGGTGGGCTAGCCCATTTAGCCCTCTAGCCTGCATATAGGTAGATCAGGCTACTCATTTTTTGACCCGTTTAAAAATGAGTTGACCCATCCCGACCAGTTTTCAAAGCAACCCAAGGTGGGCTAGCCTGAATCCACTGGGCTGGCCCGTTTTGACAAGTATACATACAAGACCTAATTTTTTAGAGTTCAAGTTCAATCAGTATTTGATAATGAAACTAACTAATCTGAGTGAAAGTGGCCTCATTCTATTACGTGCATAGTATAATGATGTGAATATCTATTGTAGATTAACCAAATACCTTTTAAACTTGCATGAATGGTTCTTTCTTCCCCTGTTATCCTAAAAATGATATTCCAACTATCTTTTACAGTGTTTTAAAATTTGGACAGGTCATTGACCCAATAAAGGCACTGGTTCACAGTTCAATGGTCCAATTGTGATTGAACCATGATTGAACAATGATCCCAACGTCCTAACCTCTGAGTTCTATAACAACACTAACTGTGGTCCCTATGTCACTTTTGCTTTTGAGTTCTGTAAAATTCTTTTCTCTCTGCAACATGTTACCTCATATCTCTTTGCTATAGTCCCTTCTATTTCTCTCTATTCTCATTTGCTTCTGCTCTTCACAGGTGAGGTGCTTCTTTTTCTTCTTCGACAGTGGCAGACTGCTCTTTTTCTTCCTCTTCAACGGTTCCTCTTCTTTCTTCTTCGATGGTGATGACGACGCATCCTTCTTCTTCTTCAATAGATCCTCCTTGTCCTTGTCCTCCTCCTTCTTCAATGATGATGACTCTTCTTCATTAGTGATGGGTCTTCAATTTTTTTTCCAGTTTAAACCGATTCGAAGTAAAAATCGGTGGTCAAACCTGATTCTTGACCAAATTTAACCGATTCATTAACCCATTGGTTTTTCAGTGTATCTGAACCAGACCGATGTTCTGACCTTCTTGGTCCAACCGGTTTTAAAATGCATGAACTTTTGTCATTCCCTTCATCTCTCTCTCTCTCTCTCTCACAGAGAGAAAAAGCAACTTTTACTTACTTTTGTTTTTCACTAAGTAACAAAGTTAAGTACTTAACATCACTATTCACTTTTTGACATTGTCTGCAATGTTAAGAGTACAAATACACCAATTAGTAGTGATTAACTGTCAAGTAACTACCTATTACTACTGATACTGAAATAAATATTGCAGTAAATAGAAATAAAATAAAACACCATACACAAACAAGTAAACTATTGTACTATACAATGAAATAAATGTTGGACATGTCACTACCCACTACACTCCCAATACGATATTTGGACATTCTACCTACACTTCTTATGTTGGTAAACCAACAATTTACTAACAAAATATAACAGTATGTTGAGATTTCTTGAAGAAGATTGGGAAGATTGAGATACCAAGGAATTTTATCCTTGGAACTAGTTTCCCCCTATAGCAGTTTGATAACTGCAAGCCAAGCAATGTAAGACTTTTGCAAGCTATAAGCCATTTCCTTGATTTCTTGGTTTTCCTATTATGGATAACCTCCTGAGTTATAATGATATTATTAGTAATATGCCTATTTGGAATAAAGATAGTTTCATGGGGGAAAATAAGGAAGTCAAGATGGTTTTTAAATCTAGTAGCAATTATCTTAGTGATAGTTTTATAAAAGACATTACAAGGAAAAATAGGCCCATATTGATTAATTTTTTTGAGGTTGGTAAATCCAGTAGGGATTAAGACACTAATTTAGGGATTAAGACATTACAAGGCAAAATAAGCCCAAATCTAGTAGCATCCTCCTTTTCCCTAAAATGTTTTAGGCAACCATAGTTTGAAAAATCTAGTATGGAGACACAAATTGAAGCTTTGTTTCTTACAAGCATGTTGCCCCTTCCTCCTCCCCAGATTTTTCACCAACAAAGAGACACCAACAACAACAACAAAATAGCATAAATTAAACCAGAAGACACAAAATTGCTCGCAGCGTGAAATAGGAATGGCAAAGCAATGGTAAAGCAACATCGAATAATGACGGAGAATCGCGAAGAAATGGCAAATGATGCAGAGGATGGCAAAGCAAGGGAAAACATTCAAAGGCACACTTAATCTGATCATAGTGAAACACACCTACATACTCTAGCATGGCAAGTGAAATTGACTGAATGAAATTAGGGCTTTTTAATGACTTTAGTGGCAGTTGTTGGCCAATTACCACTAGATAGTGGCAGTTATGCTTAAACCTCCACTAGATAGTGGCAGCTGGAAATGAACTGCCACTATATAGTGGCAGTAACCAACTGCCACTATATATAAAAACATAATCGAAGTTAATTTAATCTATTAGTTGATTTTTTTAATATCTTCAGCAAAAATGAACATATACCTTGATGTATATAATGCGCATGTGAGACTTTGAAGTGAAATGTATAGCTGAGTTCAACCTATCTAATTTTGTAATTAAGGCACAAACTTACTTATTAAATGAAGAGAACCAATATCCAAAAAGTTCAACTATAATCCTAATCCCGATCTAACTACAATTTTCTAAATAAAAATTAAAAAAAAAGACATGATGCATGTACAACTAAACAAAATACTAAAAAGAACAGTAAATTAGTAATTCCTGTATTGCGATCACAAAACTTAGCAGATAACTCTCTATTGTCTAACGTCAATTCTTTGGAATCTAAATTATTGTAGCACACCATTAGTTAACAATGAAAACACAATACCTAAACATAAGCAAATACAAGGTCAAGTTTCTATAGCGACCTCCCCGGCCCTTCATTGTAACAACTAACAGAATCTATCAAATAGCCTTTTGTAACAAATAGCTGATTCTTAATAGTTTCATATAGGAGAAGTTAAACAAGTATGGCAGTAGAGAAAGCACAAAGCTTATCTTTTGGGTATGCCTTTAATTAAATATTCAATGAAGAGGGGCCATAAATGAAATTAGGCTAGGGATTTAAGAGTTTAGTGGCGATTTAAGGAAGAACTGCCACTATATAGTAGCGGGTTTTTTACAAACCACCATTATAAAATGGCGGTTAGTGGCAATTGTGAGATAACCGCCACTATATTATAGTGGTGGTTATATAGTGGCCATGCATTAACCGCCACTATATAGTGGCGAGTGTATAAACCACCACTATGTTCTTGTTTAGTGGCGGTTGTTTCTAATCGCCACTAAATTATTGTTTTTTTTGTAGTGTATGTTTCCTAACCAGCATCAAAGATGTCGCATGCAAATGAATATGAGAAGTACCACTACTTACAATATAATAAGGATGCTCAAGCATGAACCCTTTAGTAGTATTGATGTGATCCATCAGCCTTCCAGGGGTTGCTAGTAATATATCAACCTTACTTTGGAAGCCAAGTTGGAAACAAAGTGAAGTATCTTCTGGGTCATAACACATTCCTGTCTCATATCCAGGTATATTCACAAGCTTAGAAATTTCATCACCTATTGAAGATTGACCAACAACCAAGCCAATATGTAAACCTAGTGGAGATGCAATAACATCAAAAACTTCTTTAACCTGTAGTGACGAGAAATTAGGCATGATATGATGACTCATTTTAATGACAAAATGGAAAAGTTATCTTTGATTTCACATTGATAAATAGAGAAAGCACAACACATGGAACTCACAATGTTGATATTTAAATGGACATAATTGAGAATTTGATATTAAATTGTTAACATTGAAAAAGAAAACCAATAAATAATAAATAAAAACAAGACATACAAAAAGGCTTCTAACCTGTAAGGCCAGATCACGAGTGGGCACCGCCACTAAGTTTCTTAGGCGCTTCACGGTTTGACATCATTTGCACAATTAGCAGAGCTTAACCTAAAGTTTTTCCACTTCCAGTGCGAGAATCTATACAAAGTCTCACTAAAAATTACCGGGTCGAATTGTCTCTTGCCAAACTGCAACTTGCATAGGGAAGAGCTTAGAGATCCCCATATTCTGCAATAACAATTCAACCAAATGCATATAACATCATTAAAAAAAGATAAAATAAATTAGAAGTAAAGATTAAAAAAAATAAAAAAGAGAATTTAAAGAAGTGAAGCATAACATGTCTACCATTATCTAACACTTAGCATTCATTAGACAAACAATTGTTTTTTAATTCCAGAGATGAAAGAATGATATACGAGAAAAAAAAAAAAGATATTCTCTGAACTGAGATAGGGTAGATTAAAACTGTTAAAAAGCAATAGATTTTATCTTGGATATTAGGTTTTCATAGAATAGGAATGTCTGACATAGCAATCAAGGTTTTACATTCTGCTAGAGCCCAATGCAGCAAAGTACTGCAAATATAGTAAATGTCCACTAGTGGTCTAGAGCATGAATTTGGAGAAATTCTATAACAGTTCATTCATACAACTGAATTTGATTACCAATAGCTAGTTACTTCCCTCACCAAACACTGTACATTGTGTGTGTGTGTGTGTATATATATATTGACATAATTCTGCTCAAAACAATACTTCATCCACTAGACTAAATATGGTACTTTTAACCCAGACAGTATGAACTAATTCCGCATTCTCATATATTAACAATTTATCAAACTACAGTTACAACTAACAAACAAAGATATATATTTCAAACAAGCGAGGTAATAGAGAAAATGAGTAGCCACGATCAAGGCAAGGAACGCTATCAAGAAGGATATCTTCAGATAAAGTAACGTCAACAAGGTCTCACATCTATGGCAACTCTGGCACAATACATTCCTTCTATTAGTCCATTCTTTACTTCCTTCGATCCCAAAATCCTTCACTACTTGAAGCAGAGTGGGTTTAAGAGGAAAAAGGGAAAGAAAAAGAAATAAACAAACAAGCCAAAGAAAAATCTTTAATTTTGAACATTGTTTAGGTAAAAAGTGAAGCCTATATCCTCAGAGGTAAAATTAATTTGCATTTTTCACTGTAATGTCTCTTTTAGAAAGCCTAAAACCCTATTTTGGTCCACCAAAAAGGTTTATTTTCAAAATGATCCCTAACAAATGAAACAATTACAAACTGGTCCCTCCATTGCCCGACTCTTTAAAAAATTAATGGAAAGTTGATGTGGACCATTAAACGCTAATGTGGCAATGTTCAAAGGGCAATCAACTGAAGTTCTGCTTAATTCTTTGTCCTTCTCTTGTCTAAATCTGCAGCGGTAATTTTGCACTCAAAAAATGCACTATCCAGTAACAAAATTGAATTGCAAGTTTCTCTTCAAAATACTTATTATGTGTAGTAATTCTCTAGTCCTGTAGTTTAAGAGGAGACTTTCAAACATGACAATCAAGGTTTTAAATTGCAATTGGGGTCGCGATTACGGTTGCGGTTGCAATTGCATTACAGGTTTTGTAAACAATGTTTTTGGAACTAGCCTAGTTATTGACCCGAGCTGGCCTCTGAGTTATTAGTTCAATCGCTGGGTCACTGGGTCAACCGTTGGGTCAACGGGTCAATAGGGATAAATAAATTAAAAATTATATATATAGTTATATTTGTTTAGAAATAAATTTAAAACTAAGTAAAATAAATAATTGATATACAAATTTCACACTTTAAAGTCTTAAAACTATAGTCATTAGTCATAAATAATTAAAATACAAATATTCATAAATAAATTTTTAGTCATAAAATTACATATAATTTTTTTAAAATGTTTTATTGTTATCTTTTATATTAGATGATTATATAAAATTTTTGTTTATGCTCTTCAATTTTTCTTGATTTAATTTTTTTACATCAAATAATTATATAAATATAATTGTTGTTTTTTTTTCCTTATCTCCTAATTCATTAGTAATAACATACTTATTTTTTGTTTAATTAAATATTTTTTCTATTTTAGTTTTATCATCTTGCCATATGCACATTTTGATTTTTGGGTTAGAATAATTTTAACATCTTATATATAATATTTCACTCATATAAATTAAAAAGTTAATAGCAAGATATTAAGACACACAACCTATAGGTGGGAGGATATAGTTTGATTCTTATTAAGTGCACATTTTTTTTAAATTTTCATACAAATTTAAGAGAGAAAAAAAAGGTTCGGGTCAACTGAGTAAGCTTTGAGCAGCCCAGGTCGACCGAGTCAAAGCTAGTTCATATGTAAACTAGTTTAAACATGTGACTCGACTAGACCGAATCCAAAAACATTGGTTGTAAACATTGCGATACAATTGTGGTCATTGCATCATTGCGGTCATGTTTTTTTTTTTTCACAAAATATATATATAATTGTTATAACTTTAATTTTAAATGTATATATATAATATTATATTTAATATTTATATTAATTCTATAAATAATATATAATTTCTATCCTTAAATATAGTTTTAGCCAAATGTCAAATGTGATTTCAAATCTCAGATGTGATCCCTTCTTAATTAATCTAATTTTATTTTAATTTTATTAGTTAATTATTTTTCCAGTTATTTATTACATAAATGATTCAATCAGCACATCAAAAATCTAAGATTTTCTATTTGAGTCATTTAATAAACTATATTCAAATTTCATTTTATAAACAAAAATTATAATTAATCAATTGAGTCAAATAAAAAATCTACATTCATTCCCACGGTTTCAGTTAATGAATCCAATCAACGAAAAAATTATAATTATTCAATTGAATCAAATTATCAAACTACATTCAACTATAACTAATCAATCTAACAAACTACATTCGCCAACAGTTTCACTTTTCTCCACAAGTCTACAATTATCAAATCAAAATGTCAAATTATGTCATTCTAAATTACGGCCTTCATTCACCCACAAATCATCTTATGCGACGGTTTCTTTTCACCTATAAATCATTTCACGCCACATCTCAATGACTCAGAGCCTCATACTCTCACACGTTACAATCAGTCAAACTCATATCAAACCCTTCACGGCTTCACCTTTAGTAGTACACTCGAAAGGGCTGTTTAGTATCTAAGAAAGAGTAGCAATAGAAAGAAAATAGGAAAATGGAAAAGAAGAGAGAATGAAAAAAAGAGGAGGAAAAGGAAAAAAAAACTTATTTGGTATGCAATAGAAAAGAAAGAAAGAAAATAAGATTATTATATATTTCGTTTCCAACTGCTACAGCGAGTCATACCAAACAACAGAAAAAATGCACAATAATAAAAATGTGCTTTCCTTTCCCACTTTCGCTAGCATACCAAACGGCCCGAAATCTTTAACTCTCACACTCTCAATGTAATACCCCGAGGATTTACTTGAACATCTTATTATGTTGTGTGGAACAAATGAATTGTTGTGAAAAGTATAAAGGAATAAAATAAATTACAGGGACCCAAGTGAATGAATTTTACAAGTTAGAGTGGTTTTGAGGAATTTTAACCAAGGAAATCTAATGGCCTTACAAGGGACAAGTGTAAATCTTACCTCCTTTAGATTGAAATTTGGAAGTTGTGGGGAAGCTTCATTTGGTGAAGCTTTCACGAAGGGAAAGAAAGGAAAAAGAAGAAAAGGAGAATTAGTGGGGGACAATTGTTGGATGTTTGTTGGCTTCTTAGAAAGCCTCCTCTTCGTACAAAGAGGATGGAGACCAAGGGGAGAGAGAAGTCAACATAGAGACAAGAGATGGGTGATATGAGAAGGAGATCAAGAGAGAGATGAGCAAGCTACTATTTCCCTCATGACGTCCACCACCATGGTCAGTGTTAGTGTCCTTCTTGACCGTCTGGTGAGCTGCAACTTGGTGACCCATGGTGGTCGAAGGAGGTTGTAGTTGGTGAGGGAAAGCACACGGGTTCAAGGGTTGAAGTATAGTATAAAGAAGGAGATGAAACCTTAATGAATCCGAGCAGAGGAAGACGACTAGGAGGTAAGTTTCAAATTCATTTCTAGTTTCTGTCGCAATTCATGATCTATGAGAATGAGGGCTATCTTATTCTATTATAAAAGTGGAATTATGAAATGATTTGGAGGATCAAACAGAAAGAAAAAGTATGACAGTAAACTACAGGGACTAAAATGAAAAGTACTGAAAAGTTTTCTGGGGTTGATTTAATTTTGCAAGAAAATATGTATTTAATCTATGGATCTAGATGAAGTGAAATATGGACTTCAATCAAGAAAAGGAAATAAGGAAAAATTAACTAAGGGGCTGTGAAAGGAAAATAGGATAGTTTAAAATACTTTTGCTTTTAGGTGTTTTTTTTTATGACCAAATCAATTCTTAAAATCATAAAATTTTTATGGGGATCTCCTAACACGTTATTAATCTGATCTGGACAGTTTCAAGCTCATCAAAATTGGTTTGATTGGTCAAATAAACATGAGAACAATACTTTGTTCAGTGTAGAGCAAATTTGAACAGTTTCGAAAATTAATTCGGTTTTAGCAGCTAAAGATTTTATTTTGGTCTACAAATTTTATTGTACTTAACAAAAACATAAAGCTAATTATCTGCAAAATTTCATATCATTTGGACATGATTAACTAAGTCTAAAACGTATAACACTGTACCTATTTAGAATTTTGACAGCTCTGACCTTTAGCCACTAATAAGGTCTTTAGTAGGGTCTAACGATAGAGTTAAATTCTGAAATTTTTATCCTAGTATGTTAACATACTAATAACGATTTATACCAAATTTCATAATTTTTGGAGCTATAGTTTATTCCCAGAAATTTCTTAAAGATTAGTCTTGATTTTAACCTCAAAACAGAACAAAGCTAAATGAATGATAGCCTATGTTCTGATTAAGTGTTATCTCCTTGCTTGGCTTGATCTTTAGGCCTTTGATGAATTCCTTGGCATTTATCCTCTGATTTGAAGTGTAGAATTTTAGCTTGGAATCGAGGTGAGAGATCCTACCTTACCTTGTTTGCTTATTTAATGTATATATTAAAAGTATACTTTATATATATATATATATATATGTGACATGAAATTCATGCATTCATGATATACATTGAAATGTGTAAATATGATTCTGTTGTGAACTTTTCCTAAAATGGAATGCATATGGTTGCCTATGGTTGTGTAATGTGATTGTGTTTGATTTCGAAAGAAATGGAAGTAAAGTTCATGGGATCCCCTGGGATGAAACAGGGGTGGAATGAAATCACTATGGCCATGTGATATTGAATATGATATTCGTCCTTTTAAAGACAGGGTGAAATAAGGTTGGATTACAGATTTGTCCCTTCGAGGACATGGGTGAAATAAGGGAGGATGCGGCAGGGGCCGTGGGGCAACGGCCACTTATTGTGAACGGGACCCGAAAAATGTCTGGGAACTTGATTTGAAATTGTATGAATTGTTTGGAATGTGATTTGGCTTGATCTTAAATATCTTGTACACCAAAACTTAGATCAATTATATATATCTGTATGTATACATGTATACCTATATTGTGTGTGAATGTGGTAGGATTCTCTCAAGTAGAAGCTGTTTTCAGTTTCAGGTATGGAGAACTTCCTAATTCGATGACGTTCACGCCAAGATTATTATTTTTGTTTGTTTAGGATAAAAGTTTAATGTTTAGTATTTATTCTAGAAAAGCTCTGTAATCGGGTAGGTTTGTTGTAGTGTGTATGACTGTACCATGTATGAAAACTCGATTTTGCCATACTCTCTTATCTTTTTGTGAGAAGAGAAATAATTCTCTTATTTTAATTCTCAAATTATGTAATTTAAATTAATTACATTTAAAAGAATAACTAATTAGTATCGTGCTTAAGAGAAAAATAGGCTTACGGAGATGAAGTGAAATTCATCTTCCGTGCCGGTCACGTGCTCATATTTTGGGACGTGACAAGTTGGTATCAGAGCTTTGGGATTAGGTCTCCTACCGATTACAGAGTAAGGTAACCTTAGTGGGATCTCCTCTATCGTGGTGAACCCGGGCACAACTATAGAGAGACGGCTCCACTGAAGGTCCTGTAGGATGTTTTCATTTCCTTTCCCTCCGAGACTTGTCTTTTCTTCGGAATTATGTTTTCAGTTTTAGTTTTAGATAGATGTGGCTATACTTTTGAACTTGATAAAGGAAATGTTATTATCTGTTTTGATTTTGTTGATGTCGGATCAAATTTTTATGAGATGGGCTTTGTAAGTTAAATTCGTGATTGATTTTGTGTTGCTGATTTCTTTTATCTTTCTTTATGTTATTATTTTTTTTTTTGAGAGTACCATCCAATAAAAGAAACCATTGGCATTAAAAAAAAACACAAGGATTACATCACCCAAAAAAAAAAAGTTTACTCGTGCATGAGTAATCTAAAGGCGAGGTGGTCTTGGATTAGGAGGATTGTATTGTATCATCACCCCTCGACCATTCCTTGGAGCAAGAGACATAGCAATGTCGCGGAGGGTAGTGTAAATTCCATTCATACAATCAACACTTCTTTGCTGTTGATTGCAGAAGCACTGGGTGGACCAATAAAAGAACCTATCTATTCTCGAAGTCATTGCCGCATTATTGCGTTTAGTTAACTTCTCCAGATCCTCTATCATCTTCTTGAGATTCTTCACCTCCTGCTCTAAACAGGCGATTTTGTCCTCCGAGGTATGGCCTGTGCTAATCTCATCAGCTTCCTCGTTCTTCTTCATTTTCTTCTCCTTCTGCTTCTCTTGAGACCCCTCAAAAAGTCTTTTGCCCTTGTCTTTGCCCAGACTTAAGTTTAAGTCGAACTCTTCTTCCTTGGCCTCCACTGTGAGATCAATGTACTTCCTTGTGGCCATGATTTGAAAAAAAATTTAGAAATTTTTTTTGTAAGAGTATAAGGCGAGAAGAATGCTGGGAGATTGTAGGCTCAGAGATTATTACTCTTTGTGGTGTGGTAACTGAGAACGTTGGGACGGTTTTTGTAGAGAAAAATTAGGACCTAGAGACAAAGAAGATATCTCTTCACCGCACCCCTACACGATCAACCTATGAATTTCTGCAAGCTGGAAGCCAGAAGCCTAGGGTAGGCGTGCACACCAACAATGCGTCGCATTAATGCCAAAACCACGAAAGTCAATATTCGGTGGATTTGCGGCCGATTTTACTTGGTTTTCCCATTTTTCTCGTTGGCATTTTTTCGAAATTCAAAGAAGTACACAATGTAGCTATTACAGATTGCCTTGGATGCTTTTATGATGAATTGAAATGTATTTCTCTGCTTTGTTGTGTTGTATTGAGAGCCTTCAGTTAAGTATAATATACATAATTGATTGAATTATGTTATAATTACATGTATACATATGATATATATGCTATTCATGCATAATTAGTGAAGGCTTTGGCTAAGAATAATATGTGATGATTCCACATTTACTCATAAAGAATGAGAAGTCAAAAATTTAAAATAACTTGGATAGAATGAAATGTGTAGAGGATAATACATCTTCATGGTTACACATACTTACGTATAATGCTCTCGTGGGCAAATGAAAGGCAGTGATTTCCTTATATCATGATAATGCTTACTGCATGCGACCGTAAGCAGTTAACTTTGTTTTAAAATATATATATATTTACATATATATTATGTGTAAATCCAAAGACACCGATTAGAATATAAGATAAGGCTAATATGAGACTACCCGATCATGGAGTGATATCGTGATCTGAGATTACACTGTAAAACAAGTATAGAGTGAGGAAATCATAGATTGGAACGGCGATTAGCCGAAATTTTTGAGGAAACCTTTGACTTATGTTAATTGCATTAAATTATATCTACTATTTATTTGCATGTCCGACATTAATTGCTGGCATTGCGACGTATGTGATCTGTAAACCTCCTAGCGAGTGGCGTATAGGTTGTGGTGGCTTTAACTCCAGGGGATTCGGGTTGTCTTTAAATCTTGAACGCCCGTTACCCCACTCATCACACCAAACCTATTTCTTTCATTACATACTTATTTTTCAATTTCCATTCCTTTCTCGTTTCAACTTCTTTCTGAAATTCCTAGAGCAATGGCCGATAATAAGTCTTTCAACTTGAATTTTGAGACTGGCAACGTAGAGCTTGATTTAAATCTAAGTCTTGGAGACAACAAAGGGAAGAGACCAGTAGACAGGTTACCAGAAATAAAGAAGAGAAAGAGGGATGTAATAGAGTTGGAGGAGGACAGCACTGCAGCATCCTCAGAACATAAGCTTGCATGCCTAGAGCGTAAGATAGAGAGCCTGGAATATAAGATAGAGGACCAGAAGCGACTAATAAATCGTCTCTTTGAAGATCAAGAGAAACTGATAAACCGTCGTTTCGGGGAACTAGCTAATAGAGTTGATAGACATTCAATGTTTGCAACTCAAAATTTTCGTGACCAACAAGCGAGGTCTATTAACTGTATGAACGGAGTGACTTCTGCTCTTCGTCAAATTTCTCAGGCACTTCCTTCAGAAACCCTTTCTAGGCTGCAACAATTAGCTTCCTCCTTAAGGTCTGAAGCACCTTCCTCTTTTAGACCTAGAGCACCTTCTACATCTCAAAAGCCTTCTCGTCCTTAATGTATCTTTTCTTTTGTTTGTACTTTAAGTTGATGTTTGATATAAGCTTCACTAAGCTTGTTGTCTGTAGGTTATATACCAAAAATAAATTTTAAGTTTTCAGATATTTTGTTGAGGTGATTCTTTTATTGAAGGAACTTGAAAAAATGAGAATAAGTTGAACTTGTTATATTTCGTACTTGATTGTGGAAATTCTAAAGCATAAGTATGATAATTCTTTCTTAAGTTTTAGTGTAATAGAGAAATTCGGAGGACCGAATTTCTTAAGGGGGGGAGAATGTAATACCCCGAGGATTTACTTGAACATCTTATTATGTTGTGTGGAACAAATGAATTGTTGTGAAAAGTATAAAGGAATAAAATAAATTACAGGGACCCAAGTGAATGAATTTTACAAGTTAGAGTGGTTTTGAGGAATTTTAACCAAGGAAATCTAATGGCCTTACAAGGGACAAGTGTAAATCTTACCTCCTTTAGATTGAAATTTGGAAGTTGTGGGGAAGCTTCATTTGGTGAAGCTTTCACGAAGGGAAAGAAAGGAAAAAGAAGAAAAGGAGAATTAGTGGGGGACAATTGTTGGATGTTTGTTGGCTTCTTAGAAAGCCTCCTCTTCGTACAAAGAGGATGGAGACCAAGGGGAGAGAGAAGTCAACATAGAGACAAGAGATGGGTGATATGAGAAGGAGATCAAGAGAGAGATGAGCAAGCTACTATTTCCCTCATGACGTCCACCACCATGGTCAGTGTTAGTGTCCTTCTTGACCGTCTGGTGAGCTGCAACTTGGTGACCCATGGTGGTCGAAGGAGGTTGTAGTTGGTGAGGGAAAGCACACGGGTTCAAGGGTTGAAGTATAGTATAAAGAAGGAGATGAAACCTTAATGAATCCGAGCAGAGGAAGACGACTAGGAGGTAAGTTTCAAATTCATTTCTAGTTTCTGTCGCAATTCATGATCTATGAGAATGAGGGCTATCTTATTCTATTATAAAAGTGGAATTATGAAATGATTTGGAGGATCAAACAGAAAGAAAAAGTATGACAGTAAACTACAGGGACTAAAATGAAAAGTACTGAAAAGTTTTCTGGGGTTGATTTAATTTTGCAAGAAAATATGTATTTAATCTATGGATCTAGATGAAGTGAAATATGGACTTCAATCAAGAAAAGGAAATAAGGAAAAATTAACTAAGGGGCTGTGAAAGGAAAATAGGATAGTTTAAAATACTTTTGCTTTTAGGTGTTTTTTTTTATGACCAAATCAATTCTTAAAATCATAAAATTTTTATGGGGATCTCCTAACACGTTATTAATCTGATCTGGACAGTTTCAAGCTCATCAAAATTGGTTTGATTGGTCAAATAAACATGAGAACAATACTTTGTTCAGTGTAGAGCAAATTTGAACAGTTTCGAAAATTAATTCGGTTTTAGCAGCTAAAGATTTTATTTTGGTCTACAAATTTTATTGTACTTAACAAAAACATAAAGCTAATTATCTGCAAAATTTCATATCATTTGGACATGATTAACTAAGTCTAAAACGTATAACACTGTACCTATTTAGAATTTTGACAGCTCTGACCTTTAGCCACTAATAAGGTCTTTAGTAGGGTCTAACGATAGAGTTAAATTCTGAAATTTTTATCCTAGTATGTTAACATACTAATAACGATTTATACCAAATTTCATAATTTTTGGAGCTATAGTTTATTCCCAGAAATTTCTTAAAGATTAGTCTTGATTTTAACCTCAAAACAGAACAAAGCTAAATGAATGATAGCCTATGTTCTGATTAAGTGTTATCTCCTTGCTTGGCTTGATCTTTAGGCCTTTGATGAATTCCTTGGCATTTATCCTCTGATTTGAAGTGTAGAATTTTAGCTTGGAATCGAGGTGAGAGATCCTACCTTACCTTGTTTGCTTATTTAATGTATATATTAAAAGTATACTTTATATATATATATATATATATATGTGACATGAAATTCATGCATTCATGATATACATTGAAATGTGTAAATATGATTCTGTTGTGAACTTTTCCTAAAATGGAATGCATATGGTTGCCTATGGTTGTGTAATGTGATTGTGTTTGATTTCGAAAGAAATGGAAGTAAAGTTCATGGGATCCCCTGGGATGAAACAGGGGTGGAATGAAATCACTATGGCCATGTGATATTGAATATGATATTCGTCCTTTTAAAGACAGGGTGAAATAAGGTTGGATTACAGATTTGTCCCTTCGAGGACATGGGTGAAATAAGGGAGGATGCGACAGGGGCCGTGGGGCAACGGCCACTTATTGTGGACGGGACCCGAAAAATGTCTGGGAACTTGATTTGAAATTGTATGAATTGTTTGGAATGTGATTTGGCTTGATCTTAAATATCTTGTACACCAAAACTTAGATCAATTATATATATCTGTATGTATACATGTATACCTATATTGTGTGTGAATGTGGTAGGATTCTCTCAAGTAGAAGCTGTTTTCAGTTTCAGGTATGGAGAACTTCCTAATTCGATGACGTTCACGCCAAGATTATTATTTTTGTTTGTTTAGGATAAAAGTTTAATGTTTAGTATTTATTCTAGAAAAGCTCTGTAATCGGGTAGGTTTTTTGTAGTGTGTATGACTGTACCATGTATGAAAACTCGATTTTGCCATACTCTCTTATCTTTTTGTGAGAAGAGAAATAATTCTCTTATTTTAATTCTCAAATTATGTAATTTAAATTAATTACATTTAAAAGAATAACTAATTAGTATCGTGCTTAAGAGAAAAATAGGCTTACGGAGATGAAGTGAAATTCATCTTCCGTGCCGGTCACGTGCTCATATTTTGGGACGTGACACTCAATGTCTCATAGACCCACTCTCATCTCATCTCTGTTCTCAGTTCTCGCTTTACCTTCATGAGGAATGATGAAGCATGAAGGACAAACGGCAATGGAGAAAATAGAAGATCGAACGAGAACAACTTATGGCCACTGCCTACTGGGTCTGGGTTAGTTGGTCTTAGCTGAGGTGTGACCAGTGACGGTGAGGTGAGAAGTGAAGAGAAGCCGAGAACGATGAAAGATGAACAGCAAAAATGGAGGCAAACAGAGGAACAGTCACGAGAAAGGACGAGCCGGCAACGGCAATTGTGAATCCAACGACAAAGGACGAACTGCAAGCGACTAGGTAAGTCTTAGATCTATATATGAATCTCTCTTACATAAGTCTTAGATCTAGATATGAATCTCTCTTATGAAGGAACCTGAACTGAAAGTGTGATTTGCTTTCTTTTTTTCTTTCATTTTTAAACAAAAATAATGCAAAGAAACGGTATTACGGCCACAATGCTGCTACGTTGCGATGCATATTTGAGAAATTAAGCCACCCCACAATTGTGACTTTGCAAGTGGTACATCTGTAATATTGCGGCCGCATTACAATGATGAGTCCGCAATTTAGAACCATAATCATGGCTTCTTACTTTAGAATCAGAGCCTAAAACAGAAGGAGAAAGCTTCCTGTAAGAAGAAACTCGTCATGCTTCTGTGTTCGTTGGCTCTGTGGATATGAACTCACATTCTTTGCAAACTATTGCTCTATCTTCTTGGCAAAATATGTATGCTCGTTTCTCCTGCAACAAAAAAGAAAAATGGTTGCTAAAAAGTAAAAAACAACAATTTTAGATTCTTGTTGTTAAAAATATAGAGTATAAAATGACTTTGAGGTATGATAAATATTATTTTTAAAGAATTTATATCTATATATTTGAGAATCACCGACAGATTCTTATATGATACAACAAAATCCTTTTATAACTTTTGCTTGAATATTTTCTATTCAAGTTATCTATGGTACAATTTTAATAAAATAACAATTATATCTTTTCAATTTTTAACAAATGTGTTTTATTAAATTTAATCAACGTGTCTCTTTAAATTTTAAATATTAAAATAAATTTATAATTCAACCAACATATTATTTTAAATTTATTAAAATAATTTAAAATTTAATTAACATATCATCATTTATATATTAATATTCATTAATATTCTATATTAAATTAATTGAGACTTAGTAAAAAAAATCAATTATATTAAATATTTTTACAAACATTTTGTTCTGTCCAATCTAAAACTTTAATTCTATTCTAATATTACGAACCATATAACCCTTGTTGGTTTTCTTCTTCCTTGCAAATTGACAAATGTTCTTGATTGAAATTAAACGACCATATAATACTAAAAATATAAAAAGGCTCGTTGAAATTTGGGTTGCCTAGAAGTAGAGCTGCCAAATTTTAATTTTTAAAATTAGGTCATTAAAGGAAGTAAAGGGGCATTTTTTTAAATTAAAATGTTTAAATCTAAAAACATATTTAGATATTAAAATATTATCTATAAATTTAAATATTAAATACTACTATTTACTTTTTTAATATCTGTATTAAATACTCGTCCGTAAACAATATATTCAGAGCAATTAATTTCTGAAAATTTTTCAGACTTTCCATGAATTTTTTTATTTTTCATACCTTGTGGGAGACTAGCACAATATTCCACTAGATTCAACTCAAAAATAGATTTCTTGTTTGGCCTGAAGGTTAAATAAGATGTTTAGCCTAATCTGAAATATTATATTTTAAATCTAATGACTTGAATTTTAAGATGTTTTTTCTGAAAAAATTAAATAAAAAATAACAACTTAAAATTTGGACAAAAATATACAGGCACTGATTCTGTCTTTTTTTTTTTTTTCTTTCTTTCTTCCTTCGCACATTCCTCGTCGTTAAGGACACGAATATGTATGTTCACGTGGATACATAACACTGTGTCATATCTGATATGATGTACAATTTTAATTTTTGAAAGTACACACCAGGATTCACGTGGATTGAAGAGTATACGTTGAAGTCCTACATGAGACGGAAAAAAAAAAAAAGAGACAACCATTATTTAAATTCTTTAATCTTGACTTATATTTTAATTTATTTTTAGTTAGTTTTGATTATGTCATTAACCTACGAATCCCTCCAATACTAGATTTTGGCCGTTGCATGATTACATCAAACAGTTATCATTAATCTTGCATTTTTTAAAAAAGATACATGATCAATTTTAACAAGTCTAATTTTGTATTGTTTTTCTTTGTTTAAAAAAATTAATTATGTAATTTTTTTAAGAAAAAGAAAAAAACACAGGATTAACGATCAATGGCCAAAATCCATAGTTGGAAAGAATTTATGCGCATGTCATTGAACTTGACACTATCCAGAAATATTGCATACATTAGTATTAAATCATCTATATTAAATATTCCAACATTATATGCCAACTTAAAATGAATAAAATATAGTGTAATTTTCTCTAAACCTAAAATTATGTTTTTGAAAATTACACCATATTATAATCATTTTAAATAGTATATGACATCTAGCATATCCAAATCAAATGCAACATTAGCGTCTCATGTTAAAATTTTGGACAATGCCACACTTAAAGACACATTCAAAATTAATTAAAAATATGTTCGTTATAATTGAGATGAAATAAAGTTCAAAATTCCAATTGAAACGTGGGTCAAAATTTAGAGATATAAATATCACTTTGCCAATATATATATATATATATATATATATATATATATATATATATATATGATGAGGATTCTTTATACGGACTTTGATATGATTCTCTTCTCTTAAGCTAGCTTTTGAGATGAGTTTAACTCAAATATCATTCTTAACATAGTACTAGAACTGTTTGAACTCTCGACAGTGAGTTACTCATCTTGGTTTGCCCATTTTTACTTATATAGTTTCACACTCTAATTAGTCCATCTTCAACGTGAACTTTAAAGGCTTTTTATATAAACTTCAATGTCTTTCTCTCTTCTTGAACTAGCTTTAAGAGTAAGTTAAATTCAAGTATTATTCTTAAGTTAGCAAGCTTTTGAAATGAGTTAGATTCAAATATCATTCTGAATATAGAATCATAACCATTTGAACTCTCGACAGTGAGTTACCTATTTTCATTTACTTATTGTTATCCATATAATTTCCCACTCAAATGATTACTATTTTGGCTTGAATGTCAAAGGCCTTTTATATAAACTTTAACATCGTTTTCGTTTTATACAAGTTTTTAGGGTGACTTAAGTTCAAATACTATTTACCAACATATGGTAAAGTAGGAATAAGGGGGAGAATGATCAGTAAAAGGTACGTACATGACATATATCGCAGAAAGGAGAGGCATTAGGGTTGGGGTGCCAAGAGAGATGCGAGTGTGCTTTGTTGTGAGCTTGTTGGAGTGGTGGATGGTGCGACCACAGCCGTCGCATAGGGCAGCTGTTGAATTTTAGAAGTTTTATGTGCTGAATTTTAAGTGTGCAATAGCAAGGAAATCTTGTTATATTAGTCTTGTAACACATGCATCTTTCTATTATTTTTTCCTTTTGTTGTACGTCGCCGTTTTAGTTACTTTGAATTCTATATAAACTAAGAAGCTGTAAGTATTCTCCGAGTGATAATAATACATAGCTTTATCAATTTCTGTGCATATACTCTGACTTTCTTCATGGTATCAGAGCCTCAAGATCTCTGATCTTTTTTTTTTTTTCCTTCTTCATTCTTTCCTTGCATATCCTCTTCTTTCTCTCTATTTCCTTTATGGCAAGCAGTGTGACTACCCAACAGCAAGCAAATGATTCTACATCAGGATCTTTGCACATTGGCAACAACGACCAACCTGCAATCTCTATTGTGACGGCTCCATTTAATGGGGCAAATTATTTGACATGGAGTACCTCCATTCAAATCTCTTTGGGGGCAAAGGACAAACTTAGTCTGATCGATGGCACAATCTCTTGTCAGTTAACAAATTGACTTACTCTAATTCTATTTCTTGTATTTTCTATCCTTGTTTTTGTATTTTACATGACCAGAGGAGTAAAAAGATTCTGGCTATGAGGAGGGTAGTAGCTAACCTTTATTATCTTGACAATATTTCTTTTTCCCCTAATGTAATAGCAGCTTTTAACAATTCATCTACACTTGAAAAATATATTGTTGATAGCTACAAATCTTCCGTGTATTCTTTTAATGCTTCTATAAACAATGATATGAATAATATACAGCTTTGGCATTCACGACTTGGTCATCCAAGTAAAATTGTTTTCCAGTAATTACCCTTTGGTTCCTCTTTTAAAAATATGCATCATGAATGTTATATTTGATCCATGGCTAAACAATCACGAAAATCCTTCCCTAAAAGCACTAAACATACCACAAAAGCTTTTGAATTACTCCACATTGACATATGGGGGCCTTACCATGTTTCCTCTCTTAATGGTGCTAAATATTTTCTAAATTTAGTTGATGATTTTACACAGGCTACCTGGACTTTTCTTATGGCTCACAAAAGCCAGACCTGCACCACATTATCCAGATTTCTCACCCTTATCCAAAATCAATTTACCACCACAGTCAAAACAATAAGAAGTGATAATGGATCTGAATTTCTAAGTGGGTCTTGCCAAACTCTTTTTTCAAATCTTGGCATAAAACACTGTAGGACCTGCCCCTATACTGTCCTAACAAAATAGGGTTGCTGAGAGAAAACACTGCCATCTCTTACAAATCACTCGTGCCTTACCTTTTCAAGCTAGGTTACCTACACAATTCTAGGGTGAGGCTCTACTTCATGCTACTTTTTTAATTACTAGACTTCCTACTAAACTTCTGGGATGGAAAACTCCTTTTGAATTACTGTTCAATAAAACTCCAAAATATGATGATATCAAGGTATTTGGTTGCCTTGTCTTTGTTGCTAACATACATATGCATAAAGATAAATTGGCCCCTAGATCTTGAGCATGTATTTTTCTTGGTTTTCAAAATGGTACAAAGGGTTTTAAAGTTTATGATTTAAATGCCAAATGTATATTTGTTACTCGTGATGTGGAATTCCATGAACAAAAATTTCCATTTATTGATTCTTTTACTGAACATGACCCTATTACCCCATCATTACCAATTATATCTGATGAACATGATGAAATAATTACTGAAGCTAATGTTCTTGTCCCAATTATTACCTCTTCACAGGCAGATACGTCTTCTTCCTCCTCAGGTACGAATCCTCAACTTATAAGATACAGTTCCCGCACTAGAACCTCCTTCATGGATCTCAGATTTTATTATAAATCATACTTCTATTTTAGACTCTCCTACTTTGATTAAACCAATTTTTTCTGACAGCTACATAAATGTTTTAGCCAAATGTCTAATATACAGGAACTACAAAACTATGCCACTGCCAGTAAGTCACCCGAATGGGTTCAAGCGATGAAGGAGGAATTAAGTGCTTTGGAACGAAATAAAACATGGGAGTTGACTACTTTGCTCAGAGGTAAGAAGACAATTAGGTCAAAATGGGTTTTCAAAGTAAAATTCAATGCAGATGGTACCATCAAGCGATATAAAGTGTGAGTTATGGCAAAAGGTTATAACTAATTGAAGGGGATCAATTATAATGACTGTTTTTACTACAAAAAAGAAAGACTTTTGGTAGCAATTAAAGTTATAGTCGCCGTTTTAGTCTTGTAACACATGCATCTTTCTATTATTTTTTCCTTTTGTTGTACGTTGCCGTTTTAGTTACTTTGAATTCTATATAAACTAAGAAGTTGTAAGTATTCGTGATAATAATACACAGCTTTATCACTTTCCGTGCCTATACTCTGACTTTCTTCAGCAGCCTCGCCGGACGGACAAAACAGAGCCGCCTCCTCTCTCTCACACACATCACACTGTATCTTCATCTTCGTCTCTCTTCTTTCTCAGACACTTCTGTGTGCTTTGCTTTTGCTGTGTCTGAACTTTGAATCGTGAGTGAAGAGAATGGTTTTGGAGTGTTATTTATGAAGCAAAGAGTATGGTTTCTCTGTTCAAACTTCAAGAAAACAGTATGTTGCTGAGATTTTGATAATCCTATGATTAAGTTTCATCAACGGACAGTAACTATGAGATCGTGATGGCCATTAAATTATTTTTTATCTAATGGATAACAGGATCCCGCAGATAATCTTTAAACTGAAGTAGAGACATTTAAAATCGAATTAAATGGATTAAAATTTAAAAAAAAAGATCTAAATCAATTTTTATAACATAACAACCAAATAATTTGATTTGATTGTTCATTTGGTTTGGTTAAAATTGAATCAAACAAAACCTTATATATTTATTATATTATACATAATATATAAATATCTTCTGAACACTGTGTATCTGGTGAACACATTGATTAGTTGAAAGAGAAAATACAATCCCAAATAAGTCAATTTTTTTGCTTTTATAGGTCCATAGCTTAATGGAATATGTGTCAGATTGGATTGACTTTTCTTACAAAAGATTAAAAGTGTTTTTGGTGTAAAGGTTATATTTTAATCTTTTTGACTAGTTGAAAATTTAAATTTTGGAAAAACCTGACTGTATTGGTTTCTTTACTTTTCTTTTTTCTATTTTCTCTTTAAATTTAACGGCACAGTAACGACGTTGTTGCATGTCAATAGATTTCCTTTCACAATTGGTTATAATAAATGAAACATTGTCAGGATTAATAATCTGTGTGAAGCATATACTAAAGTATAAAAGCAATATAATTGTTTTTTCTCATTCAATTTCAGTTTTTCATTCGATTGAGCTTCCTAACTAATTGGCGCTTTTGTTCTCCCCGATTTACAGGAGATTGGAAATGAAAAATTAAAGCTAGAGCAAGTTCAGCTGTCAGAAGAGAACAGTGGGTTGCACGTGCAGAATCAGAAACTCTCTGAAGAAGCTTCTTATGCCAAAGAACTGGCCTCTGCTGCTGCTGTTGAACTGAAGAATCTGGTTAGTGAAGTGACTAACCTTTCATTGCAGAATGCAAAATTGGAAAAAGAATTGATGGCTGCCCGAGAGCTGGCCAACTCCAGAAGTGCTGTAATGCAAACTGTTAATGGTGTTAACCGCAAGTACAATGATTCAAGATCTGGGAGGAGGGGAATGATTTCTAGCCGTGCTAATGAAACTTCAGGAACTGGTTTAGATGACTTTGATTCATGGAGTCTGGATGCAAATGACTTGAAAATGGAATTACAGGCTAGGAAACAGCGAGAGGAGTACAGGAAAAAAGTTGAAGAGGCAAAGAAAAGAGAAGCTTTGGAGAATGATTTAGCAAATATGTGGGTCCTTGTTGCTAAGTTAAAGAAAGAAGGGGTTACTGTCACAGAATCTAACATTGATCAGAAAAGTGATGAGACAGAACAAATGAATGATCAAAAGACAAATGGCATCAAAAATAACCATGTCCCCAAAGAGCAGGCTTTTGATGTACCAAAACCTGATGACGAAGTTCCTCAGGAAGAACCCCTGGTTGTTCGTCTTAAGGTACTAGACTGCACTTACTAGAACGTGTCATGAGAAACTTTGAACTGAATGTTGGTTTCATTAGGCCACTGGATGTCTGGATCATAACAGCGCCAAGTTTAATTCAATAGAATCTTTATGTTCAAATCTGTTGGGTCGTTTAGTATGAAAAAGCACATGATTACTTTGATATGTACTGTACAATCTCATAAGTTACTATTTTTTTTAAAAAGGCAAAAATAGTATTTTGGTCATTTATCTTTATTTTTTAATCCTCTTTGTTCAGTTTTTTTCTATTGGTCTTCTATACAAATTTACATGGATTCAGTCATTTCTTGTCAAAACTGTTAGTCACTTTAACAGAGTTGACACCTCATCATCCTAATGCTAATATAACATGTCTATTTGGAGGTTAATTATATACAAAATAGGATAATATAAGGTGTCAATTCTATTAAGGTAACTAATAATTTTAATAGAAAAGGATCGAAACAGTATGAATTTAAAACATAGAAGATTGAAATGAAAATTAAAATAAAGATAAAGGACCGAAATGCTATTTTTGGCTTCTAAAAAATTCAAAGGGGATACGGTTTTTTATCTGTCACTTGTGATTTCAGGCACGCATGCAAGAGATGAAGGAAAAAGAACTCAAGTACCTTGGGAACGGAGATGCCAATTCCCATGTTTGTAAAGTATGTTTTCAATCACCGACTGCAGCAATACTTCTTCCATGCCGACATTTCTGCTGTAAGTCTCTTTCCAATTTTTCCAAACCTTTTTGTTTAATGTTTTTTGGTCGTTCCCTTTAAATTTCCATTCTTGATTCTATAACTTACAGACTGTTTTGTAACTTTTCACTTTGCAGTGTGTAAATCTTGTTCACTTGCTTGTTTTGAGTGTCCAATCTGCCGCACAAGTATTACAGATAGGCATTTTGCTTTTACCTCTTGACCTCATTGAAAGGTCTTTGAAATTGTTCTATAGTAATTTTGTGAAACATATTTATATATTGCACAAAGCCTACAAGGATAAAATTAACTTTTTTTTTGGCTGCTCTAATTTTTGCAGGACTCAATCTCATTTGAGTCGATGCGTTCCATGCGACTATGGGTGCAATTCTTTCAATAGTTTGCTTGTATGTAAAACTGTCTAAAAGGTATATCAATTTCTTTCTCTTATTCTACCCCCGCGTAACTGTACAATATGGGGAGACAAAGGGGTGGAAAAAAGAACGTAAAAAGGAAAAGGAAAGGGTGTAAGCAGCACTACTGAATGACGTATGCACATTGTTGTTTTATGTAATACAGCAGAATTTTGTTCATCCTCCGTGTGGTCTTTAGTTAGGTTCCTCTTTTTAATCCCTCTCCCCATAGAATATGATTTTCTTATAACTCCATTTTCCTTGTTTTACGTCGTATGTATCAAACACTTTTACTGCTTGTGGCCCAGTGCGCTGTAATACTATGGGCTAAATTACATGGGAAGGCTGTGCCAAACGTAGAAACTAGGAAAAGGATGATAATCTGTTTTTTGTTGTCTAGTACAGAAATTTGGAGTCTTATAATGTGCCCACATGTTAAATCCTTGCCAGCTGGTTCAACCGAAAAATTGGTGAATTGACCAGGTTTTTAGTTTGCTTTGAACCTTTGAATTAGTGAGCGTTTAAATCAGTTGAACTGTTAAAATCAAATGTTCAATTAATTTAACCGGTTCAGTATTTTTTTTTAATTTTTAATAAATATTATTATGTATTTTTAAGAAATATTTAAAAATTTAAACTATTAGGAATAGAAATGGGGTTGGTATGAATATATATATATATATAATATGTTTTGAATAGTTTAATATTTTAATATTATATATTATATATTTTAATATTTTGTACTATGGGCTAAATTACATGGGAAAGCTGTGCCAAACGTAGAAACTAGGAAAAGGATGACAATCTGTTTTTTGTTGTCTAGTACAAAAATTTGGAGTCTTATAATGTGCCTAAATGTTAAATCTTTACTGGCTGGTTTAACTGAAAATTTGGTGAATTAACCAAGTTTTCAATTTGCTTTGAACCTTTAAATTGATGAGTGTTTAAATTGGTTAAACTAGTAAAATCAGTCGGTTCAATTAATTCAACCAGTCCAGTATTTTTTTTTTTAATTTTTAGTAAATATTATTATGTATTTTTAAAAAATTTCAAAAAATTTAAGCTATTAAGAATAGAATTACGGTTGGTATAAATATATATATTGTAATACCCAAGAAAAATAAAATATAAATATTTGTTTACAAACTACTGTTACTATTTCAGTATACGGTACTATTCACCCGTATAATACTATTTACGTATACGATACTGTTCATTTGTGCAATCGAAATGTCAAGTACTAGATGTGGTTTGGTCATAAAAGAAAACTAGGAAGAAATTCGTAGGAGAAAATGACGTTTTATGGGTGAAAATACCCTCAGGGACTAAAGTGAAAGGACTGATTTGAAAAGAAACTTAAAGGTTTAAGGTGAAAGGATAGTTTTCCCTTTAAGTTTTCAATAGTAATAACAGAAAAATTTTGGATCGTACGTGAGGTGCACAGTAACTACATTATTAGAAATGTCATTTTCATGAATAGTAAATTGAATATTTTATTAGTGCATAGTATCAAATAGTACCCTTGACTTTTCCTATAAATAGGCGCTTTCATTTCACTTCTAAACTCACACCTTCAACTTCTCTTCTTCTCTCCTTAAGTTTCTCTTACTTCAATGCTAGGCATCTGAGATTTTGGGCCTTTCCTTTTCAGCTTAGGTAAGGATACTATGCCCTTTCTATGTCTTTCAAATTTTAGAAGTTAATTTCTTAAGTATGCTCTGTGGTTGCGGCCTTGGCTGATCTTCCACATCAGAAAAACTGTCCTTAGCTGTTTATATGTTATTTTGATTCTCTGATTACCGAAATAGAATGTAAACTGTGAAGAATACATGTCTAGGAAAGTTCTGGCTAAGGAAAGACCTGGTTTTTAAGTGTGTCCAGTGTGACCCTCCACTCTTTCCTGGGAACTTACCTGGTGTACTCTTTTACAGATTGTATTCTCTATTTCTGGTATGAATAGTACCCATACGTATGAATAGTAACCGTATGAATAGTAACCATACATATGAATAGTATCCATACATAAAAAATAATATTCATACGTATGAATAGTGATCGTATGTACGAATATTATCTGTATGTATAAATAGTATCCATACGTATGAATAGTGACCGTATATATGAATAGTAACCATACGTATGAATAGTGACCATATGTACGAATATTATCCGTATGTATAAATAATATCCGTACGTATGAATAGTGACTGTATATATGAATAGTACTGTATGTATGAACAGTATCTGTATGAAAACAATCCTAACTTGTTTTCTCTAATCTTTCATGAAAATCTCCGTAGCAGAATACTGAAATTCATCTGTGTACTCTTATCTGTAACGACTTAGAGAAGCGATATTCGTACGGAATCCAGGTGAGTGAAACGACCCCGTTTTAATAGAGTTTTAGCATTACTGGTGATAAAAAGTATGTCGTAGGACACTCCCAAGATTCATAGGGGGAAATTGGATTCAGAATGACGAATCTAAATGAGATAATTAATCCATAAGTATGGATAAAATGAAATAAGTATCTTATGATGATGTGAAGTTTGAATGTTTTCAAAAATGGATTAATTGTTATCTTGATATGTGGTTTATAAATCCATAATATAGTAATATACTATACCTGTTATATGGATGAATATTATATTGAGCTTCTGATTATGATATGAAATGCTATTGATTGTGATTGAGCGGGACAGTACCCCCTCTCACGGCAAGGCGGAAAACCCGGTTGACAGGGTGTCTTGACCAATGAGTGTGGAGACAACGATTCCCTCAGTAGGGATATAGCCCGGATTGGTGATAAATCCGTGAGGCGCCCTAGCTAAGAGGATGAGGTTGTGCGTCATGGCGGAAATATACATAATTGGTGAGCCGGCCTGTGTGCGCTCTCCGGGATATATTGCCATTGACGAGTACTAGTAACGTTTGTTGAATTGGATGAATTTTTATCTTGTATGTAAGAGGATGATGTTGTGCGTCATGGCGGAAATATACATAATTGGTGAGCCGGCCTGTGTGCGCTCTCCGGGATATATTGCCATTGACGAGTACTAGTAACGTTTGTTGAATTGGATAAATTTTTATCTTCTGTCTATTGGTTGAGTATGAGCCTTTGGATATGCTTGCATGACTGGTAATGTATTTGAATTTTATTAATGCGAGGCCGATTCGCTCATTGAGTTTAAAAGCTCACATTGTTTGTACAACCTTTTTGTTCAGATCAGGTTGCCATCGAAGAATATCTGCTAGAGGAGTAGATCACTTTGGACCTTCCCGTTGTCGGGTAGACCTCTCTTCTGTTATAGATTATGTTGCTCTGTAATCGTCTAGGACATCTAGTTCAGGGGTTCGACATTTGGCTTGTATGTCAGTATAATAATGTATTTTAAATTGATAATCTATGATTTTCAGATAAGAAAATTTGATATATTTATCGGAAGGCTTACAGTGATGAGAGATTCATCATTGTGCCGGTCATGTGCCCAGAAAACGGGTCGTGACATATATACATATATATATATATATATAACATGTTTTGAATAGTTTAATATTTTCATATTATATATTATATGCTTTAATATTTTTTAATATGGGCTAAATTACATAGGAAGGCTGTGCCAAACGTAGAAACTAGGAAAAGGATGATAGTCTGTTTTTTGTTGTCTGGTATAGAAATTTGGAGACTTATAATGTGCCTACATGTTAAATTCTTGCCGGCCTGTTCAGCTGAAAAATTGATGAATTGACTAGGTTTTCAATTTATTTTGGACCTTTGAACTAATGAGCGTTTCAATCGGTTGAACTGATAAAACCAGTTAGTTCAATTGATTCAACCGGTCCATTTTTTTTTTCAATTTTTAGTAAATATTATTATGTATTTTTAAGAAATTTTGAAAAATTAAGCTATTAGGACTACAATTAGAGTTGGTATAAATATATATATATATATATCATGTCTTGAATAGTTTAATATTTTAATATTATATATTATATATTTTAATATTTTTTAAGTACTATGAGTTCAATTACAGTTTGATCACGATTTGATCATTAACTCTACCTGAACTGATGTCTCAATCAATTGAATGATTAGTCTAATTTTTTGAATCTTGATTAAATCTAACTTTTGCATTTTGTTAGTACCTAAACTTTGGACTTGCGAGTCCGTACAGTACACCAGTCCGAGCAGTGCCAAATCTGATAAATCCATTGATACTAGTAGTTTTTCACCGATGCAGTTAAATAAAATGGTGAATGTTTCTTATGACACCATTGTCAATTATTGCAGCTAGAATTTAAGTTACCATTCAGGTTTCAAGTTTAAATTTTATCAATTACTGGAATTAGGTTTTTCCAAATAGCACTACCATTCAGGCATAGGAAGGAGGACTAGCTAGCATTTTGCAGGTGTTGATCCTGAGTTCCCTTTTTGACACAATTGAAGAATGCCACGTCGGCTCATGGTGAATCAGCAATTAACTGGCTTCGTTTACGTGTGTGAACAATATCTGCGTCCAAATTCAGATTCAAGTTTGACATATTGAACTTCTGGTAACTGTCAATGGCCCTCGGAAAACCAAAGCTAATCTAACTTGTTCACAAGCTGGTAGACAATTGAGATAAATGTCCATCTTATCTGCTCTTTGCTTTTTTGTTCACATAGTTTGATATTTAATTTGGAAAATCATTAGGAAGTTTCAAAATCAAGATTCTGCAATAATTAAAGATGTTTGGTTCAGACTTCAGGGTTTAGAATCAAGGTTTTACAAAATTAATTTTATTCAAATTTTGATTTGTCATGAAGCAATTCTAATTTGTTTTTGTCCAAACTTTAATTTGTCTAAAACTTAAGTTTTCTCAGGTTGGTGGACAATTGAGATAAATGTCCATCTTGTCTGCTCTTTGCTTTTTTGTTCACATAGTGTGATATTTAATTTGGAAAATCATTAGAAAATTTCAAAACTAAAGTTTTGCAACAACTAAATGATATTTGGTTTAAAGTTTAAAAATAAAATTTTATAAAATTGATTCTATCCAAACTTTAATTTGTCATGAAACAATTTTAACTTGTTTTTACTCAAACTTTGATTAAACCAAGGTTTTTTTAGAATGTATTTTATCCAAACTTTAGTTTGTCATAAAGTAATTTCGAATTGCTTTTACTCAAAGTTTAGTTTGCTCAAAACTTGAATTTTTTTCAACTATTTCTCAAACAAGTGCTAATAATTCTCGTATTCTTTAATTAAAAAGTTTATAAAAATTTGACTTCATAAAAACTCAATTTTTTAATAATTATTTGATTACTTTAAAATCTATAGATAATAAAAACATATTTTTAATAAATGAAAAATTCCATTGGAAGGTTGATTTTTATAGAGATGGACTTCTTCCATTTCAAATTTTTTTAGGAGGGCATGTCCTAGTAAAAAAAAAACAATACAAAAAATGATAAAAGAGAGAAACAGATAAACCTCAACCTCTATCAAAGTCGAGCTCTCTGTAGCACAACCATATTACCCATAATGTTTCATTTTGTTTTAAATGTATTTTTTTAATGATATTGTCTATTCTATTAATAAAAAATATTAACTAGATCATTAGTAAAAAAATTTTAAAACAAAAATAAAACATGTATGATACAAATTTATTTTTTTATGTTCCTAATTTTTTTACGTTATTTATATCTTACATATTTTATTGTTATTTCAAATATATCATTTTTATTAATCACCTAGTCAACATTTTTTGTTTATGAAATAGACGGTATTAATTAAAAAAATATATTTAAAATAAAAAATAAAATATGTAAAACATAATTATAAAAAATAATATAAATAAAATTAAAATTTAATATAAACATTAGAGATATAAAAAAATATTTTTGTGAAAATCATTTCAAAATTTATGTATATAATAATAAAAAAATATTTTACGTGATTTATTCAAATACTCAGATATGTGACTCAAGTAGCTGCCATGGCGTGAACAGCGTGATATTCAAAAGAGTAGGTGTTGAAAAGGATTTTCATGACATGGCACTCAAACGGGATGCTTCTGTCAAACATCAGTTTAATTGAATACAAAATTTAGGTACAATTTCTAGAATGATGATATGGATTTTAATTTCTAAGTGATTTTTTTTAAAATTTTACGAATGGTTTCTGCTATTTAATAAAATAGAAGGTTAATTATTTTGCTTTTGTTGGAAATAAGTAATAGAATCTTCTTTAAGTTAACATTTTCGAAATTAAAATTTTAAGAGGTTTAGCATGCCATGAAGTGTGTCGACTACTAATGTTTTGTCATATTTTCACTTATGTTAATAGAAAAATTCAAATGAAAATCCTCAAACATATTGAAATAGATAGAATTATTCAAGTGAGAATCTTAAGATAAATTTAATAAGCACAATACTCAATTTCTTAGGCCATTTGTTTCTATAGAATTATCATTGTTTTTGAAAAGTTCTCGAATAAAAATACAATATGTGTAATTTTGTTTTTAAAAAAAGACCCAATACTAAATTTAATACAATATACATTTGTCATTTCTTATTAAAAATTTTGATAACAAATATACAATAAATTTACTTACAATTTAGACAAAAATACTTCTTACGTCATTAACATTTACAAGTTTTAATTTCGTTGTTAATTTTTTTTTATCAATCTTATATGTTTCTTTTTTATTTTAAATTTACATTTTTTGCTAACAACTTAATTTCATTGATAGAAAATATTGACTGAGTGATCAATAAAAATAATATATTTGAAACATAAATAAAATATATAGGATTCAAATTTATCTTTTTTACGTCCCTAGCATTTTTTTTACATCACTTATGTTTTATAAGTTTTATTTTTGTTTCAAATCTATTATTTTTACTAATTACACAGTTAATATTTTTCGTTAATAGAATAGAATTTATAGTAAAAATTAAAAAGGATGAATTTGAAACAAGAATAAAATACAAATGACATAATTGTTGCAAAAAAAAATTAAAAATAAAATTAAAATTTGATGTAAACATTCGAGACAGATTCTCATAGTTTTGCAACAATATACAACACCACAAAAAATTAACTCCCATTTTACAAAAATATGCCTTCGGTTTTTCAAAACAGTTTCTGTTACTATTCTATAATCTTCATTTTTTCATTCCAAATTTGTTTTATTTATATGATTATCTAAAAAACTAAAAATGAGTTCGTCTCTTTTTTTTTTTTTTTGAAAATGGTTATCCTAGTTTTTAAATCAAAGTAACTTAAATAATCATAAATTCTACTTGGTTATTTAGTTTGACTATCAATAATAAATAAATGGAGAGGTTCATATGGTCAGAGACCAATAAGAGCACATACTTTTATTACAAAAATGGCACTGATTATTAAGTAAAAAGATAAATTAAGTCCTCTTTAATATTGCTTTTAAAAATTAGACTTAACCTTGATGCCAATTCAGTTAGGACTAAATGATATCAACAACATTTTTTCATGAAGTGATATGATATCTTCTTTTGTTGGAATCACTAGAATATCTTTTACATGCTGTTTACTTTCGACTTAGTTCAAAATATATTTTTTTTCTGAAACTCTTTTCTATTTTACATGTACCAAAAAAAATCCTTTTTTTCATCCTCAAAATATAGAGTTTATAGAAATAAATGTTCTGAAAATCAGACTGGTCATTGTCATTGTTGAAACATGATCAGACAGTAGTTGAACTAATTTATTTTAAAATTTAAAAAAATATATACATAATTAAAAACTATAAACATAAATTCACAAATTCAATCAAAAAATAAGATTGATATCAAATTATATAAAATAACATTCACAATTAAAAGTTCACAACAAAAATTGACTAAATAATAAGAAAATATTATTAATCAATATAATATTCACTCATATCAAATTTATAAAACGTCATTATATTGATAATTTTACTAAAATTAGATGATCTATAATATTAATTTTTTAATTACCTAATTATAGAATAAGTAAATTTAAAAAAATTTCAAGTGGACGAATTCAACCGATTTTATTTAACACTAGTACCAGTTGGCCTCTGTCCAGTATAATGAGATATTCAAATATGCTAACAGTTCTAGCTTGTCTTCTTTAATTAAGAGGCAAAGTTCAATGAGGTATTTAGTATTTAATTCTAAAATAAAAATAGATTTAAAAGAAAAAGTTCATAATAAGATTCAAAAGATTTGAGCATAATCCAATAAAGTTAGTTTTAAATGATCATTTGACAATGTAAGATCAGGGTTGCTAACTTTGTCTGACGTTGCCAATGAAATCGTGCCACGTGGCACTCATTTCAAGTCAATGAAAAAATCATCCTCCCATGCTAGAATCGAACGCATGACCAAACAGGTTGTGGGAATACTTGTTTGCCATCTAGCCAACAAACCTTCCTAATTTATACACTCAACATTAAATATATGAAGACATCCTCCTAATACATACCAGACTCAACTATTTACAAAAATTGTTATAGACTAAAAATTTTATTTTGATCTCTCACAATTGCCCAATTTTTTATTTTGGTTTTTTATAGATTTTAATTCTAAATTTGGTTCCTTAAAATTGATATGTTATTAATTCAATCTCTAAAAAAATATTTATTCTCAAATTGATCCCTTACAAATTTATATATTATAACTTTTGTCATTTTTTATGATCATAATTTTTGAAGGTCACAGCCTTTATTGAAGAAAATAAATTGATAATATTTAAATCTACGAGGGATCAAATTTAAAATAAAAATATGTGAGGGACTAAAGATGAATATTAATGATATTATTTTTTTAAAGATCTTATATTAACATTATTTTTGAAAAAAGATGAATATCATTGATATTATTTTTTAAAGATGAATATATTAATATTTTTAAAGATGAATATTATTGATATTATTTTTTAAAAATATGAATATATTAATATTTTATTATTGATATTATTTTTTTAAAGATGAATATATTAATATTTTTAAAGATGAATATTATTGATATAATCCTTTACATATTTTTTATTTTAAATTTGGTCCCTCATAGATTTAAATATTATCAATTTATTCTCTTCATTAAAAGTTGTGACCTTAAAAAATTATGACCATAAAAAATGACTAAAGTTATAATATATAAATTTGTGAGGGATCAACTTGAGAATGAATATTTTTTTAGAGATTGAATTAGTAACATATCAATTTGTAAGAGACCAAATTTAGAATTAAAATTTATAAAAGACCAAAATAAAAAATTGGGCAATTGTGAGAGATCAAAATAAAATTTTTAGTCTACAGCAATTTTTGTAAATAGTTGAGTCTGGTATGTATTAAGAGGATGTCTTTATATATTTAATGTTGAGTATATAAATTAAAAAGGATTATTGGCTAAATGGCAAACTAGTCCTCCCACACTCACTTGGTCATGCGTTCGAATCCAGCATGGGAGGATGATTTTTTATTGACTTGAAATGAGTGCCACATGGCACAATTTAATTGGCGACGCCAGACAAAGTTAGCAACCCCAACGGTAGAGGATCCGGACGCAATTGCAACTATCTTAAAAGATTAAGTAAGCATAATAGTAAGAAGGATGTTACATTTCAGTATTGATTTTTGATCGATTTGATCACTCATCGATTTTATGGATTATTCTAGACTAGACATTTAGCTAATTTCCCGATCAACCAATTGATTACAGAAACCTTTATGGAGGAAATGAAGCATCAAGAAGGTCTTCAAAGCAAAAACCAGGTATGGTCTGAATCAAGTACTCAGAAATGCTGCTTGTTGAAACTGAATTGCTGTCACTAAACATGTACTGATCTGAGGCTAAATAATTATTATTCACAATTGAAGAAGACGAAGAAGAAGAAGTGGAATTTTGACTACAAACTGATGATCTGTCTGTGTTTATGTGATCATGGCTTCTTACTTCAGAATCAGAGTCTAAAACAGAAGGAGAAAGCTTCATGCCTGTGAGAAGAAACCTGTTATGCTTCTGAGTGTGTTCGTTGGCTCTGTGGATATGAAGGTCACAGTCACTGCAAACTATTGCTCTGTCTTCTTGGCAAAATACATATGCTCGCTTTTCCTGCAACCAAAAAGAAAAATAGTTGCTAAAAACAGCAGATTATGACTAATCAGATCAAGGTTCAGAAAATCGAATCTGTTGAGACACTAGTTCAAAGATCAATAGTCAAATTATGACCAAACCAATAGTACTTAAAATATATTAAAATATTAAAATATATAATTAATTTATATATTACATATATATATTTATTCCAAACTTAAATCTTCTCCTAATATTTAAATTTTTGGTAATTTTTTAAAAATACATAATAATATTAAACTCTAATTATTTTTTTGAGTAAAATAAAATTATAAAGACTAATTTTTTTTCATTTACAAATCTCAAAACTTGAGATTTTATTTTATAAAAAATAAGTGTGAGACTATTTAAATGAATCAATATTAAATATTCCTTCTTGTCAAGGACACGAATGTGTAATATTCACGTGGATTCATAACAATTTATGAAGTACAATTTTAATCTTTGAAAGTACAATTCACGTGGATTGAGCAGTATACTTCGAAGTCCTACGTGAGATAAAAAAAATAGACAAAACTATTATTATTGATATTTGACTTTGGGCTATATTTTAATTATAATTTTAAATTTTATTTTGTATTAATTATAACCTATATATTTTTAATTAATTTTGATTATGTTTTTGAGTTTGTCATTATACAAAAGTTAAACACAAACATAATATCTAATCTTACACATATTAGTGTCAAATCATCTATATTAAATATTTTTGACATCTTATGCCAATTTAAAATGAATAAAATATAGTATACTTTTTTTTAAATTTAAAATATGTATCATATTTTAGTCATTTTAAGGAGTATTTGACATCTAACTAGCTAGCACATCTAAGATAAATATCTTATTTGATGTTGACGAGTGCAAAATTGAATGTCACATTATTGGCAACATGTGGATTATAATCAACACAAAATAAAGTTAAAAATTATAATTAAAACATAGGTCACACTTTATGAGTATGAGTAGCACTTTCGCAAAAAAAAAAAAAAAGATAAGAATTCTTTATGTAAACTTGGATATCCCTCTCATTTTAAGCTAACTTTTGAGGTGAGTTAAATCTAAATATCATTTTTAACATAATATTAGAGTTGTTTGAACTCCCGAAAGTGAGTTACCCATTCACATTCCAATTATTACATGTTGGGTGTGAATGCTAGAGGCTTTTTGTATAGTGTGTGGTTGGAAAATAATTGTAAAAATTTAAATTTAAATAAACTATAATTTGTATAATTAATTTTAGAGAAACCAAGATTTAAACAAACCATAATTGACAAAAGTAATAATTTAGAGATTTTATCGAAATCATGGTTTGAGAACAAAATTTTATTAATTCAAAGACTCTCAAACATATTATTTTACACTAAATCACATAAATATAATCTAATCTATAATTTGTAGAAATATAACATAAAATCAAACACACATAAACTTCAATATTCTTCTCCTTGAGCTAACTTTTATCATGAGTTAAACTCGAACACTAACAATCAAATGCTAAAGTATACATAAGAGGGAGAATAAGGTACGTACGTGGCAGATATCGCAGAGAGGATAGGCATTAGGGTTGGGATGGTGGAGAGAGATGCGAGAGTGCTTTATTGCGAGCTTGTTGGCGTGGTGGATGGTGCGATCACAGCCGTCGCATAGGGCTGCCTCATCGGAAGGACAGAACAGAGCCGCCTCCTCTCTCTCACACACATCACACTGTATCTTCATCTTCGTCTCTCTTCTCTCTCAGACGCTTCTGTGTGCTTTGCTTTGGGTGTGTCTGAACTTTGAACTGAGTGAAGAGATTGGTTTTGCAGTGTTATTTATGAAGCAAAGACTATGAATTTTTGGCCGGGCGTTGAAGGAATAACATGATGAATTTTTTATGAACTGTCTGATCAAGTTTCATCTATGTATAATATCTATGAAATTATGATGGCCATTAGATCATTTTTTATCTAATGGCTGACAGGACCCGCCAGACAATCTTTAGGCTACAGTAGGAATGTTCAAAATAAAATAAAATTGACCTGATCAAAAAAAAAAATTAAAACAATTTTTAAAACATGACAATCAAAAAGATTCGTTTCAGTTAAAATTTAAGCAAATTGAATGCTATATATAATATATATATATTATATTATACATAATATATTAAAAAAAAATCTTATACACTAATAACCAATTTTATTTATTTATTATCATTAAATATCAATTGAGATAAATTGTTACAAATTTATATATTAATAATAATACATTAAGTTATTATTTGAATTATTAATAGATGGTTTAAGAAAAAAATATTAAGTAATGAAAAAATTAAAAATAAGCATTTATTGTGCTTATAAAATGCCATAAATATTATCTAAAAATTCTATGGTATTTTTTCCTCCAAAATTGAATTAAATCACCCTACAAAAACCAAAACAAAATCAAATAGTTTCATATTTTTTTAAAATTGATTGGTTTAATTTGAATTGATTTTAGCTCAAAATCGAATCAAACCTTTGAACACATTCAAGCGGATTTGAGGTCTCTCTAATACTTCAAAAGTATTTGACTCTTCAATACTTTCACTTGAGTCGTTGGATTGAAGCCATAAATGGTCCAGATCGGACAAAAAATATTAGATAGTCTAAGTTGTTAGATCTAAGCAGTTCAACGGCCCAGATCTCATCATCTTAATAAATAGTTTATTCACCTAAATTTCTATATAAGATTTTTTTATCTTTTACTTGATTTAAAATTATATTTAATTATCTACGTCATTTGTTTTAAAATATATTTTATTTTCAATTTAAATCGATTTTTATAAAATTTTTAATTTTATTTAATTTAATATTTCTAATATTTTTTTGAGTAATTTAGACCATTTATAATTTTAATATGATCGTCTAAATAAAAATATTAAAATATCTAACACTTTTAGAATATCGAAGAGTCGTCAAATCCCATTTAAGCTGAAGCAAAAGAGCGAATGCCGACAGAAGAATTGTGGGCGCGTAATAGTTATTAGGGTATAGGGGACCAGACCTAACAGCTAGCTAGCCATAGGCTTGTGAGTTATTAACTTTTCTGACTTTGTGAAAATTCTGGACCAATCAAATAAAACCCAAAAAGGGACCAAAAACAGATTTTTGTCTTTTTATAACTATTTTAATTCTTGATGTTTGAAAAATTTATAAATAACTATAGGGCACCAGACCTAACAGCTAGCTAGCCATAGGCTTGTGAGTTATTAACTTTTTTGACTTTGTGAAAACTCTGGACCAATCAAATAAAACTCAAAAAGGGACCAGATTTTTGTCTTTTTATAACTATTTTTATTCTTGATGTATGAAAAATTTATATTAACTAGCTATAATAATCAATTTATCTATTGCAAGTAATGCATTGAATGTGTGGAGTTTATAATTTATAAATTAGTTTATAATTTATTTAATTAGTTTATAAATTTATTAAAATTACTCAATAAATAAATTTATTTTAATAACTTATAACTTATTCTAATGAGTTATAAGTAACTTATAATTTATACTTTAATATTTTTTGTTCTTATTTTATTTTATTTTTTTTTTAAAATACTCATTATACCTGTTATTTTATTATATCTTATTTACTCATCTTTTATTATATTTATATTTATATATAATATTATATATATATATATGATAAAAATATATAAATATGTAAATATATTTTATTATATATAATTATATATATAAATATATTATATATGTGAAAATATATTATTCTTATATAAAATATATAAATATATATTTTTAATGAATTTTATATTTATAATAATTTAAATTAATTTAATTAAAAATAAAAATGATATATTTATTTATATTATTTTAAAATTAAAAAATATATGTCCTTTTATATCATTTTACACTTTTTAACTACTTCAACAGTTATTTTTACCTAACACTTCTTATTTAAATAAGCTAGCTTATGAGTTATAAACTAAAAATTAGCTTATAAACTATCCACTAAATTATAAACTAATTTTGTTGAACAAAGTCATTATCTTTTAAATATTGATATAACATATTTATATGGTAACTAACTAGATATTAATGTTCTTGTGTAATTTTCAAAATATCTAAAATGGCTTTATACTTTTTTGTTAGGTTATGATAATTAAGATCTAGATCTTACTCACAAGATCTCACAAAATTTAGATCTTAATTACAGAAATGAACAAGATCGAAGGTAGGATATTTTTTGCATCAGGATCGTTTGGGATTTAGATCTTACTCGTAAGATCGTACAATCTTAAAATCTTAACATTTTTCTTTTTATGTGGCTCCAAATTCAAATTTTTTTATAGAAATAACTGATAAATTTATAGAAATATGAGATGTTTTATTAAAATATGTTGATATTTTGATAAATTATATTTATTTTTTAAATATTTTTTATATTTAGCAAAATTATATAAATATTATTTTATATTAAATTTTTAAAACTGTATAAAATCTTATAATTCTACGATTTGATCATACTAGACCTTTTTAATCTTATACAAAATATCAATCTTGATTTCCTTAATTAAAACTATATTGAGCATTTTGAGAATTATATTTAAATCACTAATATTTAGTCAGTATATATATAGATAAGCCATGCAATATTTTACAAAATAATATATCAACAGGACAACGTTTTAATAGAAAAAGATCACAATACTACTTTTCTCTACGCAGAAACTCTATCAGAACCTACGGGTTGAACGGCTAACCACGGCCAAACCATTATTTAAAAGGCATTGACCGCTTCCGAAACATCACAAATAGCCTACCAATGGGAGGCGTCTGCGTCTGTCAACGAGGGAGGCTGGAAATGGTTCTATACCCAAAACCATATATCTCAATATAAAATTTTTAAAATTAAAATTACCAAAAATAAAACTTAAAATAAATATAAAAGGTGAAAATATCTTTTTAACCAAAAAAAACTCTAGACCAACCCTCATATATGCCTTGTTCTCTCTCTCTCTCTCTCTCTCTCTCTCTCTCTCTCTCTAAAATATATATATATATATATAATTTAACTAAAAGGATCTGTATAATTTACACAAAATCAAAGTCAATAGAAGTTGAATTGTCTCAAGAATCAGCCTCCATATATAATGATGTTTATTTTTATTATTATTATTATTTTTTTGGAGTAATGAGGGAGGTAGCAAGTTGGGCATTATTCTACATAGTAAAGATGACAATGGGGACCCGAACTCGGAGAAACCTGCGGGAATCCCCGTATTCGGGGCTCCGTTGGTGGGGAATTTCCCCCTCCCCGGGGACGGGGGGGAAAAATTTTCCCGAAAGTTAAACAGGGATGGGGACAGGGATCACACTCCTCGCCCAGCGGGGTCCCCGTTCCCGAAGGGTATTTTAGTAAATTTACAAAATACTCCAAATATCTATATATATATATAATATATTAGGAATCTTTTGGTCATTTTATATTCAAAATAATTAAAATAAATTTAATAAAAAATAAAACACTAATCTCATTCCCCCAAAACTGATTCTCAATTCACCATTTGACTGAGATTGAATGTGTGCTCGCCGTTTTTGCCTCTCAGGTATGACCTCTTCTTGTCGTTGCACTCGCTCTCCCCATCCTTCAATTCATCGGTGTGGTCTCCTCTACCTGTTGTGGTCACTCTTTCTATCCTTCAATTTCCGTCCTCTCCCACATAGTCTCTCTATCGAAATCCATGGTCTCCTCTGTCTGAATTTTCTCAATTATCCCCCAACCTAGAAGAGAAAAGAGAAGATTTTTTATTAAAATATGTACTATTAATTTTTTTTATATTTTTAATTTTTTAAAAAACTCCGCGGGAAATGAGGATAGAAAAGATTTTTTCTCCCCTGCGGGGACGAGGGTAAATTTTAGGGGCAGGGACGGGGACGGGAGAGGCACTCCCTGCCCCCGCCCCGCCCCGTTGTCATCCCTACTACATAGTGCTTTCACTCATTTCTAAGTGTGTCTTAAAGTGGAAGCGTGGACTGCATTTAGGGCTTCGCTGTACGTTTATTAATTAAAAAAATGTAAAAGTATTTTTTTATTTCTAATGTTACAGAAGATTTTAAATTTCGTCTTTAAAAATAAAATTTAGATTGATTTTGTCTTTATATATTTTTTTTAATTTAGTTCTTTCGGCTAATGACATTAAAATGTTTGATGAAAAATATTGACAATGTCATCCACTTATGTTGTTACCTCAAATTAGTAGGCTATGTGTATTGCCACGTCACACAACAACACACGGGAACAGCCTCATCAGCATGTTTTATCTAATACTTTAATGTAATTAGCCAAAATAATGAAATTGAAATACAAATAAACATATTAGGCCCCAAAAAATGGGGATGAAATTAAAATATCGTATAAACGAAAAAAATATTTTTATTTAAAATATATTAAATGTATAATTTTTTAATCAAAATATAATAAATATATAATTTTTTAAAAATAAAATTATATTTTTACAACTCATTATTATATGATTGATTTTTCAATAAATATCTTACACATGTTCTACTTTTAAAAAAAATTTAATAATAAAAATATTTAAAATATTATATAATTGTTTTTCTATTAATTTTAACTTCAAAACACTCTAAACTTGTAGATAACCACGAAACTTGTGGGACACCATACTGTCCTATTTATTTCCTATTTTGGACCTAATCTGTTATTTCATAATTCATAGTATTATTATTTTTGGTACAAAAGAGAAAAAAAGAAGAAGAAAAAATTACCTCCTAACAAATACATTACAAGAAATTAGTCAAAAGCGGGATAATAATATTTGTTGGCTAAATTATTGGTTTAATTTTTAAAAGAGTATAATTTTTTTAGTTTGATCATAAAAATATCAATTGTCTCAATTTAGTTTTTAAAAAATTATACTTGTTTTAATTTAGTCATCTTCGTTGTTTAATCACAAAATTTACTATTGTTAAAAATCATTATAGCAAAAAAGAGGGATCATATTGAAACAAACTATTTTTTAGGGATTAAATTTAGGACACTTATTTTTTAGAGACTAAATTGAGATAGATACAATTTTTTAGGGACCAAAGAAATAATTTACTCTATTTTTTTGTTTGTACTAGTAATATTCATAAAATTATTGAACTCTGACTAATTTAATTCGAATCAAATTTAAAAGTTTAAAATTCTGACAACATTAATTTTCTTCGTCAACAACTCTAAAATCCAAGATCTCATTAAAAAAGAACAAATGTAAAATCGCTTAAACACATTAACATTAGTGAAGAATAATATTTGTAGAAGGCTGCTCCTATACAGTCAAAATAATCTGCAAATGAACACTAAATTTAACATTACCACTGCCACACTGGTTAATTTGAACACCATTTATCATGGTTTAGAAAGTTGAATCAAATTGGTCAATTTGACTGAAAAATTAATAAATTGGTCAGATTTTCAGTCCAGTTTCAATCTCAGAATTAGTAAACATTTAAACCAGTTAAACTAGTTTATTCGATGATTCAATTGTTTTTTTTGGAATTTTTATTAAATATTATTATGTATTTTAAATTTTTTTTTAAAATTTAAACTATTATGAGAATATTTATGACTAGTATAAATATATATCTATAACATGCTTTAAATATTTTAATATTTTAATATCTGTACCAATTCATTAATCGATATGATTTTTTGAACCTTGTCATTTATTTTTAATAATTATGCAATTTTTTCTTAAAAAAAGTCAAATGACAAATAATTTAATTTAAGATTAACTAAAGATCATTTGGTTGATGAATCTCGATCTTACTATAGTTCTTGAAGCTCAAACTTATGTTCAGGCTCATTTTATATATATAAAATAAATAAATTTGATCGTGCTATAAAATTTCGTTGGATTCAATTAGTTTATATTACAAAAATTGTCAATCAAACAGAGAAGATAGCAGTGTAAGTAATAGAGAACATTCATAAATTTATGTGAATCAGTCCGTGTGATCTATATTTATACTTAGAGAAAAATTTTGTACTACTTCTAGCAAAAAATATTTAATGATAATATAGAACAGTGAAAAAAATCGAATATAAACATATACCAAAAAAATACATAATTGCTTTCTAAACTTATTGGCTCTATAGATTGTACTCCTCTTGCTCACTTTACAAACTTCTAAATTTTATTCCTTTTGAATCGCATTTCTAAAAAATCATATCAAATTATAATCCAAATGACCATTTTAAGTCACTCAAACGGTCTACACTTTCCACGCATACTTTTAAGGAATTCTTCCAAAAGCTTCACATTCATGAGTATAAAAGCTTTGCACTGCCGTCATTATATATATTGAGAAGATCAAATTATGAATCAAGGTAAGTGATTTGTCCTTTAACTTTGACTTACATTCATGAATTTCTCATGACCTGAATTTGGTAAATTAATAAATTTGGTATATTGTTATATAATCACATTAAATAAATTTAAAAAATTTTGGTAAATTAATCACATTACATTAAATGAATTTGAAAAGATTAAGGTATATTGCTATATAATCACATTAAATGAATTTAAAAAAATTAAGGTAAATTGCTATATAATTTATATGTAATTGCTATATAATTGATAAATTAGGTAAACTTTTCAATTGAAATACAATATGTTGTTATTTGATAAATTAGCATTTATTAAATACAAATAATCAAATAATTAATTGTTATATAATTACTATATAAAAACTAATCTACAAGTGTTCATATTATTTATTTCTCTTCTTAAATAATTATAATAAAATTTAATTATCTCCATTAGATCAAGCTATAATAATGAATTATCACTTTTTTTTCTATATAAGTACGCTAAACTTCTTTATTACACCATATTCAATGGCCAATCTTCTATCTTCATATAGAGGTTTTTAAAAAGTGACAATCACTATTGACCAATTTTGAGGCTTTTTCGTTTTTCAAAATTAAAATTTTAAAATTCAAAATCAATGTAGATATTTGTATATTTTTTTTAGGGTCTCATCCATATTTGTATATCTATTTCTCTCACACAATTTTCTTTCTTTTTTCTCTTTGATTTTGCATCTTCTTCTCTTACACAGATGAATGATAACAATGACGATTTATTATCAAAGCTTTAAAGTGATGTTTCTCTCATATCATTTGGTATCATAACTCAGTTTTCTTTTTATTTATTTTTTCTAATCTATACAGTTCACATACTATTTACATTCGCGATTACTGTTTATTCTATTTTGAATTCTAATTTTCTGTTTCTCTTTTGTTTTTTGTGTTTTTTCCTACTTTCTTCATTTCTGTATTCGTTCTTCGTTGTTGTTTTTCGAATTTCTGATTCATCTATGTTTCTGTTTTTAATCTTCTGATTTTTTATTCCTATCTGTTGTACTTCATTTCTGCATTGTTATAGTTTTCTAATTCAAGTTTTGCTTTGTTATTTCTATCATTACTTTTTCTTGAGAAAAACAGGTCATGAGGAAGATCAAAGCCTAAAAGAAAAAAATGATGTCATTGAGGTATTTACTTGTATTTGAATAATATAATTTGACTATTTTTAAATTAAATTTTTTCTTGATTTTCTCATCTAATAGGATCAATGAATAATCTTTTTTAAGCTTAGCGTGAGCAAAGGGTATAACCCTCCCTATGAAAAGAAACTTCAGGCAATGCCGAGATTACATGTGTGCAGATTGATTGAATGCTAATTTAGGATTTAAAGTATTAAATTTTAAAGTTTGGATTTCTCTTGATTATTTTCTTTTTTTTTGTTTTAAGATTTTGTGGATATGTAAGTTATATTTTAAATTTCAATAAACCTATAATTGTTATTATTGTTGCTAATCCAAATAAATATTTGAAGAAATAGAAGAAGAAACAGTCAAAGGAAGACAAAGATTTTGATTCTAGCAAACTTATTAGGTTAGTAATTTTTATTTCAACTCATTTTCATTATTAATTAATATATTTATCTAAATTTATTCATGTAATACCTTTTTTTTGTTCTGCTTTTTATTTAACGATATTTACATTCAATCTTCAAGATATTTGTATCTAATGAATTATCTTATATGTGTTTTAATAAGGCTTGAATGTTTTATTATTTTTGTACATGCATTCTTTTCTATATTTTTTAATTATTTTTATTTATTTGATAAACAAAAATTATAATATTTGTGTTAATCCGTGCATCGTACGGGTCACAACGCTAGTATATATATATATATATATAGCAAGCAGTTCACTCTGTTTTTCTAGAAATTATTAGATGCATTGTGATGCCATTTGAACTCAATATACATGGCATTGATGAAGTGAACAAACAATTCTATTTTGACCTCGCATACTAATTTATAAACTTCTAGTGCTTGAAAATAGAAAGGAAACAAGAGATTGAATTCAAACATAGACGAGTGGATTTGTAATATCCTAAGAATTTATATAAATATTTAAAATCTATTTTGAAATTTAATTAAGTAAAAGATGTGCTTTTTGAATTAGTGAAGAAAATCTGGGAATAAAAATTTTAATTTTTTTTAATTTAAGAAATTTTTACAAATCTCAAGGACTTAAATGAACAAATTTTAAAGTTAGAATGGCTATGAGTAATTTTTCCAAGAAAAGTAGTGGGGCCCACACGTATACATTTCTCTCTTATTCTTTTCTTTCTCAAATGTTGTTTTGTATAATTCTAGCAAAACGAAAAGTAAGGTGTAATATCTAACTAAATTATGAATATTATTATTAAGTATGAAATTTTTATTATATTAAATATTCAAAAGGACTATTATGAGAAGAAAAGAATCATAAAATAACCTTGAGATGTGAGAATAAAAATTTAACCATTAAGTTAGGGATTTAATTGAAAAGGTAAAATAATGGATAGGAGCCTTTTGTATTTGAACCAAAAGAGAATGTGTCGGCAGTCTTTGGACCACACACCTGGACTCCACTCTTTCTTTTCAATGCTTAACACAATCCTTCCTATTTTACTGTCACACATATCATCTTTTTTTTTTCATTAGTGAGCCCGAAGTAGAGAAAAGAGAGAACAAAATAGCCATGGGAGTTCAAATTTTCTGGACCTTCGGACAGTGACTCGCACGGCTAAAGTTATGCTAGAAAATATAGAAAGAGGCTGGACTAAGGGCTTGGCAAGAGAAGTGTGCAATAGAAAAACGAAAAACAGAGCATAAAGCCTTGGGCAAGTTAGAATTTTCTGGATTTGGATTTTAATCCATCTCTTTTCTTTATTTTTGGTTAGAAGCAATCAAATATGTCATAATCTGAGTTAGAAACGAAATTATGATATTAAACTTGGAGGTCAAATCGAGAAAATACAATAGATAGGGACTGAACTGAAAAATGCAAAAAACAAAACTGATTTAGCATGATACGATTTTTGAGTATTTTGAATGATCAAATGAGGCCCTAAAATCTTTAAAAATTTATAACAACTATCTGGGAGGATAAATGATCAAATTGGAAAGTTTCATGACAATTAGAGAAGATTAACTTGGTAAAATATTGATAAACATAATCAGAATTCACTGCAAAAACAAACGTGGGCAGTTTGGGAGTTTGGCTCTGTTTGGGCAACTAAATGATATTATTTTGGCCTAAAAATTTTATGACACCTATCTAGGACATTGTTCTATCTCCCTGCAAAATTTTATTGCATTTGGATATGATTAGATAGGTCTAAAAGAATAAAACAACAGCTATATGAAAATCTGACAGCTTTGACTTAGGGTCACTAACGAGGTATGTAGATGGGTCAAATAAGGGAATTTTAATCTGAAATTTTTATCATAGTATGTTAACATATACATAAGGGTCTGTACCAAGTTTCATAATTTTTGAAGCTATAGATTGATACCAGAATTTTCTCAAATTTAGACCTGAAAGTGGCTTCAAAACAGAATAAGTTAAGTGTATGGTGGTCTTTGTTATGGTTTAATGTTGTTTCTTGCTTTACTTGATCTTTAGACTTTCAATAAGATCTTTGGCATCCTTATCCAATTTGAAGTGTAGAAACTTAGCTCGGAGTTAAGGTGAGTGGGTTAATACTTACTATGAAATATCTTTGTTATTAACTTTTTGCATCATAGTGAAAATATGTTGTATATCTAAGTTTGAAGAGGATGATGTGGGACGATGAGACATAAACAATTGTGGAACTTGCCTGGTGATGTATATAATTATATTTTCTTATTTTCTCATGAATGAAGGTTATATGATGTGTCACATCCCAAAAATTGAGCATGTGAAAAGATACTACTCATTTGATAAAATTCTCAAACATACGTTATTTACACATATTCTGTAAGGTTTACATTCAACCTTAATCATTCATTCCACACTACAAAATTATATTCATCTGATAAGCAAATATAGACATACATAGTCTGATATTTCTATCTCATCGCAAGCCTAGGAGACCTATAGAAAGTACAGAGCGTTTCTAGTATCCACATTAATAAGTACTGGTATCCCACCAGACAGAAATAGAGAATAATCCCAAGGGGCTTCTAATCTTCAAACGGATACTCTTGTTCTTTGTTTTCTGTATCTGAAAAAAATAATCATAGGGAGTGTGAGTTTATTTAAAAACTCAGTAAGTAAATAACTGTACTATATAAAATATCAAAAGTACAAATACCACATTTACTCATATAATTAATTGTCTTATACATCGAGTAGTATGGGACTCTAACCCTTTCAAACTCATGAATAAGATTTCATAAATATACACCGAGTAGTATGAGACTCTAACTATTTCAAACTCGTGAATAAGATCTCATAGGTATACACCGAGTAGTATAGGACTTTAACCATTTCAACTCGTGTATAGGTTTCATAGATATGCACTGAGTAGTATGGGACTTTAACCCTTTCAAACTCGTGTATAAGATTTCTTAGATATACACCGAGTAGTATGGGACTTTAACCCTTTCACACTCGTGTATTAGATCCCGTAGATCTTTACTCATTAATAAGATAGTGAGAATTCATCACATAGTACAATTGTCATGAAATAAATAGTTTCTACATACTCTTATTTCTACTGATCATCATATACTCCCATATGAAAAATTAATTGCTTATTATCCAAATAATATTGTAAATGAGACTTATATTGTACTTTGACTAGTAATATCAAATTAGCTGAGCAAGATTATTCACTCACCTTGATATTTGTCCAAGTTTACCTTGTTCCACACTAGAATTTGTGTAGGAAAATTTCCTAGTAAAATATATTACAAGGAAACATAAGAAAGAAAATAAAATCACGAAAATACGCAAAATTTTCTGATTGCTACAGTAACGGTTCGCTACAGTAACGATTCGCTACAGTACCGTTGACTGCCGACACTACAGTACTGCTACAGTACTCGAAGAAAATTTTCCAGATTTTTTTCTGAAATTTCTGGTTGCTACAGTAACTCGAAGAAAAATTCCAGATTTTCCAGTTGCTACAGTACTTCGAATTTTGCAAAAAATCTTTCAAAAAATTCATCCTTTCCTTTCTTTTGATTCAAAACCAGAATCTCAACTCTTTTAACCGATTATAACTCAAATATAACTTCTAAAACAACTGAGATTCATGAATTATCATCAAAATCTTCAAGAACAAAACCTCCTCTGATCTTCTACATAAACTGAAATTTAAGGAAAATAATGAGATTAAAGCTTACCTTTGATCCTTACAAAGCTTTTGAACCAAACAAATAATCAAAACTCTGAAGATCAAGGAAAGGATTTGAGAAGAGGATGAAGAAAACGAGAGAAAGCGAACTTCAGTCTTCCTTCGGTTGAGTGAGAAATGAGGGGGGTTACTATTGAAGCTTTATATTAAATATTTCTAATGGGTTATTGAATAACCTATGGGTATCCATAACCCAACATCCAAACCCATCCAGTCAATTTACAATAAATGGACTAATTGACCATTCTTAAACCACTTTTCCATGAAACTTTGCTCACATGAATCATCCCAAATGTATTTAACATTCTTTCGGGTTAACTTATTTAATGGGAGAGCCGTCTTAGAGAAATCTTTGACAAAGCGACGGTAATACCCTGCTAAGCCAAGAAAACTACGTACTTCCGACACAGTTGTTGGTCTAGGCCATTGTTTTACTGCTTCAATTTTACTTGGATTTACATGAATACCTTCTTGGGAAATAACATGTCCCAAAAATGTTACATGACTCATCCAAAATTCACATTTTGAGAGCTTTGCATACAACTGATGCTCTCTCAAGGTCTGAAGCACTATTCTCAAATGCTCAGTATGTTCTTCATGACTCTTTGAATATACCAAAATATCATCAATAAATACAATTACAAACTTATCAAGGAATGATTTGAACACTCTGTTCATTAAATCCATAAATGCTGCTGGTGCATTTGTCAACCTAAAAGACATCACAAGAAACTCATAATGTCCATACCGTGTACGAAAAGCAGTCTTAGGTATATCATCATTCTTAATTCGTAACTGATGATATCCAGACCTTAGATCAATCTTTGAGAAGTATTTTGCTCCTTGAAGCTGATCAAACAAATCATCTATCCTTGGTAAAGGATACTTATTCTTCACTGTGACTTTATTCAGCTGACGATAATCTATATATAGTCTCATAGAACCATCTTTCTTTTTCACAAAAAGAACAGGAGCACCCCAAGGTGAAAAACTTGGGCGAATGAACCCTTTATTTAACAAATCTTCCAATTGTTCTTTGAGTTCTTTTAGCTCAACAAGAGCCATACGATAAAGTGGAATAGAAATTGGTCGTGTGTCTGGGACCAAATCAATACTGAACTCAATATCTCTTTCTGGCGGTAATCCAGGTAAATCTTCTGGGAACACATCTGGGAATTCATTAACCACATGTATGTCTTCTAACTTCTGTTCTTTCTTTTCTAAATCTTTGATAAAAGCTAGAAATCCCTGACATCCCTTTCGCAACATACGCCGGGCACTTAACATAGATATCATGTTGCAAGGTACATCACTTCGATCTCTTTGAAACACAAAATTACTCCTCCCCGGCATATTAAAGGAAATAACTTTATCACGACAATTTATAGTAGCATGACAAGAAGATAGCCAGTCCATTCCTAAAATCACATCAAAATCTAACATATTGAGAATCATAAGATCTATCTCAGTTTCCATGCCTCCAACGATTATTTTACAAGAACGATAACATGTTTTAACCATCAAAGTCTCTCTCATTGGTGTGGAAACCAAGAATGGTTCTTTAAGAGTAATCGAATCAAATGTAAATCTCTTGGCAAATAGGGGCGACACATATGAGTGAGTAGAACCAGGATCAAACAAAATACGTGCAGCAAAAGTATTAACAGATAATATACCTGTAACTACAGCATTGGATGTTTGAGCATCCTGTCGGGTTAGAGCATATACTCTTGCATTTCCTCTGCCAGCAGCTTGTTTTCCACGGTCACCTTGGCCTCTTCCAGAACCTCTTCCCATACTACCCCCTGTTGAAGGGGTTGGTGTTTGAGTAATAGATTGTGGTCGAGGTGGCAAAGTAGACCCTTGACCTGGTCTTGTCATGAGCTGAGGGCACTCCCTTATAAAATGTCCCTTTTGTCCACAGTTAAAACAACATGTACCAACAGTGTTTAACCTGCATTCCCCGAAGTGAAACTTTCCACACTCAGGACATTGAGGTTTTTCCCTTCTACCTTGAGTACCTCCTCTACTAGAAGAGCTAAAACCACCCCTGCTCTCTGAACGAGGCTTAGCCACACTGGCTGTAGAATAAGATGACTTAGTAGGAGTGGCTGGAGCATGCTGTGATGCAGTAAAGGGTTTCAAAGTCCCTGAGTCTTCCCCTTGATCAAAAGATCTCCTATACCTAGCTTTCTTCTTTTGACGATATTCTTCTTTATTCTTTGACCTCTTTTCCATTCTTCGGGCCACATCAACAGCTTCTGAGTACGAAGAGTAATCGTTCATATTAGAACCCACTTGATCATATAAGGCATCACGAAGCCCTTCCACAAACTTTTCTATTTTCTTCCTTTCAGAAGGAATGATTTCAGGGGCATATTCAGATAATTTAACAAACTGAGCTGAATATTCATCAACAGTCATGGTTCCCTGCCGTAGATACAGAAAATTCCTGGCCTTAGATGATCGTTCACTTGCCGGAAGAAATTCATCCATAACCAATCTGTAAAATTCTGTCCACATAACTGGCGGTGCGCCTTGAATTCTAGCTTTCTTCCAATTCCTCCACCATTTACCAGCCCTACCTTTTAACTGAAAAGAAGTGAATTCTACCTTTTGAGTAGGAGAACACCCTATAGCATCACAGATTGCTTCACAATCTTCAAGGAAACATTGTGGGTCCTCTTTGGGATCTTCCCCCGAAATAGTAGGGGGCCTCATTTTTTGCAATTCAAACATTCTTACCTCCCTTACGTTATCTCCTCCAGCTAACTGAGCTGGTGGTACAATTTCAGCTTCAACAATAGGAGGATCCACTGGCAGGTTAGCTTGTGCAGCTCGACCTCTCATTTCAGCCTCAAATCGGTCAAATCGTTCATTCATCAAATTAATCACATGTGCAATAGTTGCATTGCCAACGTGAGCATCAGGTTCGACTCTCCTTGCTTGCTCACTAGTTGCGCCCTCAGTACTTTGAGCATGTAAACTATCACCACGGTTAGGATCATCTTGCACATGTACTGGTGGATTTATGGCCCTCCTTGGACCCATATGCTCATTATTATTAGAAGATCCTTCTGACATTGAACTGTCACAGATCTACACACATAACAAACAATTTTCAGACATAAACAAAATATCACTTACTAGCCCCACTGAGAAGTTATCTATAAAATGACGTTATACTCTACAAGGTCTTTTATGGAACCTAATCCTATGGTCATGCCGCGGCTCATGACAATAGGGAAGGGCCCATAAAGATCACTTTGCTCTGTACTCTATAGGGGACCTATCAAACCTATCATCTGATACCAAATTTGTCACATCCCAAAAATTGAGCATGTGAAAAGATACTACTCATTTGATAAAATTCTCAAACATACGTTATTTACACATATTCTGTAAGGTTTACATTCAACCTTAATCATTCATTCCACACTACAGAATTATATTCATCTGATAAGCAAATATAGACATACATAGTCTGATATTTCTATCTCATCGCAAGCCTAGGAGACCTATAGAAAGTACAGAGCGTTTCTAGTATCCACATTAATAAGTACTGGTATCCCACCAGACAGAAATAGAGAATAATACCAAGGGGCTTCTAATCTTCAAACGGATACTCTTGTTCTTTGTTTTCTGTATCTGAAAAAAATAATCATAGGGAGTGTGAGTTTATTTAAAAACTCAGTAAGTAAATAACTGTACTATATAAAATATCAAAAGTACAAATACCACATTTACTCATATAATTAATTGTCTTATACATCGAGTAGTATGGGACTCTAACCCTTTCAAACTCATGAATAAGATTTCATAAATATACACCGAGTAGTATGAGACTCTAACTATTTCAAACTCGTGAATAAGATCTCATAGGTATACACCGAGTAGTATAGGACTTTAACCCTTTCAACTCGTGTATAGGTTTCATAGATATGCACTGAGTAGTATGGGACTTTAACCCTTTCAAACTCGTGTATAAGATTTCTTAGATATACACCGAGTAGTATGAGACTTTAACCCTTTCACACTCGTGTATTAGATCCCGTAGATCTTTACTCATTAATAAGATAGTGAGAATTCATCACATAGTACAATTGTCATGAAATAAATAGTTTCTACATACTCTTATTTCTACTGATCATCATATACTCCCATATGAAAAATTAATTGCTTATTATCCAAATAATATTGTAAATGAGACTTATATTGTACTTTGACTAGTAATATCAAATTAGCTGAGCAAGATTATTCACTCACCTTGATGTTTGTCCAAGTTTACCTTGTTCCACACTAGAATTTGTGTAGGAAAATTTCCTAGTAAAATATATTACAAAGAAACATAAGAAAGAAAACAAAATCACGAAAATACGCAAAATTTTCTGATTGCTACAGTAACGGTTCGCTACAGTAACGGTTCGCTACAGTACCGTTGACTGCCGACACTACAGTAACTGCTACAGTACTCGAAGAAAATTTTCCAGATTTTTTTCTGAAATTTCTGGTTGCTACAGTAACTCGAAGAAAAATTCCAGATTTTTCAGTTGCTACAGTACTTCGAATTTTGCAAAAAATCTTTCAAAAAATTCATCCTTTCCTTTCTTTTGATTCAAAACCAGAATCTCAACTCTTTTAACCGATTATAACTCAAATATAACTTCTAAAACAACTGAGATTCATGAATTATCATCAAAATCTTCAAGAACAAAACCTCCTCTGATCTTCTACATAAACTGAAATTTAAGGAAAATAATGAGATTAAAGCTTACCTTTGATCCTTACAAAGCTTTTGAACCGAACAAATAATCAAAACTCTGAAGATCAAGGAAAGGATTTGAGAAGAGGATGAAGAAAACGAGAGAAAGCGAACTTCAGTCTTCCTTCGGTTGAGTGAGAAATGAGGGGGGTTACTATTGAAGCTTTATATTAAATATTTCTAATGGGTTATTGAATAACCCATGGGTATCCATAACCCAACATCCAAACCCATCCAGTCAATTTACAATAAATGGACTAATTGATCATTCTTAAACCACTTTTTCATGAATTTCACCATTCTTAGAATATATCCCACATGGTGCAAATATTTAGTCCAGTCATTTAACTCAATTTTCATAAATAATATTCAAAGAGAACAATTAAATATGAAAATTAAAAATGACCAAAATAAATAACTAAAGTAATGTTGTAGAATTCTAAAATACTCTTAAGCGAATTATATTCCGAAATTAACGGGTATTACATGATGGATTGTGAATGGCATGTGAACTGAGTTGAAATGTGTCATACTCTGATTGTTGAGTTCATTCATATGCGGATAGTTAAGTATGTTATTGTTGAATAATTGTTCTATATTATGGGTTATGTTGTATACATGCTATGTTGTTGGAACCATATTGATTATGTTGTGACTTGAATTGTAAATGACTGAATTATGTATGTGGCTCATGATTATGATTGAGGATGTTCTTAGATGTAATTGTGATTGTGTTTGACTAGAAAGGAAAGGCATGGTGGTGCACCCCATGGAGAAATCTACGTGAAGCTATAAGAGTGGAGAATATAAATGGAGCGATAAGGGTGAATGCGGCGGGGGCCGCGAGCAATGATCCAGAGGTATCCTGGACGACCCGGTTGGTACGGAAAATGTGTGAAATTGATTTCACTGTTTGCTGTTGTGAATTATTTGAATTATGTTGAAATGTATTTGATTTACTTGGATATTGTTGTGAAGTATTATGTTATATTATGATCGATTACGTATGATTGCTGCATGTTATCATTATGATGCATGGTTTTTTTTTTGTCATAGTGTTGTGTTGTTTGCTCACTGGGCACGTAGTTTGCTCATACCCCTCTTATTAACATTTTTTTCAGAGTTGATAGCTGAAGGTAAATATCTGTACAAGGAATTATGAATCCTTAGCCCATGATTACCTTTTCATTTATTCAGGATAACGGTATAATATTTAAGTTGTATAAATCTAAAAATCTCTGTAATCGGGTAGGTTCATTCAGTGATGTATTGTGAATAACTATAATGTGTATAGAAAATTCGGTTTAGCCATATTTTCTTATCTTTTGTGAAAAGATGAATATTTCTCTTATTTTAAATTCTTAAATTATGTAATTTAAATTAGTGGTATTTAAAAGAATGGTATGATGCTTAAGAGAAAGATAGACTTACGGAGGTGAAATGAAATTTACTTTTCGTGCCGGTCACGTGCTCAGATTTTGGGATGTGACAGGATTTGACTTATTGCGTTGTTGACTCTTCAAGAAGAAGTTGTTGTATAGCTTGTAATATGTAGAATTAAAATTTTTCTAATTAAATTTATTTTGAATTGATTAATTGATTTGAAATGATGTGTTGGTTGAGTTTTATATATTTTAAATAATTGTAATTAATGTGTTGTTGAATTTAATTTTTTTTAATCCTAATGATCATGTTGTCTGAGTTAAATATGAAATACAAACTGACACATCTATTAGAAATTGAATAAACACTATTGTTTAATCTAATGTGTCTATTAAAAATTGGAAGGATACAATTGTTTAACTCATGTGTCTTTTGAAAATTGAATAAACAAAACTATTGAGACCTTTTAGATTCTACACATAAATATGTCAGAAGAATAGAAAATATCCAGAAAAAAGATTTCAAAGAGATTTGTTGTATCTTGGAAGAGTTTGTAATTCCTCAATATATAGAGATCATTTTTTTAAATAAAGTGATTTATCGTGCCTCATAGCCAATTCAACCTACATTATTTATCAATATTTTAAAACTGGACCAGTCATTAAACTGGTGGAGATATTAGTTCATAGTTTATTGGTTTGACTATAGTTGAATTAGTAATAATTATATATATATATATATATAATGTTATATATTAAATATATAATATAATAAATTAATAAACATTTTCATATTTAATCTTAGTAAAATAAATTTGATTATGAAATTGATATGTAAATTAAAAAAATTGCTTTATTTGACTTTATTTTGATTTTCTTCCAAAATAGTTTTTAATTGAATAGAAATCAAAGTTTGAGATATGAATCTTTAAATTATTATCCCTTGACTAAAGAAAGAGATAAAAATCAAATTATTGAAAGACGAAATCTGAGGCCTAGAGATCCAGTTTAAATGTACCAGCAACCTTCAATTTTTTTTTTATGAATCCGATTGAAACAAAAAAAGATACATTCAAAAGTAAAGATGAAATCAATATTCAATTAATTACCAATCCATGTAACAAATAGTTTATAACAAATAATTCGTAAATTAACAAATTAATTAATTTACATGTTTTATTCATTTAAATTGATTCTATTAAATAAATAAATCAATTCAAATCAAAGTTAGAGTAGGTAAAATAAATTTGATTATGGAACTAATAAATAAATTGATAATATTTAGTTATTTACATTCAAAAAATATGTCATAACTCATAAGTTTCATATAAATCAATTGTAATTATTATTATTTTTATAAATTACAAAAATTTTTAGAATTATAATTTAACCGTGCATCGCATGGGTCACAATACTAGTTGTCTATTGAAATCCTGTGAATCAAATTTGTTCTTGTTCTTCAAGATTTATAAACTAAAAGTTTTTTTTGTGATTTATTAATGAGTATAAGTGTTTTGGATGAATTGTTTGTTAGGGTTATTAATTTAATATATATTATTTATTTATTGTATTAATAATATTTATCTCTAACAATATTTCGGTAGATTGATATATTAAGTATTGTTTATGTATGTATATTTTTAAGACATATATTAAGTGCTATCTATAATTAAGTCCGTTATAAAATCTTAATGAATATTGTGTTAAAGAGATCTATTTGATATACTTTATAATTTGATATGAGGTGTTAGTAAAAATAATTTATATGTGTAAATATCTGATTCTGAATATTAACAGTGATGAGATATTATTATAATAAAGGTCAACCTATCAACCCATAAGTTGACCCATGAGCATGATACTGGATAGTGATTCCCTAAGTTATATAAGAAGCTTTGTTTTGGTAATAAATACATGTGTGTGTGTCATAATTTCCATTAGATTAAAACAATGAGAAAAAGTCATTTATTCTATCCCAAAAGAGCTTACTTATAATATAATTTCGGGTTACGAGAGATCAATATATGTTCTTAAATTATCAATTATAATAATGTGTTTTTATTACTTATCAAAATCAACCAAAAATAAGTGTTATAATTAGAACATGTTCTTAATTTGAGAAATTATAACTCTGGATTATTTTGCTTGTGTTTTGTACAAAATTTCTCAAAATGTTATTGCTATGGTTTGAGAAACTCCAACAAATATATACCTTCATATTCATATTTGTTTGTGTGTGAAACCGATCAATCAGTCTCAATGGGAATGTAATTTACTTGAAGTCTACGTCTTTATTAAGTTTGAAGTTTGAAGAGCTTTTCAATTTCAAAGCAAGAAACTTGCCTACATTATATTTATTATCCATATTGCTTAGCATGTTTCACATGTACAAAAGTGCGTGGAACATGTATGAATGGAATAGGGACTTGACAATGATGTGATCAAAGTTGTAGTGTTTGTAGAAAATTGTTAGATTACCATTTTGAAAAGTACTTATTTTTCGTTTTCACATGACTGTTAAACTCTCTAATTAATTCTTAAATTCGTTTAAGTCCCTAAATCAAATAAACTCAGTCCTATAATCGAAATTTGATCAAACTCATTGAATTTATACTAAATCGACCGAGTTAGCTCAGCAGTTGTCTAAAATATTTTTTTATTATTTTCTGATATTTAGTTAAATGTAAAATTAGAGCTTGTATTGAAACCTTAAAAATGTTCCTATAATTGAAATTCGATCAAACTCATTGAATTTACACTGAGCAAGTTAGCTTAGCAGTTGTCTAAAATATTTTTTTATTATTTTTGATATTTAATTAAATGTAAAATTAGGGCTTGTATTGAAACCTTAAAAATGTTAGATAATTACACAATATGAAATAAGATATTAAATATATTTTATGTTAATTAAGAATTAAGATATTAATATGTGTTAATATATATAATTTTATTAATTTATTAAAAGAGGAGAGACATATGTAAACGAGTCGAGTTTATATAAATTCTCGAGTTTGACAACTTTGACTTTGGGTAGCAAAGTTCTACTTTTTATCAATTGATCTATGCATTTGATGGTACTACAAGATGTTATTTTGTAAAAAAAAAAAATGATACTACAAATTACTAATGTGTCAATGGCTGGCCATAAAATATTAGGATCCCGTATATAAATACTCTTGAATAAAATTTAGGCGAGACATAGAGTTGTATAGTTTACTCTTTAAAATTTGTGAAAAATTTTTTAAACTCATAATTTTGTGCAATACCAATATAGCATCTCGGTTAATTTTTTAGTCAAAAATTCTAAGAAAGTTTTTTTTATTTTTTATTTTAGCCTAAAATTTAAATAATTTTTTAAGTATTTATTATCAAACTTTTCTTTTGAAAATACATGTCATAGATTTTCTTTAAAAAAATAATTATATTCAGCACTAAAGGAAATCATATTAAAGTTTTATTAAAGAAACAATCGTGTAAAATGCTACACTTTCAAGTTTTGCTATTGGATTTCTTTTAGATGGGCTTCAACTTTTGGGCCCAATGGGCCACAGGTAAATCAGAAGACTGGTATAAATATGGGCTTATATTTCTGGCCCTGTATGTGGGTTTTTAACCAGAAACAATTCTTTGTCCTCAAATTTCTAAAAATTGAATCGGTGAAAGCGTAGTCAGACCCTAATTGAATATATCTATTTTAAAATATTAAAAAAATACATAATTAAATATTATAAACATAAATTTAAAAATTTAATTAAAAATAAGATTTAATATCAAATTACACAAAATAACATCCATAATCAAAAGTTTACAGTAAAAATTGACTAAAGAACAATGAAATATTATTAATCAATATAATATTTATTCATATCAAATCCATAAAATACCAATATGTTGACATCTCCACTAAATTTGACTGATCTATAATATTAATTTTTTCATTACTTGGTTATAGAATAAAAAAACAAATTAAAAAAATAAGGAAACAAGTTTAACTAGTTCATTTAGTATAGATTTTTATCTAGTTTGATCATTTCTTGGCCATTTCGACTAGTCTAATCACTTTCTGGTTTTAGTGGTTATTGTGGACCTGATCCCCTAGTCAATTTCAACTTAATCTAATTCTAAAAACAATGCTTATCTTAAATTTGATGTTGGGCCAATAAAAATGACATAGTTGGGCCTCCAGTCTATCAAACCTGAAGTCCAAAGTTCTTGAAAATGAATATTACAGAAAATCATAATTAGACCAAAAAAAGCATTAAAAAATAAAAGACCAATTTTTCAGGTGACAGGCATATCGTTAGATTTGGTTGCATCAAACTCGAACGGTCATTAGAGGCCGTCTCCCGCCATTAAAGTCCGAGCTTCTTACAGTCACAGTACTGACGGCTTTAACTGCTACTACTTCTGTGTTCTGTCACCACTTCTGCTTCTCCGTATCTACATCTACTTCAACGTCGTTGCTTCTTTAATCCTTCACCTCCGACCCGTCAGCAGGTAGCTCAATTGTATTCTATTGTATCATTTTCTAAACCCTAATTTTATAGAGTAAATCCTTTTCTTTGATTCTTGTTAGTGAGACCAAACAGTTGATGTGAGCAGTGTTTATATGTTCTAGTGCCTTAATTTTGTGTATTTCATTGATTCTTCCTACATTTTGTGAATTTTTCTTTCTTAATTTGCTCTATTTAGCTGGAACTTTTACAAAATCTGGTTAATCATGTTAATTTTCACAAATATAGGTTTCGGTTATGCAGAATTGGAAAATTGGGATTTTTTGGATGCAGAGGTCTAGACCGATTCCTTTGAATTGGAGAAGGAGGTAATGTTCCTGTATTTATTTAACTTTGTAATTTACTAGTGCCTGCTTTTATTGCACACTTTTATAGGTCACTAATTCTACTAAGTGTCATGTATGGTTTGTGTTAACTCCCTACGGACAATATTGGCGATGCCATTGCTATCAATAGTAAATTGGTTTGTTTAGATCTAAAAACAGGAGAACTTTGATATGTGCAGTCAATCAAGATGCTGAGGAAGCATTCGAGAAGACTGGAAATTGATATGCTTATAGATATGCTGAGGGACAAAGTGGATCCGGCCCCTCCCTGGACCCCGCGCATAGCGGGAGCTTTGTAGCACCAGGTTAAGAGCCTGGGGTATTTTCAATTTTTTCTCCACCCTCCCTTTTCATGTTGTCCCCACTTCTGGTAATTGTTTTTAACCAGATTTAATAATGAATTGCAGTTTGATCCATGGCACAGGACTCAATTTGTTACTTTCTTTGTCTTGGTTAGCATTCATGCAAGGTTCAATAGTTTGTTTACCATAGAGGATTGAGGTGGAAGTCCTTTCAATGTATACAACAAAAGTTATCTGATTTGAAATTCTCCTGTTGAAAGTCTGCAGTTTCATGGACATTTTCCTTTTGGTTTTTTGCATGCCTATATTGGAGATGTAATTATGTTAATATGTGAAAGGAATTATATATGATGTTGTTCTATTCACTTAGAGCTATAAAGATTTCTATTGAGTTTGCTTCTGGATACTTTTTAGTGACCTTGTTCTTATTTTTTTCCTTTGTAAACAGCTTCAGAAACTTGTGGTTGAAAAATATCCTTGCTTTCAATGCAAGCTTTTGGTTACGACTTGCTGCAAGAACTGATACTTTTGCAAATCTGAGGATGATAAAGTAGGGTTTTAAATTTCTGAGAATGTTTCATTGGTCAGTCTCTTTACAATCATTCGGAAAAGTTGCTTTTTTTCATTGTTAACATGCAGAAAGATTATGGAGAATTGGCTTTAACTGTAATGAGCATGGTGGATGGCTTGGTGCATAAGACCAATGTACCTTCCCTTCACCAACAATGTGGCTAAAGTTGTTTAATTTTCTTTGAGGTTTCTTTTGATAATGTTCCTGTTTTTATACAATTTGGCTACTCAGGAAAAGATAGAGTCTGCTACAGATGTCCTCAAGGGCATACTAAAACCTGTGGTCGATGACGATGAAGAGATTCCTTGGCCTCCCAGAGATCCTCAGGCACTTGCACTGATGGAAGAAGTAAGCTTTCATTTTCTCTATGGGCGAACTTTTATTCTTTAAAAACCAGGCTGTTTTTCTGCACTTCCATATTTAGTGAAGAGACTGGTTGTGACAATTTAACGTTGTTTTTTATTTCCAAATTATTTATTTTACTATGAACACAAGGGTAGCCAACCACTATTGTGAAAAGTCTCCACATTTTATATATGATTCAATCTTCAGTCACAGTGAACTGTAATATAAAATGCATGTGATGCTCTTGTGGGTCTATCTTCCATCTTCAAGTTCTGTGGACATTGAGCAAGATAAAGACTGAATGATTGGCAACTATAAAGAACTGTAGGGTGATCTATAGTCTAAACATATATAATTGCCTACATACTCTGTTATAATGTAAAAATAATTGAATGTAGCACCATCTAGGGACTTGTGGAGGAAGAAGTGAACAATTGCGTATATTCTGAGTGGAAGTCTTCTTTTGTAAATGAAGTCAGAGCATATATTTTGGCAAGTTAATTTCCAATACTAGAACCTCTTTTAGCAAGTGCTATTAATTTATCCAACTTTTGCTATTTAATTATTAGGAAATAAGTCAAAGGGAACAAGAAGGGCAACTGGATGAAGGGTTCCTTGCAGAAGTTAGTGCACAACTACGACAGGTGAGTCTCTTCTACTGCTTTTTATTTAACATGCAATTATTTAACTTGCCTGTAGACACTGTATGGTGCTACAACAACAACAATAACAACAACAACAATCTTATCTCATTATCTGAAATCGACTACATAGGTCGTACAACGTCATTGAGTTTTATCAATAAGCAACTCTTTAAATATTGTATTAACTAAAAGATTTCGTATAATGACTTCCCTAAGTATCCTTCTTAGTCTTGTTCGGTCCGGTTTAAATATGAGAATTAGTAAACGTTTGAATCAGTTGAACCAGTTTATTCGACGGTTCAACTAGTTTATTTTTTTAATTTTTACTAAATATCATATGCATTTTTAAAAAATCTCCAAAAATTTAAGCTATTATGAGAATATCTATGACTGGTATAAATATATATCTATAACATGCCTTAAATATTTTAATATTATACATTTTAATATTTTAATATTTGTACCAGTTCAATAACTGGTCTGATTTTCTAAACTTTGCCACTTATTTGTAACTAAAAAAGTCAAATGACAAATAATTTAATCCAAATTTAACTAAAGATCGTTTGGTTGATGACTCTCGATCTTAGTATAGTTCTTGAAGCTCAAACTTACGTTCAGGCTCATTTTATATATATAAAATAAATAAATTTGATTGTGCTGAAAAATTTCATTGGATTCAATTAGTCTATGTCACGAAAATTCTCAGTAAAACAGAGAAGATAGCAGTGCAAAAAATAAAGAACACTCAAGAATTTACATGATTCGTCCAATGTAATTTACATTTATGGGGCAGAGAAAAATCTTTTATTATTTTTGACAAAAAGTGTTTGATGATGATATAGAACAGTGAAAAAAATTGGACATAAACATATATAAGAAAATATATAATTGCTCTATGAATTTGTTCATTTCATGAGTCGCTCTACAAACATCTAAATTTTTCTTTTTTTGAGTTGTGTTTTCAAAAAATTAAATCAGATCATAATTCAAATGATTATATTTAAGTCACTCAACATTCTACACTTTACACACGTACTTTTAAGAAATTCTTCCAAAAAATTGACATTTATGAGTATAAAAGCTTTCTACTACCGTCATTATATTTATTGAGAAAATCAAATTATGAATCAAGGTATGTGATATTTCCTTTAACTTTGACTTACAGTCATGAATTTCTACGTAATTATCTATTGAAAATTAAAAATGAATCTGGTGCTTGTCCTAAAAAAATAATCACCGTGCTTGTCTTTTCAAAGATCGTTAGATTCTAAATTCAACGGTCTAGATTTTAATATCTTTTAAAAAAAATTAAAAATACTATTTGGAATATGGACTGTTGAACCTATAAAGACAAGCATGGTGGTTGTCTTTACAGGACAAGCACCTCGTGAGAATCAAATTTGTTCTTGCTCTTCAAAATTTATAAAATAAATTATTTTTTTGTGATTTATTAACGAGTATATGTGTTTTAGATGAATTGTTTGTTAGCGTTATTAATTTAATATATATATTATTTATTTATTTTATTCATAATATTTAGCATTAATAATTATTTTGGTAGACTGATATATTAAGTATTGTATATGTGTGCATATTTTTTGGACATATATTAAGTGTTATCTATAATTAGATCTATTATAAAATCTTCATAAATTGTGTTAGATAGATCTATTTGATATATTTTATAATTTGTTATAAGATGTTAGTGAAAATAATTTGTGTGTAAGTACCTGACTCTAAATAATAATAGTAATAAGATATTATTATAATAAGGGTCAACCTGTTAACCCATCGGTTGAGCCATGGGCATAATACTGTGTAGTGATTTTCTAAATTATATAAGAGGCTTTGTCTTGGTAATAAATACATATGTGTGTGTCATAATTTCCATCGGACCAAACAATAAGAGAGTCATTTATTCTATCCCAAAAGAGTTTACCTATAATATGATTTCGGATTACAATACATTAATGTATGTTCTAAATTTTTCAGTTATAATATGTTTTTATTGTTTATCAAGATCAACAAACAACAATATTATAATTAAAACGACATGTTCTTAATTTGAGAAAATTTCGCATTTGAGAAATTATAACCCTAGATTGTTTTGCTTGTGTTTTGTATAAAATTTCTCACATTGTTATTGCTGTGGTTTGAGAAACTCCAACAAATATGTACCTTCATATTCATATTGATTTGTGTGTGAAACCGATTAATCCATCTCAATGGGAATGTAATTTGCTTGAAGTCTACGTCTTTATTAAGTTTGAAGTTTGAAGAGCTTTCCAATTTCAAAGCAAGAAACTTGCCTACGTTCTATTTATTATCCCTAAAGCTTGCATGTTTCACATGGACACGAGTGCGTGGAACATGAATGAATAGGATAGGGACTTGAAAATGATGTGATCAAAGTTGTAGTGTTTGTAGAAAATTGTTACCATTTTGAAAGGTATTTATTTTTTGTTTCCACCATTCAATATTCATACTCTACAACTAATTTAAATTTGAGTTTCGTAAAACTACAATAGGCAGTAAAATGATTATTAAATTCTCGAATTGACTCTTAAACTCATGAGTTTGAGTTTAGACCCCCAAATTGAATAAACTTAGTCCTAGAATCGAAATTCGGTCAAACTCATAGAATCTACATCGAGTTGATTGAATTGGCTCAATAGCAGTCTAAAATATATAATTTTTTTATTATTTTTTTATATTTAGTTAAATGTAAAATTAGGGCGTCTATTGAGATATAAAAAGATTAGATAATTACACAATATGAAATAAGATATTAAGTACTTTTTATGTTAATTATGAATTAAGATATTAATATGTGTTAATATATATAATTTTATTAATTTATTAAAAGATAAGAGACATGTAAAAGAGTCAAGTTATATAATCTCTTGAGTTTGACAACCTTAGTCTTAGGTAACAAAGTTGTATGAAGATCCCTTCCGGCTGCGTCAAAAAAAAAAAATTCCAAGGATTTTTCTGTCTCTGCTGGAGGGAAAGCTTGAGAGAAAAAGCTGGAGTGAAGTCCTTCCCAGCAAAGTTTTACCATTTAGTAATTGATCTGTGTGTTTGGTGGCACAACAAGGTATTATTTTGTAAACAAAAAAATGATACTACAAATTACTAATATGTCAATGGCTGGCCATAAATATTAGGATCCCGTATATAAATACTCTTGGATAAAATTTAGGCGAAATATAGAGTTGTGTAGTTTACTCTTTTAACTTTAAAATTTGTAAAAAATTCTTTAAACTCATAATTTTGTGCAAATAACATCTCGGTTAATTTTTTCGTCAAAAATTTTAAGAAAGTTTTTTTTAGCCTAAAATTTAAATAATTTTTAAGTATTTATTATCCACATGTCATAGATTTTCTTAAAAAAATAATTATATGTTGCTGAATAGTAAAGGAAATCATATTAAATTTTTATTTTAAAAAAAATATATATATATATATATTATCCCCATAAAATTTATTTTATGTGGAGAAAAATCGCATAAAGTTCAAAACTAAGTAAAAAATTCTTATGAACTTTTATATTATGACAAAAAAATACTCATATATCATATCAATAGATGATTCATATACCATATCAACTATTTTTTCCTTAATCATCGTATTCAATAAAAAGAAAGAAAAATGAGTTGAGTCTGAAAGAAGAAAGAAAAAAGAAAGAGAAATGAGTTTCAAGTTTTAACTTTTCATTGCTTTCTTATCTGCCTTTCTTAGCTCAGTCTACGACACTCTACAGTCTAGGCTCTCAAGTCTTAGCATTAAAACACCAAAAAAGGAAAAAAGGGATATTGAAAAATAGAAATATGAGAAACCTATGGAGAAGAATGTAAACTGTAGATTGTAGACTATGAAATAGTATTAGTGTATAGAGATGAATGGTAATTAATGACTGATTTGAGCCTAAAATATTTAGTTATATAACACTTTGGTCTTTTAAATTCTTGCATTTTAGTCATTATTGTTCTTCTTTCTTTCTTTTTTATTATTTAATTAATATTTAACTTTATGTTTGAATTATTATAAATATTTATGACCGTATAAATATTTACATTTTAATTATTTATGACAAATGATCATAGTTTTAAGATTTTAAAATATAAAATTTGTATTAAATGATTTATTTTACTTGTTTTAAAATTTATTTGTCAATTTATTTTAAAATTTATTTTGAATGATTTAAAGCATAAAATTTGCATTAAATTATTTATAAGTATATATATAGATATAATTTTTAAATTATTTATCTGGTTCAGCAATTGACTCGGTGATTCAGAGACCAGTTCAGATCAATAATCGGGCCAGGTATATATTTATATATAAATATAATATAATAAATATTATTCTTTTAATATATATATATATATATATAACTATTTGCATATTTTTTTCTTGTAATTACACATTTAAAATTTCATTTGGATAACAACATTCAAACATAAATCATGTTCATATTTTGACTTAAATCACATTTGTCCAACTGTTTTCCAAATATAAATCACGTTCATCTAAACCGAAGTAGTATCATAATATTTAAAAGTGTTCAAAGTGTCATATCAAATTATTGTTTATACTAACAATATTAAAAAATAGACTAGTTGATACATAAGTAATAATAAGAATAATAAATCCATTCATTTCAAAACTAAATGAAATTGATATCTTTTGTAAACAAATGAGACAAAATTAAAATTTTCTTTAAATATGAAAGACGAAAGTAAAAGTTATTTTAAATGTAACAAAATTAAAATTGATCCCAAACTTAAATCGAAACTTAGACAAACATGAGGACAACAATTAAAAATTAAAATTATATGCGAGTAACATGATGAGATTGTCTAAATATTCGAACACGTCAATATTTTTTTTCTAATAATTTAGAGGGTATTAATTATTTAAATAAAATTAACATCTTTTTTATAAATAAGTCACACAAAGACAAAGTTGATGTAAAATAAACATGTGAACAAAATTTAACTTGCACCAACTCAGGGGACCTTAATTTGAGAGAGAAAAGAGAAAACTTTAATCTTACTTGTTCATATAGGCTAAAAAATGTTAAATTGAAAACAGAATTCATCTAATATATCATCTAATTAAGTGACAAATTAATGAGTTTTTTGTTTTTTTTTTATATTTTTGCAACAAAGAAGTTTCTTAGGATAATAGTTTTTTTTCAATATTTTTTTATTAACTGCTCCATTAAATTAGTTTATGTCTTAAAAATAAACTTTTTCTTTAAAAAATTTTTCATATTTTGCATTTTTTGTGTGACATGCTCACTCTTATTTCTGTCGTTTTTACAGCTGCCTACATTTTCTGTCCTATGCAATGATTTTGCCATTGTTGAACTTTGAAAGCTATTATAGGTGAAAACAGATATAAAGCTTGTCTTATAAGAATAAATATCGTATTTATTTTTATCTAAATTATTAAATTTTAGATTTAACGGTCTAGATTTCAAATAGTAATTTTGATATTTTAAAAAAAAATTAAAATATGAATTGTTAAATCTAAAATCTAATAATTCAGATATAAATAATCGCAATACTTGTCCTTATACAACAGCACTGGATTTGTACTCATTATAGATGACAGAGGTAAACAATGAACGCTGCATATCATTGTTTTTCCTTGTCAGGGCTCTGTACTTGCTTTCACTTTTAAGATACTTCCATCGATTTTAATTTCTTTAACTAAATCAGTGTTCATATTCCTCAAGATAGTAATTTTATATATCTTATAACCCAAATATTAAACCAGTCTTGATTTGTACAAGGTTATCTTTGATTCTGTACCACTCATACTGGTTGCTTATGCATCTATATCACTTGGACAGGACAGGTTAATTGACTTTCTGAACATATTGAAATTTACACAAAGGAATTATTTATCCTTACCTTTTTTTTTACTTTTAAACAGGAGTCGTTTTAATATCAATAAAATTATTAAATTAAATATCGTATATCATAAGTGATCCGGTTATTTCGGTTTAAAGATAAAAAAAATATAATTCTCAAAAATAAAAAATCTCTTTCCGTCTGCGTCCTTGGGGTGGTCGGAGAAAGTTGGTTTTTGCCGTATATTATTAGAATACTAGTAGTCATTAATTAAGTCAAATAATTGAGTGGACCAATCCCTGAACGACGAATATGAAGTCCCAGAAATCTGGGAGTCCTATCGTCACCTTGCCCACTGAATAATCCTCACGTGGAATAATCCACACTTGCAGAAATCACTCTCTAGTGTGGACCCCGCAGTGTTAACGGTGATTTTTCTTCCACGCAGACTAACTAAATAGATTAAACGGTCATCTCACGCAATTGATTTGAGCAACCCTTTCTATGGGAGGAAAGTCCAAGTCGTCTCTTTTTGACTTCGGAATTGTGATTCTGTGAAGCATATTGTACAAGTTTTAAGGCTTCATCCCTCACTTCCATTTTCTTCCATTGCAATCAGCTCCTTGCCTGAGTCCCTTCAACTTATGGGTTTGAGAAACAGTTGAGTCCCAGTAAAGAAATAATTTTAGAATGTTATATATCTGCTATTTTCTATTCTTGTTCATCAGAATATCCACTTCAATTGACAGTATTACTCTAAGCCAATCCATTCAAGATGGTGAGACCTTAGTTTCACCAAGCGGAGCATTTGAACTGGGATTCTTTAGCCCGGGGTCCTCAGAAGGTCGATTCCTGGGAATATGGTACAAGGAATCTCCTCTAACAGTGGTATGGGTGGCCAATCGAGAAAATCAACTCAACAATACCTCTGGAGTTTTACAATTCAATAATCAAGGAGCTCTTGTCCTTGCGAGTAGCACAAATAGCACTGTCTGGTCGTCCAATACATCAAGTAAAGCTAGCAACCCAGTTGCACAGCTCCTGGACTCTGGAAATCTTGTAGTGAGAAATAGAAACGATAGCAATCTGGAAAACTTGATATGGCAGAGTTTTGACTATCCTTGTGACACACTAATGCCTGAAATGAAGCTTGGATGGAATCTAGAGACAGGTCTGGATAGGTTTTTATCATCTTGGAAAAGCGCAAATGATCCTGGTCGAGGAGAGTATGCAGTTAGAATAGACCTTCGAGGCTATCCACAGTTAGTTCAAATGAAGGGAAGTGTTATAAATACTAGAGAAGGTTTATGGACTGGCGTTACTTTTACTGGGAATCCAGCTCAAAAGTCGAATTCAGTATATAAATATGAATTTGTGTTCAATGAGAAAGAGGTATATTATGAGTCTAAACTTCTAAATAGATCAGTCTTCTCTAAATATACCATATCTCCCTCTGGCATTGGACAACGATTAGTTTGGACAAGTGAAACAAGCGACTGGCAAGTTCTCTACACGGTGCCTACAGATCAGTGTGAAAATTATGCATTATGTGGTGCAAATTCAATTTGTAATATCAGTAACTCTCCAATCTGTATATGCCTCAAAGGATTTGTACCCAAATATCCAGAGGAATGGAACATGTCACGTTGGTCTAATGGCTGTATTCGAAGCATTCCCTTGGAATGTAATAACAACGATGGCTTCAAGAAGTACACAGGAATGAAGTTGCCAGACACATCTTCTTCCTGGTATAGCAAGACCATGGACCTCGACCAATGTCAAGAATCTTGTTTGAAAAATTGTTCTTGTACAGGATACGCAAATTTGGATACCCGAAATGGAGGAAGTGGCTGCTTACTTTGGTTTGATGGTATCATTGACATGAGTCAAGTCTCTGAAAGAGGACAAGACATTTATATTCGACTCCCTACTTCAGAACTAGGTATTTAATTTTTGTACCTTGTTTCTAATATCTACTTGACTATAGAAGAAATTATTGTTTAAAACCGAAGTTGATGATCAGCCATATTCTTCATTACAAGATCATGCTGCAAACCATCGTCATGGGAACCTAAACAAGAAATCAATAGTAGGAATAGGAGTTGGCTCTTCATTATTGGTGACGGTCTTGATAACTCTGTGGCTTTCAAGAGATATATGGAAAAAGAAACTTCGAAAAACAGGTAAATTTAGTCAAGTTTGACTTTGAAGATATTTTATGATATTATAGATTCTAGGCACACAAAATGAGAGGGAAATATTAACAATACTTCTTGTCATAGTAAATAACATATTAATATGTCCTTTTTCACCATTGCAGGGATGGCAAGAATATTTTACTTGAAGCGTTCTAAGAGGAAACTTAGGAAGGAAGACATGGATCTGCCAACATTTGATTTGTCAATCATAGCTGAAGCTACTGATAATTTTTCAGTCAATAATAAATTGGGAGAAGGCGGATTTGGACTAGTTTACAAGGTAAAATAGCCATACCTAGACAAAATCTACATTTTCCCCATAATATTTTTTATTAATCTCATATGATGGTGGGTTTTAGGGTACTTTGGCAAATGGGCAAGAGATAGCTGTAAAAAGGTTATCCACAAAATCGTGTCAAGGATTGGTAGAGTTTAAAAATGAAGTTGTGTTGATCACCAAACTTCAACACCGTAATCTTGTGAAGCTTCTAGGTTGCTGCATTCAAGGAGAGGAAAAAATGCTGATCTATGAATACATGCCTAACAAGAGCTTGGATTACTTTATTTTTGGTTTGTGCTTTTATTGTTTACACTAAAAACACTTGTAAATGATTATCTTATCAATAAAGCAATGTTGATTACTAAATTTACATTAATCAGGTAAAACTAGAAGCAAGCTGTTGGATTGGCTCAAGCGTTTCCAGATTATTGTCGGCATTGCTCGAGGGCTTCTATATCTTCATCAAGATTCTCGATTGAGAATTATTCACAGAGATCTTAAAGCTAGCAATGTTCTACTGGATGCCCATATGAATCCAAAAGTTTCAGACTTTGGCCTGGCTCGAGCTTTTGGGGAAGATCAAGTTAAAGGAAATACTAATAGAGTTGTTGGAACATAGTAAGTTACCTTGTAAGTCCAACTTAGTTTTGGTTTGTGTGCAATGGTTTTATTGACTTTTTCTTCTGTCAATGTTACTTTCAGTGGTTACATGGCTCCTGAATATGCTGTGCATGGGCATTTCTCAGTGAAATCTGATGTGTTTAGTTTTGGCGTAATAATACTGGAGATAATTAGTGGAATGAAGAATAGGGAATTTTCTGACCCAGAAGACAACCTTAATCTTCTTGGATATGTAAGTATAAATGCTGTCTAATTTACTGCATAGATGAATAGTCAAATCAGAATAGTATTTACTTTAGCAACCAATTGAATCCCATGGTTGCAGGCATGGAGGCTCTGGAATGAAGAGAGACCATTGGAAATTATAGATAAATTCATAGGTGAAAAATACATTGCTTCTGAAGTCATACGATGCATACATGTAGGATTGTTATGCGTACAACAAAAACCAGAAGACAGGCCAAACATGTCTTCAGTGGTTCTTATGTTGAATGGTGAGAAGTTGTTGCCAAAGCCAAAGGCCCTTGGATTTTACGCTGGAAGAGATTTATCGGAGGCAGATTCTTCATCTAGAAAGTGCAATCAGTTTTCCCCAAATGAGATGTCTCTTAGTGTGCTAGAAGCAAGATAGAATCTAAAGAATCAGGCAATTGAAGAATTTGCTTGATTAGGAAGGAAAAAAGTTGAGCGTTTCATATTTGATGGAATAGATAATATGAACATACTGAACTTTTGATTATCATGATCTTATTATTTTTTCTATGCATTGATCCATTATTTAATTGATCCAGTGTAATTGATTATGTGAGCCTTTGAGCATTTCACTCTCATTTTATCTAGGGTACTTAAACTGCTTAAATAACAAAGCTTGAATCCAAGTTTGAACTCAAGTTTGAATCTCTGTTCCGTAGTACCTCGAGTAGGATTGGCTGCAATAGAAAATACTCGTGACAAGAAAAAACTAACACCCTGTTTGGTAAGTAATAGAGGAAAAGAAAAGAAAAGAAGATAAAAATAGAAAGAAAGAGAAAAAGGGAAAAGGAAAGGGTAAAAGAAAAAAAATATGTTTGGTATGGGATGGAATAGAATAAAAGAAAGTAAGATATATGTGGAGAAAATTTATCAAATTAACCTTGATTTAAAATTATAATACTGGAAAAAGAAAAAAAATAAATTCACTCATCAGATTACAAAACCCTTGCCCCTTTTTCTATCTTCATGAAATCTGCTCATCCCAGCCGTGGTGTGCACCTTTTGCCCTTCTCGGTGGCTTTGACGGTGACCGATGCTTAGTCTTTGAGCTTATTTCTCCATAGGCTCTACGCTTCTCTCAAATGATCCTTAGTTTCTGAGCTTTTGAACCATTCGAAGTCCTTTTACTTACATGTGGTCGTGGAGATTAGATTTTGGGTTCTTAATTTGCTGTGGGTTTCAATCTGGGTATACATCCAACATTAGAGAGCTCATAAACAAGGTATTGGGAATTAATCGTTGACATCAATGATAATGATTAGCTTTATCAGTCTCTAGGTTTTCTCTAATTACCATTGCGGACGAAAATTGTGAGAGAGAGCATAAGTGTATTTGTTCACTTGATTCTGTCTCCTGGTGCCCTTTCCATTCAATTTATGAAGGAAGAAATCCGTACATAAAAATGGGAGAGGGAAAGCCGAATGGGAGAGGTGCGTCCGTGTCTCAAGGCTTACCAAACAATGGAAAGGAGAGTAAAATGGGAGAACAGTACTGGAATTCTTGGGTGGAAGTACTACCAAACATGTTGTAAGAGACACCAATAAATACACTGAATAATTTATTATTTCTGTACTCATTTTTTGAAATCTCTATCGTCATTTAGAAGAGCTACTTAACACGCCATTGCATTGAACCACTCCCAAGTTCATGTCAATCTATCATATTCAACAAGAGTAAGCTCTGGACAGAGATGCTGATGTTGCTGAGTTTTGGTGCACTATATGCAATCTTTTAGAACAGGTAAGAATTGCAATATGCTCATTGGCTAGATGATAGCCAAAAGTATGGATGCCAGTTCATCTTAAATAAAGATGTACCCAAGAAATGGGGTTGAATTGGATATTGATAAGTCTATAAAATCTTTTTCGTATCAGGGTAAAACTTTTTGTTTAAGGAGATATGTAGAATGAATGTAATTAGTAAGTTAGTTTTTAAAATGTTGTGTAACTGCCTTTCTTTTTCTAAAAGATATAAACAATTAAAACACAAGAGGCACAAGATATATAGTGGTCCAGAAACTTCCAAAGGAGATTCCTATATCCACTCTTCAAATGCATAATAAGAGAATTTTATAATGTCACCGGTACAATCAACAACCTAGTTGAGGATCAACACTGTTTTTATGCTGTCACAATCAACAACTTCACATTAAGGATCAACATCCTGTTTTTACACTAGTAACCCACTAAGTTTTTACAAGACTTTAGTAAATTTATGACTTGGTAGGTCTCCCTAACCTTTTACAATCTTTTTAACTTAAGAGGATCATCCAAATGCTTTTACACCAAACTGAGATCACACCAAATCTCTAAAACACACAGTCTTCTCACTGGGAACCTAATATAGAGAAATGAGAAAAAATAGTGATGTTCACATAGAATAGAGATGAGATAATAAGCCTCACTAAGAGGAATATAACCAAATGAAAATCTCCCTTAAGAAATAATAGATATACGTCTTAGCTTATTGTATGTGTTTTTCTCTTTTCTTCATCAACCTATGTTCTCAAATTTTCAGCATACCAAAGATTTTTTTTAAGATGGAGCTTGAACTACTTATATAGCCCTTCACCAAGCTTAACTAGCCGTTTGACACTATTTCAACAGATATATTTTTTGGCAGGTTGCTCACACGTAAGCAGCAGGTAGTTGACTTTAAAATTGGAGAATGCCTTATTTGACTTCTGTTTATTCATAAAAGTGGATGTCTGCAAAGTCACTTTTTGTTTGTACCTTTTTATTGTGTGCTACGGAATTGCATTCTTCTTTCACTTGTTCATGTAAAGCTGACATACGTATAGCAGCATGCTGATATTCTTCACTGTTGGCTGTCATTGCCTTGTTTCTGCTGCACTGTATTTTTTGCTATTGTCAGCACCTTGATTCTACTGCACTGAAATATCTGCTTTTACTTTTCCTTGTCTGTCACCACTTGCTTCTGCAGTGTTGTCTATCAATTCTGATTTTGCAGCAATACTTTGTCTGCTAGCAAGCCACCATCATGTGAACCATAAATTTGGGCTGAAAACAAATTGGGCCAACTTGATTCTTTTGAGATTTTTGGGCTATGTTGATTCACCAATTTTACTTACACTTCAATCTTGTGGGCCATACTTGATACTTGGGCCTTGAAAAAATTAGGCTGAGATATTCTTACTTCTATTTCAGTATTGGGTTGTTGTTTCAAGTACATTGGGCCTATTCTTTTTATGCTTCCATTTTGTGGGCTGTCAAACATTTCTTTTATGACTAGAAAAGCCCATTTTCATTCTATAGGCACACTTGAATTTTTCTTTCTACTTTGGGCTTGGGCCAAGATTGATTCATTAATAAAAAAAGTTCAGAGTAATGATTACTGAACTAATAGGGTCCTGATTCTTGTACTAACAAAAATAAACTTATTTGTTCTATAGGAAGAAATCATTCATTATTTAGGAAAAAATGGAGAAATTGTAGTAAATGATAAAGATCTAAACTGTTAACCCTAAGGGTTTATGCCATAAGTTTTGATGATAACAAATGTATTTGAATTGTAGCATTGATATATATAAAAGTTAATTATCATATACATGCTACAAGTATTTAAGCATGACTATGTTATTTAATGTGTAACGTCTTATACATTAATCATGCTAGTTATCATGAATTGAACTAACCATTTGGTTTGTAAGTAAGATATATTTTATAGGTTGGTTCAAAACAAGAAGAGTGAGCATTGGATTGAAGAACAAGGAAAAGTAACATCATGCCTCACTCAAGGAAAGCAACATACAAGGACAAAACTCCAAGAAATGAAGAATTAGAAGATTTGAAGTGTTGGAAGCTTGGATGCATCAAGATAGCCTATGTGTTTACATTAGGTATATTTTATATAGGCTAGTATATTTGTGCAACTCAATGATTTAGATTTGCATACATTGGCTCAAGCATTTTTGAACAAAAAGATAATGAGATATGAAGTTTTACAAAAGTTATTTTTTTGACCTTTGGTCACTCCTTATATCATATCTCATAAATGAAAAATCGGTTTTTCAAGTATCTTAATCTCATTTGATAGTAGACTCAAAGATATTTTCAACGGTATATTATTTATTCAAAATGGAGTCCAAATGAGAAATATATGACTATTTAAAATATAGTTTGAAAAACTAAAAGTTGATTTTACTGTAATAAAAAATTATTCTGTTCTGACCTATAGTCAGTATTTTGATTATATCTTTTAAAATAAAAATAATTTTTGAGTAAAACTTAGCTCATTTGAAACTAGACTCCAAGAGCTTTCCAACGGTATATTATTTGTTTAAAACGGAGTTCAAATGAGGGAGTTATGAATTTTTAAAGAAAGCTCAAAATCTGGACTGCACTATAAGTGCTGTAACGGCTATATAACGGTTATATAACGGCTAGTTTTGTAAAATCTTATATATATGACCTTAGATACACGATTTTGAACTAGAACAAAGTCCTACAATGTGATATTAACTTCTTCTATCATCTTTGATAGAAAGGAAAGCATTCTTGAGCCAAATATTGCATATTCTCTATCATTATAGTTATTAGAGCTTCATTTGTATTCATCTACTCTTTAAAGAGAGTTTCTTTGTATTGTTGATTTTGATCAACACATATATTATTCTGAGTTGAGGTTCGCAAGTACCGGTGTTGGAAGAACTTGCTTTGGGTTGAGGAAGAGCCCGGATTCATAAATTCTTCATTGTGGTTTCGCAAATACTCGGATCAAATTTGCGTGGTTGTAGTGGTTTGCAAGTACCCGGATTAAACTTGCAATTATAGTGGAAATACTCAAGTGGTCTCTTGAGCACTGGATGTAGGCTTGGATTAGCCGAACCAGTATAAATCTCCGAGTTTGCTTTCTCTATCTCTTACTCTTTAATTTGTGCATATTGATATCTATTATTTAATTCCTTGATCTTTATAATTATTTATCTTGACAGCACATTGATTTTCTGTATTGTATTTATTATCCTAAGCATTGTACTTTTACAAAAAAATTATTTTAACTTCCAATTAATTCTTGTGAAAAATTTATAAAACCCAATTCACCCCCCTATTGGGTTCCAACCATTACTTTCATAAACCATTACATGATAACTATTTGACTTATATAATATTATTCTTAATTATTATGTATTGTTTTTACTTCTTTATAATAGTTCAAAAATAGAATGATACTTTTTTTTTACTTTTTTATAATTACATGAAAACTAATGACAATAAATGTCATGTAGTCCGACAGTTGTAGGAGCTAAAATAAAGTTTAAAATATCAAAATTTATCATGTGTAGATATTCTCAATTGGAAATCAAATAGAAGATGTAATTTTTTATAATTATTTTTTAATATAAATTTAATTTTTATTAAGTATAAAACATAATTAAATTTATATTATAAGATTTGTTATTAAAATTTTTATATAATTTAAAATGAGTTATGTAAAATAATAGCATATTATATTATTATAAAATTTTTTATTGTTTTATTAGAGACAATAATTGATGTATATTGTTTTGAATTTTAAATACAATAACAGAAAATATCTATTAAATTTTGCACATAAATATTGAATGTGCATCAGTTGTTAGATGGTGGAGAGTCATCATCTTCTATACAAGCCCAAGTTTTAATTCTACTATGTATGCACTGCTTTGATTTTTCTTCAAAGTTAAGCATATACCATGTGTCGTAATTCTATTGGATATGGTGATTGAGTGGAAGACTGCTAATGTGACGCATGAATCATCTGTTGATGTGACGCATGAGTGTTAAAAAAAGACTGATGTAGCGCTTCAGTGTCCATTGTTAGGAATGGTTGGATGCCAAGAGGGGGTGAATTGGCTTTTATAAACTTTTCATAAGAATTAATTAGAAGTTGAAATAATTTTCTGTAGAAGTGCAATGCTTAAAATAATAAATACAATACAAAAAATCAATGTGTTGTTAAGATGAATAATTATAAATATCAAAGAATTAAAGAGTAGATATCAATATGCATAAATTAAAGAGTAAGGGATAAAGAAAGTAAATTCAAAGATTTATACTGGTTCAACTAATCAAAGCCTACATCTAGTCCTCAAGAGACCACTTGAGTATTTCCACTATAATTGCAAGTTTAATCTGGGTACTTGCAAACTACTATAACCACAAGTTCAGTCCGAGCACTTATTGTCACGACCCATTTTCTAGGCACATGACCGGCACAATGATGAATATCCCATCACTGTAAGCCTTTCGATAACTTCTTCCCACAAGTAAAATCGTTAGTTATTATCTCTATATTCTCAAAATACCATTCCTTAATAAATACAAAGAAAATCCATCAGATTTTCTTAATTAAAAATAATAGATCCTCAGTACGAAATACATTATCATACTGAAATACAAGCCAAATACCAAACCCCTGACCTAGATGTCCTAGACGGTTACAGAGCAACATACTGTATAACAAAAGAAGGGCCTACCCGACAGCGGGAAGGTCCAACGTGATCTACTCCTCTAACGGATGTACTTCGGCGGCAACCTGATCTGAACAAAAAGTTTGTATAAACAGTATGAGCTTTTAAACTCAGTGAGCAAATCGGCCTTGCATTAATAAAATTCAAATACATCACCAATCATGCAAGCATATCCGAAGGCTCAAGCTCAACCAATAGACATAGTTAGAAATTACATACAAGAAAAATTCATCCAATTCAACAAACGATACTAGTACTCGTCAATGGCAATATATCCCGGAGAGCGCACACAGGCCGGCTCACCAATTTTGTATTTTTCCGCCATGACGCACAACCTCATCCTCTTAGCTAGGGCGCCTCACGGATTTATCACCAATCCGGGCTATATCCCTACTGAGGGAATCGTTGTCTCCACACTCATTGGTCAAGACACCCTTTAACCCGGGTTTTCCGCCTTGCCGTGAGAAGGGGTACTGTACCGCTCAATCACAATCAATAGTACAACAGTTCATATCATAATCAGAAGCACAATATAATACTCATCCATATAACAGGTATAGTATATAACTATATGATTCAAATTTCATATCATCATGAGATACTTGCTTTGTCTTATCCATACTTCTGGATTAATTATCTCATTATATTCGTCATTCTGAATCCAATTTCTCCCTATGAATCTTGGGAGTGTCCTACGACATACTTTTTATCACCAGTAATGCTAAAACTCTATTAAAACAGGGTCGTTTCACTCACCTGGATTCCGTACGAGTATCACTTCTCTAAATCGTTACGGACAAGAGTACGCAGGTGAATTTCAGTGTTCCGCTACAGAGATTTTCATGAAAGATTACAGAAAGTACGTTAAGATCATTTTCGTACAGATACTGTTCATACGTACGGGTACTATTCATACGGTCACTATTCATACGTACGGTACTATTCATACGGTCACTATTCATACGTACGGATACTATTCATACCTGAAATACAGAATACAATCTGTAAAAGAGTACACCAGGTAAGTTCCCAGGAAAGAGTGGAGGGTCACACTGGACACACTTAAAAACCAGGTCTTTCCTTAGCCAGAACTTTCCTAGACATGTATTCTCCACAGATTATATTCTATTTCGGTAATCAGAGAATCAAAATAACAGCTAACGACAGTTTTTCTGATGTGGAAGATCGGCCAAAGCCGCAACCACAGAGCATACTTAAGAAAATAACTTCTAAAATTTGAAAGACATAGAAAGGACATAGTATCCTTACCTAAGCAAAAACGGAAAGGCCCAAAATCTCAGAAGCCTAGCGTCGGAGCAAGAGAAACTTAAGGAGGGAAGAAGAGAAGTTGAAGGTGTGAGTTTAGAAGTGAAATGGAAGGGCCTATTTATAGCAAAAGTCAAGGGTACTATTTGACACTATGCACTAATAAAATATTCAATTTACTATTCATGAAAATGACATTTCTAATAATGCAGTGCACCTTGCGATGAAAAATTTTCGTTTATTTACTATTAGAAACTTTAAAGGGAAAACTATCCTTTCACCTTAAACCTTTAAGTTTCTTTTCAATTCAGTCCTTTCAATTTAGTCCCTGAGGGTATTTTTACACATAAAACGTCATTTTCTCCTACAAACTTCTTTCTAGTTTTCTCTTATAACCAAACCACATCTAGTATTTGACATTTTGATTGTATAAATGAACAGTACCATATACGTAAATAGTAACAGTAGTTTGAAAACACGCATTTATATTTTATTTTTCATGGGTATTACACTTATGAAACCACAATAGAAAATATATGAATCTGGGCTCCTCCTCAACCTAAAACAAGTTCTTCCAACACCAATACTTGCGAACCACAACTCAAAATAATATATGTGTTGATCAAAATCAACAATTCAAAGAAACTTTCTCTAAAGAGTAGATGAATACAAATGAAACTCTAATAACTCTAATATTAGAGAATATGCAAGATTTAGCTCAAGAATGTTTTGATTTCTCTTAAAGATAATAGAACATATTAATATATCATTGTAGTACTGAGTTCTAGCTTAAAATCGTGTATCTAAAGTCATATATATCAAATTTTACAAAACTAGTCGTTATATAACCGTTACAGCACTTATAGTGTAGTCCAGGTGTCAACTGGTTGACCAGTTGGGGTCACCTGGTCGACCACCCACTGACAGTAGCAAAATATAGCATTTTTGGGGCTCCTGGTCGACTAGTTGGAAGCTTCCTGGTCCACCACCAGCTGGTAGTAGTAAAATACAGATTTTGAGCTCTCTTTAAAAATTCATAACTCCCTCATTTGAACTCTGTTTTAAACAAATAATATATCATTGTAAACCTTTTGGAGTCTAGTTTCAAATGAAAAAAGTTTCACTCAAAAAATATTTTTGATTTAAAAGATATAATCAAAACACTGACCATAGGTTAGAACAAAAATAATTTTTGAGTGCAGTAAAATGACTTTTAGTTTTTCAAACTATAATTTAAATAGTCATATCTTTCTCATTTGGACTCCATTTTGAATAAATAATATACCGTTGGAAAGATCTTTGAGTCTACTATCAAATGAGATTAAGAATAATGAAAAACTGATTTTCCATTTAGAAGATATGATATAAAGAGTGAACAAAGGTCAAAAACCAACTTTGTAAAACTTCATATCTCACTATTTTTTTATTCAAAATACTTGAGCCAATGTATGCAACTCTAAATCATTGAGTTGTACAAGTATACTAGCCTATTTAAAATATACCTAATGTAAACACATAGGCTATTTTGATGCATCCAAGCTTTCAAGACTTCAAATCTTCTAATTCTTCATTTCTTGGAACTTTATCCTTGCATGTTGTTTTCCTTGAGTGAAGCATGATATTGCTTTTCCTTGTTCTTCAATCCAATGCTCACTCTTGCTGTTTTCAACCAACCTATAAAGTATATATTACTTGCAAACCAAATGATTAGTTCAATTTATAATAAATAGTATGATTCCATATGTGAAATATCACACATTAAGTAACATAATCATGCTTAAATACTTGTAGCATGTATATAATAATTAACTTTTATATATATCAATGCTACAATTCACATATATTTGTCATCATCAAAACTTATAGCATATAGCTTTAGGGCTAACATCCATGTCAGCATTGACCGTTAGTTGACAAACAGTCAATTAGTTTTTGGCACAATATGAAAAATTCATAGGGGTATTTTACTTAGTTTTAAACTTCATGAGGATTTTCTGCACAAAGCAAACTTTATGAAGATAAAGTGCATTTTTCTCAAAAAAATAAGTTTTACTATTGGATTTTTGTTAGATGGCTTCAATTTTTGGGCCCAATGGGCCATGGTAAATCAAAAAATTGGTATAAATATGGGCATATATTTCCCTCCCTGTATGTAGGCTTTTAATCGATAAAAATTTTGGACCTAAATTTGATATTTGGGCCTATAAAAATGACATGATTGGGCATCCAGTATATCATACCCGATGTCCAAATTTCTTTTGTAATCCACAGGCATACAATGAAAATGAATGCACCCCAATTTATTCTCTTTCCCTTCCGAGAAAGCTCTGCTAAGGTTCGAGAAAGCTCCGGCTGTCGTTGCTAGTGAAAGGCTGCCTTTTAGGAAGCCCTCACTGCCCTCTCCCCTTTTCGTTTCTTCTTCTTCTTCTCTCCTCTCCCCCGTGAAAGTGTATCCCCATCTCCTAGTAAATGTTTTCCCCTCTTCTAGGTAAGATATTTTTATGCTTCTGCATGATCTATCATTTTGCATGTGTTCTCATCACCCTGCGCACCTTCCAACTGCTCTCATCTCCCTCAGCGAAACATCATCATCCCATCTGTCAAAACCATGTAAAAGCTTGCTCCCCTTCTTCCTAGACCCTCTCTTCCAGATGCCAACCATCTTCCTAGTGCCTCAGTGTCATAGACAGAGGAGCAAAGAGGAGCTAGAAGCTTTTGTCAGCATTCTTATCCTCCCCCCGTCGCAATTATTCCCTTACTTTCTACCACAGATGCCACCTCCTTTCTCATTGCTGTCCAAAGCCTGCCCTTCTTGATGATGTCGGGTCGTTGGTGTGAAGTTTCAGAAGACTTTGGTCATCGCTTGCTCCTCTTCCTGTTGCTGCATTCGTCTTGCCACTAGCTTGCCTCCATTTGTCCAGGGCGTGTGGGAGAGTTAGGTCTTCGAACCTGCAGTCCACCTCCTATTTTTTTAGTTTTTGTTTTTTATAAATGCTTGTTGGGCTTTTTAGCGCACTTGGGTTCTGTCCCTACAAAAAAAAGCTTGCTGGGTTTTATCAATCCACTCCTTTGGATCAGGCCCTTTGCATTAACCCATTTTGTATAGGATTTGTTGCTTCTGTTAAGACTTAGGTACTTTTTAGGATCTGTTGCTTTAAATTTATATACCTGTTATCTTATGAGTTCAAGTCTAATTTGTATTTGAGTTATTTTGATGTCCGGTAATATCTCATGTAGTAGGTTTTATGCCTTTTATGCATTTAATAGAAAATATTTCTATTTGATCCAAAAAATGAAAATAAATATTACAGAAAATCATAATTAGACCCAAAAAATAAAAAGAAAATCATAAAAAAAAGGTTAAATTATGGTTTCAATCTTTATACTATTACCCAATTTTTAATTTGATTCTGATAGTTTAAAAATTTGTAATTAAGTCCTCATAGTTTCTCAATTTTTTAATTTAATCCCTAATATTAAAATTTTGTTAATATTTTGTTAAATTTGAGTAGAATAACCAATTATATATCATCTTAATATTAGAAATATACATGACTTAAAGAAAATTTGTCATAATTATTTAATATAAATTATATTAAATTAATTATCTACTTTTTTGTTTTATTGACATAAATAATGTATATTTAGAGTATTAATATGCATATGGTTAGTCACATTAACAAAATTTAACGCAATACTAGTAAATGTTTAATACTAAAAACTAAATTAAAAATTTGTGAACGTATAAGGATTTAATTAAAATTATGAAACTATAAGGGCCAACTTAAAAATTAAGTAAAAGTATAAGTACCAAAATAACAATTTAACTTCAAAAAAAAAAAGGAACAACTTTTCAGGTGATAGGCATATCGTTAAGATTTGGTTGCATCAAACTCGAACGGTCATTAGTGGCCGTCTCCCGCCATTAAAGTCCGAGCTTCTTACAGTCACAGTGCTGACTGCTTTAACTGCTACTATGTCTCCGTTCTCTGTCACCACTTCTGCTTCTCCGTATCTACTTCAACGTCGTTGCTTCTTTAATCCTTCACCTTCCACCCGTCAGCAGGTAGCTCAATTGTATTCTATTGTATCATTTTCTAAACCCTAATTTTATAGAATAAATCCTTTTCTTTGATTCTTGTTAGTGAGACCAAACAGTTGATGTGAGCAGAGTTTATATGTTCTAGTGCCTTAATTGTGTGTATTTGATTGATGCTTCCCACATTTTGTGAATTTTTCTTTCTTAATTTTCTCTAGTTAGCTGGGAACTTCCACTAAATCTGGTTAATCATATTAATTTTAACAAATATAGGTTTCGGTGATGCAGAATTGGAAAATTGGGATTTTCTGGATGCAGAGGTCTAGACCGATTCCTTTGAATTGGAGGAGGAGGTAATGTTCGTGGCTTGACACGTGTCTCTGTATTTATTTAACTTCGTAATTTACTAGTGCCTGCTTTTATTGCACACTTTTATAGGTCACTAACTCTACCAGGTGTCATGTATGGTTTGTTTTAACTTCGTAGGAACTTTTTGTACAATTATAATATTGGCGATGCCATTGCTATCGATAGTAAATTGGTTTGTTTGGATCTAAAAACAGGAGAAATTTGATATTTGCAGTCAATCAAGATGCTGAGGAAGCATTCAAGAAGACTGTGGAAATTGATAGGCTTATAGATATGCTGAGGGAGTCAAATCCTCACGAAGTAAGAGTCTGGGGTGATTTTCAAATTTTTCTCCACCCTCCCTTTTCATGTTATCCCCACTTCTGGTAATTGTTTTTAACCAGATTTAATAATGAATTGCAGTTTGATCCATGACACAGGACTCAAATTTATTACTTTCTTTGTCTTGGTTAGCATTCATGCAAGGTTCAATAGTTTGTTTACCATAGAGGATTGAGGTGGAAGTCTTTTCAATGTATACAACAAATGTTATCTGATTTGAATTTCTCCTGTTGAAAGTCTGCAGTTTCATAGACATTTTCCTTTTGGTTTTTTGCATGCCTATATTGGAGACGGAATTATGTTAATATGAGAAAGGAATTATATATGATGTTGTTCTATTCACTTAGAGCTATAAATATTTCTATTGAGTTTGCTTCTGGAGACTTTTTAGTGACCTTGTTATTATTTTTTTCCTTTGTAAACAGCTTCAGAAACTTGTAGTTGAAAATATCCTTGCTTTCAATGCAAGCTTTTGGATACGACTTGCTGCAAGAACTGATACTTGCAAATCTGAGGATGATAAAGCAGGGTTTTAAATTTCTGAGAATGTTTCATTAGTCAGTCTCTTTATAATCATTTGGATATGTAAAAGTTGCTTTTGTTCATTGTTAATATGCAGAAAGATTATGAAGAATTGGCTTTAACTGTAATGAGCGTGGTGGATCGCTTGGTGCACAGGACCAATGTACCTTCCCTGCACCAACCATGTGGCTAAAGTTGTTTAATTTTCTTTGAGTTTTCTTTTTGATAATATTGCTGTTTTTATACAATTTGGCTACTCAGGAAAAGATAGAGTCTGCTACAGATGTCCTCAAGGGCATACTAAAACCTGTGGTGGATGATGATGAAGAGATTCCCTGGCCTCCCAGAGATCCTCAGGCACTTGCATTGATGGAAGAAGTAAGCTTTCATTTTCTCTCTGGGCGAACTTTTATTCTTTAAAAACCAGGCTGTTTTTCTGCACTTCCATATTTAGTGAAGAGACTGCTTGTGACAATTTAACATTGTTTTTTATTTCCAAAGTATTTATTTTACTATGAAGTATGAACACAAGGGTAGCCAACCACCATTGTAAAGTCTCAACATTTTATATATGATTCAATCTTCACTCACAGTAAACTGTAATATAAAATACATGTGATGCTCTTGTGGGTCTATCTTCCATCTTCAGGTTCTGTGGAAATTGAACAAGATAAAGACTGAATGATTGGCAGCTATAAAGAACAGTTGGGTGATCTATACTCTAAACATATAAAATTGCCTGCATACTCTGTTATAATGTAAAAATAATTGAATGTAGCACCATCTAGGGACTTGTGGAGGAAGAAGTGAACAATTGCGTATATTCTGAGTGGAAGTCTTCTCTTGTAAATGAAGTCAGAGCATATATTTTGGCAAGTTAATTTCCAGTACTAGAACCTCTTTTAGCAAGTGCTATTAATTTATCCAACTTTTGCTGTTTAATTATTAGGAAATAAGTCAAAGGGAACAAGAAGGGGAACTGGATGAAGGGTTCCTTGCAGAAGTTAGTGCACAACTACGACAAGTGAGTCTCTTTGACTGCTTTTTATTTAACTTGCAATTATTTCACTTGCCTGTAGACACTGTATAGTGCTAGTGACTCTAAATTCTAAATATTGTCCACTGTTCATGTTACAATTTAGTTGTTGGAAATAGTGTTGTGGCCTTAATTGCCTATACGTCAAAATAACAAATGTATGAGTTAACAGTGATTTGCATAATTGTCTAAAGCTGCTCTAATTTGGGCATTTGACTACTTAGATTTCACGGCAAAAAGCAGGGAGAGGAGAATAATTTTGGCTTCTTTTACTCTCTGTGTGCGTGTGTTTTTTATACCTTAGCTTTCTATTAAGTTTCTGGCTTTATTTGGATACGCCTAGTAATGTTGTGTAACCACTGCAGCATATGCCTTCCTGAGCAATATATTTTGCATACAATTTCCTTTTTGTGCCATAATTATGTTACATATGATGTGTCCGATAATGATATATCTTGCCTGTAATGCGCAGGCGAAGGGAGATGGGGATAAGCCTGGTCTTGAGGCCATGCTGCAGAAGGTTTTGCAACTCTATGCTTCCAAGGTTCTTTCAAAGCGTAGTTATGCAAAGAAAGGTACGTCTCATTTGCCTATGCTTATTTTATTGCATCAAAATTAAGTCTTAAGAGATGAGTATTTTCTTTTCGGATCATGACTTTAATTGATAACTTGGCAAATGTAGCTTAATGTAGAAAAATGAAGGTGACAGGACTCGTATAGAAGAATTAGATAAAATAAAATGAGTTATTTTCATATTTTTATCTTTTTTTTTTTTTGGGTATACTTTCCATGGTTGCGTATATTGATCTAAGTGAACAGGAGAAACATAGTAAAAGAGGTATTTTGGGAAAAGTGAACTTGGTCAAATCAGGTGGATCTTGTGGATTTTCATTATAATTTGGCATGTTTAAATACTTAAAATGTTATTGATCTTTAGGTTTAGACTTCAAATTTTCTCAGGTGCTTTCCTTTCTTTCTTTGTATGTGATCTTTTTATGCGAGAAACAAAAGAATTCTTTTAAGCCATTAATGTATTCATATCATTCTCTATCTGTCCATCGTCCTGTCCTTGTGAATTAGCATAGATTTTTAATTTAGAAGCTTCATGTATTCTTATTGCAGGAGGCGAAGTTTTGAAGGCTGAGCAATTCCTCGAAACCATAATCCAAGGTGTCTTCATCACCGCAAAGTATTATGTCTTATGAATAATCCTAGGCTAGGTGCTCAAGTGAAGGATACCGGACCAAGCCTGGTCTTCTTTATGAAAAATAATCTTTTATAGTTACATTATATCTAAATTGATATAATTAAAAGGTAAAACCAGTTGAATCAGTTCGATATTATGAAAAGGATGATAGGCACTGCAGTATGCTTGATAACCTGTAATATCAATACCATATGCAGAATATCTTAGAATTCTAGATTGATAATGAAAATGGATTCTCTCAATTTCTGGTGGGAAATTGAGAGTCTATTTTGCTCATCTCAACTGTCCATTTCATAATAGACGGTCTAAACTAAAGATGCCTGATTTTTTTTATTTGCCTTTCTGTTGAATAACTTGAATATGGTAACTCGGTTTATTACCCGACTCAATTTATTTGAAAGCACGACCAAAAAAAAAAAGAAAAACTTGGAGGTCTATGGAGCGACCCCATCAGGAGAAGTTTTTGTTTTTTATGTATATGTTCATATTTGGTTACAATGTACATTACTTTGAATACTTTGCTAAAAATAATACAGATTATCTCTTTGTCCATAGATGTAGGTTACACTGATTGAACCATGTAAATTCTTATGCGTTGTTTTATTTTGCACTGTTTATCTTTTCCGGTTTACGTTAATTTCTGTAACACTTTCTTTAAAATAAAAAAACCTTCCGTTAATATGGATCATTTATCGTGAAATAGAAGATTGAGACGGAAGAAATTGATTATCAATCTTCTGCTAGAAATTGAGAATCCATTTCTATTGATAGCATAGCCAATTTATATCTCCAACAGCAGTTAGACCATTAACCTGAAATGTTGGTCCTCTTGCAGCTCCTGAAGAAGAATGGAACACTATTTTGATCAAGGGGTTGAACGTTGGCGCAGGGGAAGTTTCACCAGAGGATCTCAATGCCGCCTTAAAGAAACGAATTGAACGCACTTTAATTAGAACTGTGAGACAAAACCCTGCTTTTTTTATGTTTGGTGATTTTACTTTTCTTTCTTTCTCTTCTACATAACTGATGCTGCTCCTTTGACTTGTCCATTCTCTCTCTCCTACTCCTTCCTGCTGCTGCAAAACAAAGGAGGGAGGTTCTTACCAGCAGCGGATTCTCACAGAATATCTAAAAGGCATTGAATCTCGAGCCGAGGAGATTGTTCGAGTTCTTCGGGGGAAACCACAATAGCATTTCTTCATTGTTGAAGATAAGCTTGATTGCTAGGATGTCAGTATGTCATGGATCAAATTAATGCTCTGCAATCTGCATGATGCTAAGGGTAACTCTGAATTCCTCTTTCGTAGAGGATAATATAAAGCGAATCACACTTGGTGAGCCTGGAGAAGTTTAGATCAGCTTGTCTTCAAGCAGGTACTAATATACCCATATGAATATGCCAATTAGGCTTCAGAATAGAACCGGGTTACTTTTAGATACTTCTTATAATGTGTATATTAGGCTATTTATTAAATTATATCTCCTTGAGCAAAATTAGTCATATCGTATGTAGATCCTGAAATCTGGCCATAAATTATTCCCTTTTTGTAATTAGTATGTGGATCTAGATTTGTCATATGTTTGAGTGGATTGCATTATTAATTTGAGTTCCGGGTGACCTTCAAATGATTATAACACTGGTATTAACCGAAAATGATATGAATTGGTAGCACTGTTTTTTGTTTAGATCATTCATGAGTACTATACTGTTTGCTAGCCTGTTTTGTCTGCAAATGAAGTTACTTGATAACTCGATCTACAGAAAATAGATTGACTAATTTAATAATAAATAAACAAATATTGTATAAGCAGTTAATCTCACTAAAAAATGTATAATATAACTATACGTTCATTTATGATTTAATTCGATTTATTTATCTTTTATATCACACATTAAATAAATTATTTATTGGGAAGTCCAAATTCTTTAGAGAAATTATTAACTACTTAGACATATTTAACTTAAGATATAATCGAATTATTGAAGCATATTCATGCCCATTTTCATCCAAGTCTAGAAATTATTATATTTGAGTTTAATTATGTTATTTTATGACTTGTAAAAAGGCCCAAAACGTGAGCTTATGAATCTATTAGTTATTTTTTAAAAAGTGTCTAAGTTTGTAAGAGTTTATTTTAAACTTATCTAACTTATCTTATGATATGAACACTTATGAACGTGTTTGAAAAAACTTGTAAAAATAACTTATAACATGCTCATAAGCTATTTTTAGCTTATTTTCATAAACTATCCAAAATAGCTTATAAAAATAAGTTGAAAACAAGTTATGTAAAGTTTATACTTATAAATTATTCAATTCTAGAAATAATATATATATATAAATACTTATATGATAGGTGTTTATTCTATAAGTATTTAAATAAACTGTTTATCAAACAGGGCTTCAGTTAGATTCATAATAATTAGATTCAATTTTGCAATCAGATTATAATTAAATATTTGTTTAGGCTTAAATAAGACTAAGTGATCTGACGACCTTTCACACACTAGGATAACGCAATTTATTAATTTGACTTGTGATGACAAAAGCAAGCAAAAGTAATGGTAGTGTCATCGAATTTCTTTTTCACTTTTTATTTATGTTCTTTTATGACAATTACAATGCATTGTTATATCTATTACATTTTTGTTCCTCACTTCTTCATTTAGATTTTATTATTTGTCAGTGTTATATTGTCTATAAAAAGAGGTATATATCCTCTGTTGGGTGCTCTCACGTCGATCAGACGGCATGGGAGCACTCAACATTTTACTGGGTGTACAATGTCTAAGGGAAAAGCCGAGAGATAAATGTGTTTTTTTTCCAATGGCAATGATTATAGTCATTTTAAAGTTAAAATTGTTTGTTGGACAAATTTTAAATATCGATATCCAATAACTATTGCAAGGCATCAATATTTATTATGCAATACTATTTTTGTTTTAAATATATCTCAAGTAATTTCAAATACAGAAGATGGATTTCCCAGTAGAATGCGGAAAAAGACATGTAGATGGATATTGATACAAATAGCTTGAAAAAATATATATATATCCATCAATTGCTATTTCTACATAAATAAAATGACCCAAAAAAAAAAAGAGGTTAAATTGAATGGCAGCAAAATGAATGACATGTAATAGCTCAACCGATTGTCAATTTTATGCTTTAAATTTGATAATTCATTATTGACTTTTTAGATAAAACTTCTCAAATTAATATTTGAATTAATATCATATGACCATATTATCAATCAATTTGACCATAACAAAAAAGTCCTATGTGCTGCATGTTAGATCTTCAGAAACATTGTCAGTTTTTTTCTTTTTTCTTTTTTTTGGGCACCATTTGACAGATTTTCATTTCATTTCGTGCCAATTGTGACCGTTTATTGACTTTGCCTGACTAAAGTTTAATTTAAGTTAAATTATTTTTTTGGTCCGTATAATCTCACTTTATCTTTAATTTGGTCTTTATTGATAAAAAATTTATAATTAATATCTTATAAATTTTAAAAAAAATATATTTAATTTCTATTATTAAATTTTTGTTTATATTTTGTTAAATTTTATTATCGTAATTAATCATATACATATTAACGTTTTAAATATACATAATTTAAGTTAACACAAATAAAAATAATAGATAATTAAGTGATATTAATTTATATATATATATATATATATATATATGACCTATAATATAATTTATATTAAATAATTAAAATAAATTAGTTTATATCATATATATATTTTAAATGTTAAAATAATTCATTATTGTTATATTACTAAAATTTAATAAAATATTGAAAAATTTTTAATAATAAGGATTAATTTATAAAATTATAAAAATTTAATTATAAAATTTTAAACTAAAAAAACCAAATTAAAAATTGAGTGGCTTATTATAATTTCACCTTTAATTTATCATTCTCCGATCACTTCGTCTGGCATCAACGCACTAGAACAAATCAAGACCCTCAAATTATAATCCAACGGCCACCAAGAGTGCAAGTCTGACAAACTTACAAACATTTCAGTCCAAATCCCTCAGAAATTATCTTAATTCCTCCTCTTCTTCCCTCTCTTGCTTTCTTTCTCCCTCTAAAAATCAGCAAACAGTCTCCAAATACGCCCAGATCTAGGAGGTCCCTGCAAATCTTCCTTCTTTCTATGAACCATATGTTTTAGCGTCGTCTTCAATTGGAGTATTCTCAAACTGGTAGATTCGTATTCTGCTTTCGGTTTCGAAGTATCACATAGCTTTGAAGTTAGTGTACAACTCAGTATCCGAAGTCTTTGTTGTTCAACGTCGAATTAGTGGTCTGTTTTTTATGGTTAGTTTCGAAGTGGGTTTGATTTAGCTTGGAGGTGCTTGATTTGCTGGTTTCCGTTGGGTATTCGATTGGCTTCGGTACTGTGGAAACGGATATTGGGACAAGGTGATCCTTGAAGATGTTGACGAAGTTCGAGACCAAGAGTAACAGAGTGAAGGGACTGAGTTTCCACAGTAAGAGACCATGGATCCTCGCAAGTCTTCATAGTGGCGTGATCCAGTTATGGGATTATCGCATGGGCACTCTCATTGACAGATTTGACGAGCACGATGGACCTGTACGAGGTGTCCACTTTCACAAATCTCAGCCGTTGTTTGTCTCTGGAGGTATCTGATTCACTGTTCTTTTAGCATTCCTTCGAACTTGTTATTGCCAATCCCGATCATTTATACATATAGGTATATTTATTTGGTACTAGTACTACTTTTATTGACAATTGAAGGAAAAACTGGGTTCTATTATCTGAATGACTCGAAGTTCAATAGATCTAGCTCAGTTATTTCAAAATGACTGCCCTAAAACTGAATAAAAATCAAATATGTAAAATTTGAAAGTTATTATACACTTTCAACTACTACGAGAATAAGGTTCAGGTTGAGATGACAATAATAGACCTAGTGTGTTGTTCGTGTGTGTGTGTCTGATGACAAGGTTGAGATCATTATCAGCTTACTAGATCTTTTATGTGCATGTGATAGTGCAGTATATTTTACATGTTCTTTCATTTTTCTTTGTTTTATTCATCAAAAGGAATATTCTTGATTGATATAAGCGTTTGTCTCTAGGTGTTTAAATTGCAAATAGTTTTATTTGTGTTTTACATACAGTTTTCTTTCTTAATTCTTCTTAAATGATTGGATTGATTCTCTTCCCAACGATCATAATTGATATGGATCCAATAAAGTACTAGAAGTACTCAGATAATGTAAGTCTCTTTGCCAGTAATGCTGTAGAATAGGAAATGTTCTTGATCAAGATGAGCAGTTTATTTAAAATTTTGATTTGAATCTCCTCTTATCGGTCAAAATTGAATGATTACTGGTTTATTTTTAGGGGATGACTACAAGATAAAAGTTTGGAACTACAAGATGCATAGGTGTCTGTTTACCCTTTTGGGGCACCTTGATTATATCCGTACTGTGCAATTCCATCATGAATCTCCATGGATTGTCAGTGCCAGTGATGATCAGACTATTCGCATTTGGAACTGGCAATCACGAACCTGTATATCTGTCTTGACTGGCCACAATCATTATGTAATGTGTGCATCTTTCCACCCTAAAGAGGATCTTGTTGTTTCTGCCTCACTGGATCAGACTATTCGGGTTTGGGATATTGGCTCTCTTAAGAAAAAGACTGCCTCTCCTACAGATGACATACTAAGATTGAGTCAGATGAACACAGATCTTTTTGGTGGTATTGATGCTGTTGTCAAGTATGTTCTGGAAGGTCATGATAGAGGAGTCAATTGGGCTGCATTCCATCCTACGCTTCCTCTCATTGTCTCAGGAGCAGATGATAGGCAGGTTAAAATTTGGAGAATGAATGGTAAGCCTTGAAAACAATAAAATCTATTGCCTCTGTACACTCAGCTTTTTATATCAGATCTTTTCTTGGATTCATTGTTACTAGCTGGCTTTTTCTGTAATTCTGTTGTTGTTTACTCAACACATAATTAATTTGAGGGTTTTAAGTCCATTAGAAGGTCTTTTTAGGATAATGTTATGTGAGATTTTTTTGGTGCAAGCAGGCACATTCACATTCTGTTTCCCTTTTGTTAACTAATAATATACAATGTCTAACTTCACTTTCTTTGTCTATCTAGCGTGTCATTATTTTAAAACAAAGGTTAATGGAAGAGCTTCTCATTTTGTATACAGAGACAAAGGCTTGGGAAGTGGACACTTTAAGGGGCCATATGAATAATGTATCATGTGTTATGTTCCATTTAAAGCAAGACATAATTGTCTCTAATTCTGAGGACAAAAGTATTCGGGTATGGGATGCAACTAAGAGAACTGGAATTCAAACTTTTCGACGGGAGCTTGACCGGTTTTGGATTCTTGCTGCACATCCTGAAATGAATCTGTTGGCAGCAGGTCATGACAGTGGCATGATTGTCTTTAAACTGGAGAGAGAACGACCAGCCTTTGCAGTTAGTGGAGACTCTCTAATCTACACTAAAGATCGGTTTTTGAGACTATTTGAGTTTTCAACACAAAATGACACTCAAGTGCTTTCAATTCGACGACCTGGTCTCAATCAAAGTCCAAAGACTCTATCTTACAGCCCCACTGAAAATGCTGTTCTCCTCTGTTCAGATGTAGATGGGGGATCTTATGAATTATATACCATATCCAAGGATGGCTTGGGTAGGGGTGATATGCAAGATGCAAAGAGAGGAGCTGGGGGATCTGCTGTTTTTGTGGCTCGGAACAGGTTTGCTGTGCTTGACAAAAGCAACAACCAAGTTTTATTAAAGAATTTGAAAAATGAGCTTGTTAAAAAGAGTGCTCTCCCGATAGCCACAGATGCTATATTCTATGCAGGCACGGGTAACTTACTGTGCAGATCAGATGATAGGGTGGTTATATTTGATCTTCAGCAGAGGATTGTTCTTGGTGATCTTCAGACACCCTTTGTCAAGTATGTTGTTTGGTCTAATGATATGGAAAGTATTGCCTTGCTCAGCAAACATGCCATTAGCATTGCTAGCAAGAAGCTTGTTCATCAGTGCACTCTCCATGAGACAATCCGAGTAAAAAGTGGAGGCTGGGACGACAATGGTGTTTTCATTTACACAACTTTAAATCACATCAAATACTGTCTTCCAAATGGAGATAGTGGCATAATAAAAACACTTGATATTCCAATTTATATTACAAAGATCTCTGGAAATACAATCTTCTGCTTGGATCGAGATGGGAAAAGCAGAGCTATAGTTATCGATGCTACTGAGTATTTATTCAAACTTTCCTTGCTGAGAAAAAGGTATGATCATGTTATGAACATGATAAGAAACTCACAGCTTTGTGGGCAGGCAGTAATTGCTTACCTACAACAGAAGGGTTTTCCTGAGGTTGCTCTTCATTTTGTCAAGGACGAGAGAACTCGGTTCAATTTGGCTTTAGAGAGTGGGAACATTCAAATAGCAGTTGCATCAGCTACAGCAATTGATGAGAAAGATCACTGGTATCGGTTGGGAGTGGAGGCTCTCCGTCAGGGTAATGCTGGTATAGTGGAGTATGCATACCAGAGGACCAAAAATTTTGAGAGACTGTCTTTCCTTTATCTTATAACAGGTAACATGGAAAAGCTTTCCAAGATGTTGAAAATTGCTGAAGTCAAGAATGACGTGATGGGTCAGTTTCACAATGCCTTATATTTGGGTGATGTTAGTGAACGTGTTAAGATATTGGAGAGTGTCGGCCATCGTCCTCTTGCTTACATCACTGCATCAGTCCATGGGTTACATGATGTTGCCGAACGGCTAGCAGCTGAACTGGGGGATAATGTTCCTTCTTTGCCAGAGGGAAAAGTACCAACTCTGTTGATGCCCCCATCCCCCATCTTGTGTGCTGGTGATTGGCCTCTTCTTAGGGTCATGCGAGGCATATTTGAAGGTGGGCTAGACAATATTGGTCAGGCTGCGGTTGACGAAGAGGATGAAGCTGCTGATGGTGATTGGGGTGAGGGGCTAGATGTGGTTGATGAAGATGGCCTACAAAATGGGAATGTGACAGGCATTTTGGACGATGGAGATGCAGCCGAAGAAAATGAAGAAGGAGGATGGGATCTTGAAGATCTTGAACTTCCTCCTGAAGTAGAAACCCCTAAGACTACTGCAAACACTCGTTCCTCAGTGTTTGTTGCTCCAACATTTGGCATGCCAGTGAACCAGATATGGATCCAGAAATCATCTCTTGCAGCTGAACATGCCGCTGCTGGAAATTTTGACACTGCAATGCGGTTGCTTAACAGGCAACTTGGCATTAAAAATTTTGCTCCTTTAAAATCTCTGTTTCTTGATCTTCATACTGGCAGCCATTCATATCTCCGAGCATTTTCCTCAGCTCCAGTAATTTCACTGGCAGTAGAGAGAGGGTGGAGTGAGTCTGCTAGCCCAAATGTGAGGAGTCCACCGGCACTTGTTTTCAATTTCTCTCAGTTGGAAGAGAAGCTTAAAGCTGGTTATAAGGCAACAACTGCTGGGAAATTTGCTGAGGCTCTTCGGCTTTTCACTAGCATTCTTCATACAATTCCTGTTATTGTTGTTGAGTCAAGGAGGGAAGTTGATGAAGTGAAGGAGTTAGTTATCATTGTTAAAGAATATGTCTTGGGTCTGCAAATGGAGCTGAAGAGAAGGGAAATAAAGGATAATCCAGTACGCCAGCAAGAGCTGGCAGCATATTTCACCCACTGCAACCTTCAATTGCCTCACCTGAGGCTCGCCTTGCTAAATGCAATGACTGTCTGCTACAAGGCAAGGAACCTTGCCTCAGCTGCTAATTTTGCCAGGAGGCTACTTGAGACGAATCCCACCATTGAAAACCAAGCTAAGACAGCAAGGCAAGTGCTATCAGCTGCAGAAAGGAATATGACCGATGCCGCAGAATTGAACTATGATTTCCGGAACCCATTTGTGATTTGTGGTGCGACCTATGTACCAATCTATCGAGGACAGAAGGATGTCTCTTGCCCATATTGTAGTTCCAGGTTTGTGCCAAGCCAGGAGGGGCAGCTATGTACTGTTTGTGATCTTGCAGTTGTAGGTGCAGATGCTTCTGGTTTGCTGTGTTCTCCTTCCCAGGTTCGGTAATTAAAGTACTCTAAACAATGGCCATGCTTCAATCTAAGTTTCGGGTTACTATTTCAAAGGATTGGGATTGTTTGATCCCTGAGTCTTAGCATATAAAGGTAACTAATGGCACTGGTGAACAAGTTCCCCAAGGCTTGTTTGATATATCTCCATTTTGTGTCCGCCTTCTTATATCCTCTTATTTAGTTGATAATGGTTTTTAATATAATAAGCACATTTTAGTTATTCAACCTTTGGCTATTCTTGTTAGTTGTTCATAGACAAGAATGCTCATGGGTGTTTTATTATGTTACTCTTATACGGAAGACAAACTTGTGAATGCATGCAGATGGCACTGGGCAATGTTTCTTATTTTCTCTGACAAATGAATTTTCAATTGATTGGCTGTGAAAGAAATACTTTGCTTTGACTAGTTCCACAATGTTCAGTGTAAGTGATGGCAGTTTCTCAAGCTGTATGTGAGCAACACGAATTCAGCAGTGATAAACTATGATTGTTTTTTAATATCCCTGAGATTTTGCTGAATCGTGTTGAAGTATGTTCTAGTGAAACTAACAATGCTAATTTGTTGACAGTGTTTACAAAAATAAGAGAGCCAGAGAAAGAAAATAGGGCTGGAAATAGGTCGAAAGGTTCCATTTTGCTTAATAATTTGGAAATGTGTTTGCAATAGGTTTACATATTACGACGTCCTGATGTTGAAGTTAATGTCTGAAATATTAGTATCAGTAGTTTTCACAATTTTGACGTTATGATGGTTAAGTTGGCTCTTAGTAAGTTAGATATAGAATTTGCAATTAATGATCATGTAAGGAGAGATATGAATATAAAATTATTGGATAAAGAAAAAAAAAACCTGTTTGTTTCTCTTCTCACATCATCATGTCACATGAGAATATTTAAATCTGTTGCCTTTAAGCTGGCATTATTCTTGGAAATAAATACTGATTGCAAGTAGGTTTTCCTACTACCTTTGTTTATGAAGTGCAATCATTTGAGATGACTGTTGATCACCATTGGCCATTTGTCCAGTTCTGAATTAGGAATTTATTTTCGCTACATTTTTGGAGAATGGGATAACTTGCAACACGAAATCTGTGTTTCAAGGAAGACCCAAAAAATAAGGTATTGGGTCCCCATTTTTCTTTTGGGACCCCTAAAACCAAAGAAAACCTGATAAATTTGATGAACAGGCAAATGCTGATAAAATAATAGGTAGAAGGTATTAAAATATTTTCTTAACAATTTTTTATGGAAAAATTTATGTAAAACTTATCTATATGTTTATGGATTGTAGGTAGCTATTATCTAGGAATTCCATTTTTTTCAAGTCGGGATCCGTTGTTGTTTCTCGGAAGAATAGCACAGTGTTAGATTTTTCAGTACAGTTCGATGGCCCTGATATGTGAATCCTATTATCCATCAAACGATATTGAGAAGTCCAGTATTGTGCAATACATCATACGATTCCCACTTATTTTTCTCTGGCTGGTGCCACTTAATGGATGGGCGGTATATATGTATTCTTTACAATTCGTTGTGTAGGTTACTTGGTAACTATTCAGAATCTATGCATAGAAGAAACATGCGTTTGTAATTTGAATTCTTTCACTGCACCGAATTTGGCGTGTGAATTTTACTTTTCAGTCTTATCAACAAAACAGCATAGATAGTGAATACAGGGTTATGGTGGTTCACTAAGCTGATAAAATATTAATTCTGAAATTATAATAAAGTTGAAATCCAATTATGCTATCATCTATAACATTGTTAATTGTGAACCAGAAGGCATTTTTGTTATTGTGATCCGCATTCTAATTCTCTACAATTGAAATAAAAAGGGAGAAGCAAACTTATACCCTAATTTTTTTTGTCGGGCGATTCGTTTTAGTTTTTAGAATATCTTAGGTAGATCTTGGTCATCAATTGATGGTTCATTGTGTGACTTAGAAAATACGTATCTTTCGAGTCATACAATGAACCTTAATAGATGATTAAAATCTGTTCAAGAGGCTCTAGTCTTGTTTTTTTTTCATAATTGCTTTCTTTCTTTCTATTGTTTTCTTCTTTCTTTGTAAAATTAATAAGTTTAGGAACATGATTACGATTTCAGAAAAATCAAACGTACGAGTTGAATTTTAAAAATTGTATTTTAATATAAAAAGTCACCATATATATTTTGGGTGTATAAATTTCATTCTTTTTAGTGAGGTAAGGCTTGTTATTGTTGTATAAATTTCACTCTTGGATTATTGTATAAATTTCAATCTTTTAAATTGCACGATAAGCCTTGATAGAAGGTTAAAATCTGTGTGAGGCTCTAGTCTCATTTTTCTTCATAATTGCTTTCTTTCTTTCTCTCTCTTTCTTTCTTTGTTCGTAAAATTAATAAGTTTAGGAACATAATTATGATTTTAGTAAAATCAAACGTGAATTTTAAAAATTATATTTTAGTGTAAAAAGTCACAATATATAGTTTGGGTGTATAAATTTCAATTTTTTTATTGGGTTAAGGCTTGTATAAATTTCACTCTTGGATTGAAAAAAGAAAAAAAAACTTTAAAACACGACTGCTATATTTGAAGGAATATCTTGAAACACTGTCCATTTATTTATTGAGAAGAACCACTGTTTATATTGTACAAACCACAATTAAATAACTTACAAAGAAAATTAAGTCAAATTAACGAAGCTATTCTTTTTTTATTATTTGGCTAATTGTAAATGATGTCATTTATTCTAGGATATGCAGTGTGTAGAGAGAAAAAAATTAGAGTGCATTATTTTAATCTCTTTCTATATTTGGTTAAATATCATTTGACTCTTTTAATAATTGATATATTATTAAAAATCCAAATTTTTAATAATAAAATTCCCTTCTCCTACAATATAAGATTGTGATGTTATTATTAATATAATAATAAAAACATCTAAGTTGATGTTAAATTATAATATAAAATTTTGATTTTATTTTTAATATAATAATAAAAAGAGTTATATAACAGTTAAAATAATGCTATATTTAAAAAAATCATAAATTATAAAAAAATTTAACTTAATGCAAAGATCGATTTTATAATGTATGTCAAATGTCATAATAACCGAATAACGTTTTAAAATAAAAAAGATATCAAATATAATTTCATGAAGCATTAAAATTAATATAATTTATTCTTTACCAATTACCATATATTTTTCTTTTGTCTCTTGTTGTTGCTTATCGAGTTTTTCACTTCTATTCCATATTTGTTTATTTCGTCGAAGTGAAGTGAATGATAAAAAGGGAACATGACATGAAAGTGAAACTTTTGAAATCACAAGTACTTTATTTATTTAAAAATTAATGTTACCTCTAGTTTCCATTTTTTTAAAAAAATTACAATAATCTGATTTCTTAATTATTCTTGGTTGGAATGTTCAAAGGTCCAGTTCATTTTTTAGTCAAAATCAAATTGAATTAAATCAATGAATTTGGAAAAAATAAAATCATGACTTAATGCATTATTATCAGTATATAAATTTGTAATAATATATCTCAATTAGCATCTAATGATGATAAAAAGATAAAATTGATGAATTAGTGAATAAGTTTTTATAATATATTATGTATAATATAATATAATATATATAAGGGTTCAATTACCAAATTAAATTGACTGTCAAACTGAATTATTTGGTTATCATATTTTAAAAATCGATTTGAACTTATTTTTTGATTTTTAGTCAATTTGATATTATCGATTTAGTTTGATTTTAAACACTATTTTTTTAGTGTGGTAAATTAACTCATTAATTATATTTTCCCTTTTTTATTTAATTGCCAATATCTTCATCAAATCATTCTTAAGAACTAAGCTAAAAAATCAAGAACGAGAAAATTCTATTCAACCCTCATTATTTCACAATTCACTGTAAAGTTAAAAAAAAACAAAAAGAGTTTCATAAAAAATAACTGAGAGAAGAAAAACAAAAATAGAAAGTAGACAGTGGTAGAAGTGGCACCATAAAAATAAAAAGTTATTATATTACCAAAAAAAATTAAAAATATAAATAAAAAGCGAGTTTCAAATTTCCTGATATAAAGCTCTTGAATTACAAAACTTCATTCTTTGGTTTGATTTTAAATACTGTTTTTTGGTGTGGTAAATTAACTCACTACTTATATTTTTCTTTTTTTTAATTGCCAATATCTTCCTCAAATCATTCTTAAGAACTAAGCTAAAAAATATTTTCCTTTTTTTAATTGCCAATATCTTCGTCAAATCATTCTTAAAAACTAAGCTAAAAAATCAACAACGACGAAAATTCTATTCAACCGTCATTATTTCACAATTCACTGTAAAATTAAAAGAAAAACAAAAAGAGTTTCATAAAAATAACTGAGAGAAGAAAAACAAAAATAGAAAGTAGACAGTGGTAGAAGTGGCACTATAAAAATAAAAAGTCATTATATTACCAAAATAAAAAAAAATAAAAAGCGAGTTTCGAATTTCCTTATATAATGCTCTTGAATTACAAAACTCCATTCTCTCTCTCTCTCTCTCTCTCTCTCTCTCCTCCCCATTCTTCTCCAAAACTAACAGATACTCCAAGAGCCAGACCCAGATCTCATCTCAATGGAGGTCTGAAAATCTCAAAATCCATATTCTCTCGCCATTTTCGATCTACTTCTCCTCTTTTTCCAATGCCTAAACTTCTATCACTCTTTATAGATGTATATCAGTGCAGGTCTGTTGTTGGTGAACGTGATTGTGAATGCGTTAGCTGGTTTACGTTGAATTCCTCACAGTGATTAGATCCGAGGTAAAATTTTGTGTTTTATTATTCGAACATTGAGATTGATATCAATTGGGTGATTCCATGCGGTGGGATTTTTTTTTTCTCTTTAATTAGTCAGTTCCGGACGAAAACTGCTGGACAATTCTGATTCTTATATCGGAAATTCGCATCCCAATATCTCATTTCACTTGTTAGAGTTCTGTTTGCGATAAAAGCTAGACGTTATGTAATTATCTAATTGTGAATTGCGTTTGCGATTAGAATTTAGCTTGATCCGGTGTCGGTTCGTTTGGAATGGGAATTCTGACGTAATTGGATTGTGCAGAGACAGTGCTTGTGATACGGTGAATTAGAAACATGTTGACGAAGTTCGAGACCAAAAGTAATAGAGTTAAGGGACTTAGTTTCCACAGCAAGAGACCTTGGATCCTTGCGAGTCTTCACAGTGGCGTGATCCAGCTATGGGACTACCGAATGGGGACCCTGATTGACAGATTTGACGAGCATGATGGGCCAGTCCGAGGTGTTCATTTCCATAAATCTCAGCCTCTCTTTGTTTCTGGAGGTACCTTATTTACAAACCCTTCATTAGCGTACTTTTTATACTTTGGATTACTCTCTCTGTAGACTGCTCAGTACTCCGATCCATTGATTGTAAATCTGAGTAATTATCAGGTAGAGGATAATAAGTTATCCTTTCTCTCGCTTCCTTCTTTTGTATTTCTTTGATGAGCTGTATTTATTTAGATCTACTAAACTATACAATTGGAAGGTCAATGTAGGTTTAGAAAAATTACGCACATGATGCCCCATATTCATTCGTCGTCCATGGAATAGTTTGCCACGTCAGTTTAAATTTTCTTGAGTTAGTTAATTCCATTGTCACTCTTGCGCCAGATGGTGCAACAAGTAATACCATGAGCAATGAGGAAACGGAATGAGCTTTATAGGTTGTCAAGATTTATTTCAGCTGTATTCTATTTGGAAAAGGGATGTACTTAGGCCATAATTGAATCCTCTGGATCAGAAACTCTGTAGTTAATATCGTCGCAAATTTTTTAGACAAAACATTTCTACATTGCCTGTTGTTCCGATGGTTGTGTTTTCTTGTGATCGCTAATATGTTCTTTGTCCCTTGGAATGGAGGAAAGGAGATTTTCAATTTTTATTGGTTGCATGGGAAGAGGAGGGACAGTTTGCACCTCAATGATTTTTTTTTTTTCCCTTATGGACAGGGGATGATTACAAAATTAAGGTTTGGAACTACAAGTTGCACAGATGTTTGTTTACTCTTTTAGGACACCTTGATTATATTCGTACAGTACAATTTCATCATGAGAACCCATGGATTGTGAGTGCCAGTGATGATCAGACCATTCGCATTTGGAACTGGCAGTCACGTACCTGTATATCTGTTTTAACTGGCCACAATCATTATGTTATGTGTGCCTTGTTCCACCCAAAAGAGGATCTTGTTGTGTCAGCCTCTTTGGATCAGACTGTCCGAGTATGGGATATTGGATCTCTCAAGAGGAAGTCAGGGTCTCCTGCAGATGACATGCTCCGACTAAGTCAGATGAACACAGATCTTTTTGGTGGTGCCGATGCAGTTGTTAAGTATGTGTTGGAAGGTCATGATCGTGGAGTCAATTGGGCTTCATTTCATCCGACACTGCCTCTCATTGTCTCAGGAGCTGATGACCGGCAAGTGAAACTTTGGAGGATGAATGGTAAATACAGACCCTAGTTATTTATTTTATGTAGTCCTGAATAACTATCTGGGAACATATATGGCTTTTCCATTTCTTATTCTACAAAATGAGCAGGCTGGATTTTAACATGCTACGGATGGTAGTGTGATTATTGGAATATGTTTTAACTAAGCAATTATTACATTCACTAAATTTCTGTAGGATTTGTCACAAATATTTTAAATTCTGAATTAACCTTTTTTACATTCCTAATAAAATAGATTCTCTGTTTTCAGACACTAAGGCATGGGAAGTTGACACGTTGAGAGGTCACATGAATAATGTTTCATGCGTTATGTTCCATGCCAAACATGATATCATTGTGTCAAATTCTGAGGATAAAAGCATTCGAGTATGGGATGCAACAAAACGGACTGGAATTCAAACATTCCGCCGTGAGCATGATCGATTTTGGATTCTTGCAGCACATCCAGAAATGAATCTGTTGGCAGCTGGTCATGATAGTGGCATGATTGTCTTTAAGCTGGAAAGAGAAAGGCCAGCCTTTGCAGTTAGTGGTGACTCTTTATTCTTTACAAAAGATCGGTTTTTGCGCTTTCATGAATTTTCAACACAGAGAGAGACACAAGTACTTCCAATACGACGGCCTGGTTCTTTAAGCCTGAACCAAAGTCCAAAGACTCTTTCCTATAGCCCAACTGAAAATGCAGTTCTTCTGTGTTCAGATGTTGATGGTGGGTCTTATGAATTGTATTGTATATCTAAGGACAGTTTCGGTAGGGGTGATATGCAAGATGCAAAGAGAGGTCTTGGAGGATCAGCAGTCTTTGTGGCTCGAAACAGATTTGCTGTGCTTGACAAAAGCAACAACCAAGTCCTAGTAAAAAATCTGAAGAATGAGCTTGTTAAAAAGAGTGCCCTTCCAATTCCCACTGATGCTATTTTCTATGCAGGAACAGGTAACTTGCTGTGTAGATCAGAGGATAGGGTTGTTATATTTGATCTTCAGCAGAGGCTTATTATTGGTGATCTTCAGACCCCTTTTATCAAATATGTCATCTGGTCTAATGATATGGAAAGTGTTGCCTTACTCAGCAAACACGCCATTATCATTGCAAGCAAGAAGCTTGTACACCAATGCACTCTCCACGAGACAATCCGCGTAAAAAGTGGAGGCTGGGATGACAATGGTGTTTTTATTTACACAACGTTAAATCACATCAAATACTGCCTTCCTAATGGAGATAGTGGAATAATTAAAACACTTGATGTCCCAATATATATTACAAAGGTTTCTGGAAACACAATATTCTGCTTGGATCGGGATGGGAAAACCAAAGCTATAGTCATTGATGCAACTGAATATATTTTTAAACTTTCCCTGTTAAAGAAGAGATATGACCTTGTCATGAGTGTGATAAAGAATTCACAGCTTTGTGGTCAGGCTATGATTGCTTATCTTCAGCAGAAAGGGTTTCCTGAGGTTGCCCTCCATTTTGTGAAAGATGAGAGAATTCGATTTAATTTGGCTTTAGAGAGTGGGAACATTCAAACTGCAGTTGCATCAGCTACAGCAATTGATAAGAAAGATCACTGGTATCGTTTGGGGGTTGAGGCACTTCGTCAGGGAAACGCTGGTATAGTAGAGTACGCATATCAGAGGACAAAAAATTTTGAGAGGTTGTCTTTCCTCTATCTTGTCACTGGTAACATGGAAAAACTTTCCAAGATGCTGAAAATTGCTGAAGTAAAAAATGATGTGATGGGCCAGTTTCATAATGCCTTATATATGGGTGATGTCCGAGAGCGTGTTAAGATTTTAGAGTCTGTGGGCCATTTGCCTCTTGCTTATGTCACTGCATCAGTCCATGGGCTGCATGATGTTGCTGAACGCCTAGCAGCTGAACTGGGTGAGAATATCCCATATTTGCCTACAGAAAAAGCACCATCTCTTTTGATGCCACCATCACCTGTCATGTGTGGTGGCGATTGGCCCCTTCTACGGGTCATGCGAGGCATGTTTGAAGGTGGGCTTGACAATATGGGTCAGGCTGCTGTTGATGAAGATTATGAGGCTGCTGAGGGTGATTGGGTGGAGGAGCTTGACATGGTTGATGTGGATGGTTTACAAAATGGAGATGTCACTGCAATATTGGAGGATGGAGAAGTGCCTGAGGAAAATGATGAAGAGGGTGGATGGGAGCTGGAAGATTTAGAGCTGCCCCCAGAAGCCGACACCCCAAAAGCTATCACCAGTTTGCGATCTTCAGTTTTTGTGGCCCCACAACCTGGCATGCCTGTAAGCCAAATATGGATTCAGAGGTCATCTCTTGCGGCTGATCATGCAGCTGCTGGCAATTTTGATACTGCAATGCGGCTACTGAACCGACAACTCGGCATAAAAAACTTTGCCCCCTTGAGATCCTCGTTTCTTGATCTTCATATTAGCAGTCATTCCTATCTGCGTGCATTTCCATCTGCTCCAATAATTACACTTGCGGTTGAAAGAGGCTGGACTGAGTCATCTACTCCCAATGTAAGAGGCCCACCGGCTCTTCCTTTCAAATTGTCCCAATTGGATGAAAAGCTCAAAGCTGGTTATAAGTCAACAACAGCCGGAAAATTCACTGATGCTCTAAAGACATTCATTAATATTCTTCATACAATTCCTTTGATTGTTGTTGAGTCCAGGAGGGAAGTGGATGATGTGAAGGAGTTGATTATCATAGTCAAAGAGTATGTTTTGGGTCTGCAGATTGAACTGAAAAGGAGGGAAATTAAGGACGATCCGACACGTCAGCAGGAGCTTGCAGCATATTTCACCCACTGCAACCTTCAGACACCTCACTTGAGGCTGGCTCTGCTTAATGCAATGACTGTGTGCTACAAGGCAAAGAACCTTGCAACAGCTGCTAACTTTGCCAGGAGGCTACTTGAGACCAATCCTACTGTTGAAAACCAAGCTAAGACAGCTAGGCAAGTACTGGCAGCTGCAGAAAGGAATATGACTGATGCCACACAGTTGAACTACGATTTCCGAAACCCATTTGTGACTTGTGGTGCAACCTATATGCCGATCTATCGTGGACAGAAAGATGTCTCTTGTCCATATTGTATGTCCCGTTTTGTGCCAAGCCAGGAGGGGCAGCTCTGTGCCGTGTGTGATCTGGCAGTTGTAGGGGCTGATGCTTCTGGATTGCTCTGTTGTCCTGCCCAATTACGGTGATTGATCTGCTGGACTAGGAGCATTTTCCAATTCTTTCAGGTCAGTTTTTCTGGAGCAGATACGAGCACATTGATCAATTAATATTTCCTGGTAGAAATTAGAAATAGTCGAGAAGAATTACTGTTCCCGAGTGAGTTTCTTTCTTGTCCTCTTATTTTTAAATTCTTTTTCTCCTTTTGTTTTTCCTTGCTATTAAGTTGAAAGTGATTCACATTGTAATAAAACATATATATTCTTTTGAATAGTTTTCCATACATAAGAGAGTGAAAGGCCGTAGGCTGCAAGACTTGCTGTCAATTGCGGTTGCTGCAGATTTGTTTGGCAAAATTCATTTTGTTTGTGTTTACTCGAGGTCGGGTCTGTTGGCTGTAAGAGCAATGTTGTCTCTATATAGTTAAATAACTCCTCATTCTTTATTTGATTGTGCAGTGCTGATTAATTCGTTAATAGCATTCTCTCTGATTGATTAGAAATATGATCAGTTTTATTCTTACTCTTTTTAACTGTAGATGAGCCTTATTTCATTTTTTACTTTTTTTAATGTATAATCATATATGGACGATTTAGATAGCATAACTTATAGATTATTAGAACTTTTCTATTAGTGTAAGTGTTATAATGTAAAAAAATAGTGTTTTGATAAGTTTAAATGATTAACTTATTAAACTTAAAAATTTATTTTTAGTTTATTTTATGAAGTTAATTTTTTAAGCTTCTTAGAAAAGCTTTATGTGAAAAATCAAATTCACATGATTAAAAAGTTATTTTTACACTTTTACAAGACAAGTAGATCCCTAATCATAATTTGAAATGCTATGAATGTCAATCCTTCATCTCCCTTCTTCCCCAATCATAATTTAGCGCTTCTTCGAATATGTATTTAAATACTAAATAACTTAATTTTAAATAAATTTTTGGTACAATAATTTGTCATATAAAATTTTTTTTATAAACACTTAAATAAATTATTTATTCAAATGGGCTATGTGTATTACACTTAACTTCGAGTTTTGGCTTGACAAAAATCAGATGATAACATGGCTCATGATGTGTCTAGTTTGGAAAGTGATGATTCTAACACGTTGCATTTTATCGTGGAATTGTGACAAAACAGCACTAGTGTTTGCTTTATTTCAAGTAGTTCGTTTTCTTGGTTGGAAATTAAAATTATGTATCAGATTCAGAAATTGGCAGGTGGTGGAAATCTGTGTTTTCAAGTAAAGAAAATAACTCTTCTGAATTACAATTTAATTATTTTTTGTATTTAAATATTCAACACTTTATTCTTTAAATTATCACAAAATAATGACATCATATATTAGTTAAAATTAATATATAAAATTATGTAATTTTAAAAGGAATTTAGATTAAAGAGTGTACAAAAAAAAATTAAAAAAGATGACAAATTTTAAAGAGTATTTTGAGGGTCCAAGTCTAAATATATGGCACCCATCTCAATATAATCGTATTATTTGTATATATTTACTCATACATATATTTATAAATATTGATCAGTTTAATATATTAGAAAAAAATACTATCTTATATCAATTGCTGTTGAAGACATTTTATTCTTTATAATTGAATTTTTTTAAGGAGTCTCAACTTAAAAAAAATGTTCATTTTGAATTTTTTTTTCAAGTGAATAAAATTGCCTTGAACTTGTTATATATTTGCATAAGAGTACGAGAATATGAATTTAAAAAAATGTACAATTTTTTTTTCAAAAGGTCCAAACTTATTTACTTTAAAAAAATTTAAATATTTTTTAAATTTAAAAATTTTATATAATATTTGTTCATCTAAAATCACAAAAAAAAAATAAATAAAATGTCTCAAAATAACTGTTAGCATAAGATTGTAAATTTTCTTTTATCTTTCTAATATATTAAATTGATCAATATATATATATAAATAGAAATGAGGCTTTAATATGATAGCTTTTTTTAAAGGGATTTTTTTAATATGATAGTTAATTAGACGTATAAATAATTTTATTATTGAATGCTTATTATTCAAAAAAGTTACCTTTATAAATATAAATTATAAGTTGAGTATAATTTTTTTTAAAATAAATGAGATATAAATTAATCAAACCATGGTATTATTCATTTCATTATCAACCTTTTTTATTCAATAATATAAATATTGATGGTGTAATAAAGTATATGGTAATTACTTAAAACCATGAGTTACGAATTTAGAAAGCAAATAGCTTTGAGTATTTTAGATGTAGCTCAACTTTTAGGTTTGATAATTTTGATTCTTGAATTTATTTTAAAACTTTTATTTGAATTCTTTATTATAATAAATAATTTTTAAATTCTTTGAATTTGATTAAAAATTATAAAGAGAACAGGAATACATGATGAGATTATCTCATTCAGATTAGATGAGTCAATATGGTTAATCCAAATCTTCCTAACTTCCTCTTTTCTATGTACATTTTAACATTTAATTAATAATTAAAATATTCTAATCATCCAACTCTATCGCATACATAAATTGAAATATTCTAATTAATAATTTTGAGTTATTCTTGCAACCAGTTTCTCACTAGATTGATTAGGTGTGAGCAATGAATTGGATTTACTCGATCAACTAAATTCAAAATCACACATTTGAGTTGGGTCAAAAAGTTCAACTCAATTCCGTGGACAATTCGGCTAGGGAGTTAAAAAATTTTCAATCTAGTGAACCTAACCTGAACCTGATAATTTTTTTATTTTTAAGTTTTTAGGGTTCTCTCAACTTCTCCAATCCTCAGACCTCAATAGCGTATGAGCATGAATCTATCTCTGTTTTAAAACTTCTCCTTTTCCAATCTCAATTCTCACTCTTCCATCTCTTCGATTGTTGCCTTTTGTCATTCCCCACTATTCTATCTCTTTGGTTGTTGCTTTGTCATTCTCCACTCTTCCATCTCTACAGTCGTTGCCTTTTGCCTTTCTCCACTCTTTTGTCTCTTCGGTTGACATCGTCGTCTTCTGTCCTTCTCCACTCTTCTGTCTCTTTAGCTGACGTCATTGTCTTCTGTCCTTCTCCATTCTTCTATCTCTTCAGCCTTCACCTTCTCCAATATAAGGTAAGTTTTTTTTCACCTTTTTTTTTAACAATTTAATTTTGCTATTCGTAAATGTTGAATCTAACCCAAGATATTTTATCGGTTCTGGTTGAAGTTTTCACTCAACTCCAAACTAAATCGACCAATACCCACTCCTATAATTGACAATAATTGAATATATTGTATCTTACCTTACAGTTTTAAATACATTATTTGGATAATACTTTAATCATGTAAAAAATGACATTTGATCTTTTTACAGTTGTTAAATATATAATGTTAAAAAAGACTACCATTAACAGTACTGACATCCTGAATTTATTGTACTACGCGACGTTGTGTTAGTTACTAGTAAGTTTCCGATCAATTCCTCCCCGGAATTTTAAATGGATAACGCTCTAATCATTTAATGTAAAAAATCATATTTAATATTTTTTTACTTGTTAAATATATTATTTCAAAAAGACAAAAATGTCAATTTCATCCTTAATATTTATCTTAAATTTTAATTTTATCTATAATATTTTTTTTATCAATTTCGCCTTACATAATTTTTTTGGTTTTAATTTTGTCTTTAAGATTAATATTGTTAACAAAATGAACAAAAAATATTTATATTGACTCTTTTATGAACATGTGTATTCTTCAAAATAACATATAAATTCTTTTATATGACGTATAAAATGTTTAACTATTAATTTTAGACGAATGAGATAAATGAAAAAAATATTATTTAGGACAAAATTAAAATTTAGTCAAATATTTAAGATAAAATTAAAAATAAAATAATTAGTAATATACATTAATCGTAGATAAATTACATAGAAAAGTTAACATTAATATTTTTAATCAATTATATTAGTAAGATTAATTTTAAAGACAAAATAAAAAAAACATAAAGAACGAAAAGTATTTTTTTTCTTATTTTAAAAAAATTACCATTAACAGCTTTGATATTCCGGGCCTATTATATTCCACGATACTGTTACCAAGACAATTCTTCACTATTTTTTTATTTTTTAAGAAAAAGTGACCTCGAATTTCAACAAAGTTATTTTCACAAATTGATAGAAAATGCCAGGTCAGCATCCTCTAGAACGGATGCTCATACTTACACGTGTTAATTTTCTATTGGCTAAAGCACGTAAGCAAAAAGTCGTCAGTTTTTCCGTACTGACACGTCATCGTCTCTTTCCCAAGCTATGCATATATGTTCCTTGGCGCTCAAGGCTTAAAAGGGGTTACATCGAAGCAATCAGTTCAAAGCAAAACTGATAAGAAAGCGAAAGGCAAAAAAGCGAATAAGAGCGAAAATTAGGGTTACGATGGAAAACCAATCCGCATCAATGGAGTTTCTTCTCCTCGAAGAAGTCCAGTTCTTGGGCGTGAAAGACGATGCTCTGTCTCAGTGGGAATTGGTCAACGTGCTGGACAGGGAAGAAGTAGGGGGAGACGAGAATTGCGATGATGGCGATAGTAGTGTCCAGGTTGGGTTTAATCCTTGGGATTCATTGGAACTTTTGAATGTTACTCCGACGGATGGCTCGATTGTATGTGAAGGCATTAATTATCGCCTTCTTCATCCCGATATGGAAATGAAGGAGGATCGCGATGTTGACGACGATGGCATCGGCGATCGTCGTTTCGATGATGTGAACCACGGGCATCAATTCATCGATGATGATGCAGATCATTATGGTGATGATGATAATGATGACGATGGAGATGGCGATGACGATGACGGGTATGGTTTGGACGATGAGCTTGTTCCCTGGTCTGTGAGCAGCAAGGTTGGGAGGCAGAGGATGAGGAAGTTGGGGAAAAGGTCGTTTTCGAAGATGCACAATTCCAAGAGGTCGCCGTATCTGTTTGTGAGACCAGGGTGTGTCCATGGCAAGCATGGTCTGGGTCTTAAGCACAATTACTAACAAGGTATAACGAGAATCTTCAAGAAGAGAAGTCTTGAACAGGGTTAACTCTTAGATTGATTCGAATGTAATTAGTATTTGGATTCGTGGTAGCAAGGTCATTTGCATGTATATGTTTAATCAATGACTTACTTCTATGTGGATGCAATGTACTAAAATTAGATTAATGGAAAAATCCTTCCTATCAGTAAACTTAGTTCAGGTGAATTGGTTGTGATTAGACTCTAGGATCTAAACAACAAATTGGGGTTCCGAACTGAAGTCCATTTCTGTTTTTCTCTCTTAGGATTTCTGTTTCATATTCGGTTGATTGTTTAGCATCTGAAAATTGGTATTAACTTGTCTTATTGTTCTTGAGCTTGTGAGTAGGTCTGCTTACTTAAAATTGAGATGGCTCGGGGATGATTGGATTTGAGTCTTAGATGACTTTGTCAACAACCATTTGCATAGGTGTTAGAAACAGTGATACTGCCGGGAAAAAGATTTGAAATAGTAGCCATGAGATTGACTCTAAAAAAACAGTTTGTTGGAAGATATCTATAATTTGCCTTTCTATTTAAATTCACACTTTTCAATTTGCACAGTTTGTCCGGTTGGCCGTGTGTGATAAGCAAGATGTAGTGCATGTTAACATTTTGATTAACGTGATTTATATAGAGTTTATGATAATCAGACAGTGTGCGTACGTTAAACAGATACTTCTAACTCGATCGACAGGTCTAATAGCAAAAACAATGAACTTATGAATTAAAAAGGGTGGAGCTGAATTGATAAGTCTTGTTAGGATTGACCGATTGAGAGTGAGACATGAGTTTATTTTCGTCTTGTTGATGGTGAGGCTTCAAGCAGGGGATTCCAAGTTTTGAACTTTTCACATATAGCTAACTAGGAAGAGTAAGAAAATGCCCTTTTAGACGATCATAAACAATGATTATGCTCTCTGTTGAAGGATTCTTCTCTGAAGTTCTCTACCTAATTGAATGAAATCTGCTCAGAAAGCTAGATCCATCATAATGGGCACGACCTAACGCCTCTTAGTGTTGTAGCATCAAAACTTACCTACTATCAGAGCATATAATATCATATTCTATGTTAATAATATGGAAATGAGAGAAAGTCAATATATGCTGCAAGCGTTGTTTATTATAACTGCTTACAACAGTTGAAGCATCTTTCACTTATTGGTCAGGAAATCCACCAAGTTCCAATCCTCTTGGTGGTTCCATTTACCTCCGTTGAAATATGCTTCAACTCCATTAATTTGGCCTTTTCCCTTGGAAATTAAGAGGACATGTCTCAAGTAATCTTTTAAAAACAAGATCACTCATTGAACCAATAAAAAAATCAGTTTGAGAGTCAATGATCAATCAAATTATAATTGACCAATCTACTTTAAAATATTAAAAAATAATATATATATATATATATATATAATTAAATACTATAAATATAAATTTACAAATAAATTAAAAAAAGATTTAATATCAAATTATATAAAACAACATCCACATCAAAAGTACATAGCAAAAATTGATCAAATAAAAAGGAAATATTATTAATCAATATAATATTAATTTCTATCAAATTTATAAAATACCAGTACATTGACATCTTTACTAAAATTGATTGGTCTGTAATATTAATTTTTTCATTACTTGATAATAAATATAAGAAAATTTTAAAAACATATAAAAAAATTCCAGTGAATCGGTTGTTACACAGATCAATCAATTACCAATTTTAGGTGTTAATTCATATTGGTTCATTGGCTGATTCCTGATCTAACTAGTCAAACCAGCCAATTCGGTCTAGTCCAAAAGTTAGAACTCCAAAAGACGAAGTTAATAGAAAGAAAAAAAAAGATGAATTGTCTCCTTAGTTTTATTTTAAAAAAATAAACTTTTTATTAAATGAATAAACATTTAGATTTTTAATTATTCTATAATTTTTATTTAGTATAAATTTCAATTTATGCTACATTCAATTTACACATCAGATTACATTTTAAGGATATTGAAATTGTGAAAATTTTAATTTAGGAAAGTTTTAATCTGATTAACAAAAGATTAGAATGTTCTTTAAATTTTTTAAATGATCTAGTATTACCTTTTATAATCATATAATCTTTTCAAAATACAAATTATTCAATATCAAATATAATAATTTGTCAATTTAAATGTTATGTATTGACATTAGTATTAGATGTCGAAGTTAGGAAAATCTATAATATAACAATAAAATACAATCAAGTTTTATTTGATTACAAATAGATAACGTTTATATTTAAACCAAAACTAACTTTACATTTAGGTAAAAGTACATTTTGTTGGATTAGCATCATGAAAAATAAAAATAATCACAAAAAAAAATAGAAAAATTGAAAGCTAGTGTTAAAGATATAAAATGCGTAGTACTTGATTGAAATTCGAATAACTCGTCTTTTTTTAAAGTAATTTAACATCTTCTATAAGTTAATTTTGTTATATCACTTAGTACATGAATATGCAAATGTATTAGCTTAAAGATACAATAGCTAATAACTCACTTGTTTAACCTATAATTTTTACATAAAAAAAAATATAGATATGACTTTTTTTCTCACACATCTTTTTTATCTAAAATAATATACAATGAGTAATGTCTATCTCTCATATATTTAATCACTTCTATAGATTTGTTCAATCTAAGCATCATAAGCCATATAGCACTAGTGGTGTGTGTGTGTATATATATATATACACACACATACATATGAGATTGAGAGGAAAGATGCGTTGGCCAACTCCATAGAGTGTAACAAATTTCAACCATAACATATCATTAAAAAATTGCAACCTAACGCCTATAAATGCCCCACGGTTATATACATATATACACACACACACACACACACGTACACGTTTAAAACACCAATCATCAATGCCCCACGGATACAGATATATACAAAGACACCTATACTAATCAATATAAAAGATGTGAAAGTCTATACAATTAAAAATAATCTTAATGTATATAATATTTTGCAATAATAATTTTCAACACATTTTTCATTCATAATATTTATACCAAATTTTAATTGTATCTCCATCATTTTGTTTGGCTCATTTTTGTTCTTACATTTAAAGTTAATGTTGTTAACCTGTTGAATAAAAAATATTGACATAAACTACCCCATATAATATGTTATTGTCAATAAATGCACAATAAAATTATAGTTTTGCCCCTAATTTCTTCATCTTCTTCTCTTATCTTCCCCCTCTCCCTCTCTCTCTACATAGAATATTGAAGAAGGAGATATTAAAGAATATTGAAGAACAATAAGAAGAATGTTAAGAAGAAGAAAATGAAAACTCTTTCTCCTCTTTCTCTCTCTACATACAAACTCTGTTTCATAATTCCATAATCACAGCTAGCTTGTTATAGTGATTTCCCTCTGGTCATACATAAGATGTTCAAAGGTTCAGATTAGTTCAATTTTAAGCCAAAACCAAATAAAATCACACTAGTCGATTTTGAAAAAAATATAAATTTATTAAGTTTTATTTTTTAGACAATTTGTTTTGTTTTTAGATGGTTTTAAGAAAAAAAAATATCATAAAATTCTTGTATAATATTTAAGGCATTTTGTTGCTATGTTTGAAAAAAATCTATTTGTGACATGTTATTTTATAAAACAATAAACAACTATTTTAAATTTTTTCATAACTACATGTTTCTTTCCTTATATCACTTACTAATAATTCAAATCATAACTTAATGTATTAGTATTAACATACAAATTTATGACAATATATCTTATTGACATCCAATTATGATAAGAAATAAATAGATTGGGTTCCCCTCATTGACTTTTGGCTAAGGAGACTGCATGACATGCCCACAGTCATTGCCAAGTGGGTCTCACAGCCATCCAATGGCTGTGCGTATACCATGCAGCTAAGGATCTTCATTAACTAAGAAGAAACTCCAAATCCGAAATAAATATATATATATATTTATTTTGGTTCGATTAAAGTCAACACAAATTAAACCAAAGCGGCAATCTAACTAAATTGTTCAATTATCTTATTTTAAAAATTAATTTGATTTATTTTTCTTAATTTAGTTTGATTTAAATTAACTTGATTAGTTTCGTTCAGTTTTAAATAATTATAATTAGAGAAAGCTTAGCTATGAATAATTTACTAAATTTTAATTCAATAAATACTTAGAGTAGCCTTTATTATTCAAAAAATAAAGTTATCCAAATTATATATAAAATATATATTATATATCAACAAAAAATAAAAAGATATATTATATAAATTATACATTTCAAGATGACATATTTGTATAAAATATTCTATATATTATAATATATAATTTATACCTATATATAATATTTTATTACCTTTTTCTTTTTGGGGTCTTTTGGGAGAAGAAAACCTAATCTGAAAATCTCCTCAAGCTCTCAGCTCAGACACAGTCAATGCGATCGGCGTCCCGTTCGAGCTCTACTGCCCTCTGCTCACCCTCTCACCATCTCGCCGGCCGCCGTTTCCATCTGCTCTCGTCAACGTCCGCCGTCCACCGTTGCCGTTTCCGTCGCCGTTTGCTCAGGTTGGGACCTCCTATTTACTTCGTACTGGTTCTCATTCTCATCATCCTCTTGTTCCTCTCGTTTTCTCCTCCTTCCAGAATCCCAAACATGTCTTTCCTTGCTTCTTGATACGAGATGAATAAACTGCAACTACTTTCTTCTTGTTTGTTTTGTAAATCAAGCACTGTACATATGGAGAGGTATTTTGTCGATTTTCTGGTTGTTTTCCATTATTTTTTCTTGTTGGCTCCTCCCTCTCATACTCATGGAACTGCTTGTTTGCTTAATCAACCAGAAATCCTGTATTCACTGAAATCGGTTCGCGGAACTAGTTAACGCTATATTGCTATGCAAATGTAGTTCCGGGAAGCGCCGGAACGGGGGCATCCCATAATTAGAAGAAGGAAGAACATTGTTTCAATGTAAATTTTTGGATGTTCTAATTAATCTTTGGTGGAAGATGAGAAATCAAGAATACTAATTCTATTGTTTTTGACTTTGAGGGGTTTATTTTATTTTATTCTCCTAACGAGATCTTCTCTAGAACTCAAATTAACTCTGAACTATGCTAAGTCAAGCTTATTCTTTTCATTCTAGTATGGTACTGAGCACTCCAATGATGAAGGAGGCATGTAGTTAAAGGGAGGATTAGTGAGAGACATGCTGTATGAGAGGAATTCCAATTCAGATCTTATTATATCTTACGTGCTGACTTGGGGTTGGTGGTGAAGACTTGTGGATTAGATTTAGCCGCAGAGTAGCAAGAAGAAACAAAATCCCGAAGTTACTAAGCAAAATCCAAAATATAAAAAAGCCAATTCAATTTTGGGACAAGGTCTGGTTTATAATGTTAAAATAAGGTCTTGAATTTTTTTTTTTAATTTTTTTTATTAAAATCTCAGGACTCTGCATAAGCTCAAGGAATGGGGATGGGGAAAGAATTCTCCCTGTGGTGGGGACTGGGGACAGTGACGGGGACGGGATCATGTTAGCTCTCCTGTTTGCAAGGTTGCCATCCCTACGTGTTGTGTGTGAAGAGGAAGAACTTATATTTTCAGTTATAAAATAATTTCACGTTCCTTGTAAATTTCAGAGTTTCTACTTAGCACTTATGGATTCTTCGTCTAAAATGATACCAAGCCCTTACTTTTTTCTTTTGTGACATTCTATAAGTAATTATATTCACAGGAGCTACTTCTCTGGTTCACCTGTCTTTTTGATTGTTTATATGGCACCTGAAGTTTGAATCTGGCTGTTTCCTTTTGATTGCGACGGTTAGAATTTTCAAACACATGCTGTCATACTCCTAATTTGTTTGTGGAAATTAGCTGAAAAGGGAAGGATTGAGTTACAGATTGGGACCTATCATATTCCTTTTCCTTCAGATTTACATGCAGGTTTTCTATTGCTGATGCAGGTTCTATGGAGATATCCTTGTTAAAGGTGCTTGTTAATGGGATATCCTCATTTTTTCATCTATCATTTTCTGGGAACATGAACTCAGAACTTGTTTCAGAGTATTACCAAAAGGCAGAGCAGACACTTAAGTTGTTGAAGCCTATAGTTGATGCATTTGTTAACTCTGAATTAGCTTCTGATGAAGTGCTTAATAAGTCATTTGAAGAAGTGGGTCAGGCTGTTGATGAGTTGAGGGAACTTTTTGGGAACTGGCACCCATTGTCTAGCAAAGTTTACTTTGTAAGTCCCATTGGTAAATATTTTAGGCCTTAGTTTTTATAAAATTCTATATTTTCTCTTGGTAATTTAAGGTTAAATATGCCGGCTTTCCATAATGGGGCGATTGTCCTTGTCATTTGCATGTCACAGTAATTAACCCCATATATAATCATCGGGTAAATATTTTTCATTGTGGTTAGTAAGGAGACATGCTATTTACTGCTATCTTGTATAAGAGGAACTCAGATTTATGCAGCTATGGGCCAGTCCATATTTTAGTCTCCTGTTTCCCTCCCTTCCTCCCATTCTCTTTCTGTTTTTCTCCATCGGTCTGTAAATGTTACTTTGTTTTGTTTTACCTAGTTGTTTGCTGTACATATCCCTCCCCTTAAGTTTATGTATTAGAGAAACAATGGTTTAGGTTTCCAGTATCTTGATAGATGTGGTGGGGGTAATGTATAGTGGATGTGATGATGTGGTGGTTTACTTCTTGGTTTAAAATCTGCAACCATTTATCCTGTTTTCAATTACCTCTCTTTTTTTGGTCATCACTGTCCTCGTTGTTACCACACCATTTTGTTTGTAAAAGATTTGATTCTCCTCTCATTGTTGATAGTTATATGATATCTAACATCATATTCAATATGTGCAGAGTTCAGGGTTTCTAGGCCCAACATATATAAATTTAGTTCGCACCCTTGACTTGTGACAATAGTTGCCCAACTAGTCTGATTTAGTGTGGTGTAATTCCTGATTAGGAAAGCTATATCGTCTTTACTTAAGTTTATTTCACAAATGAGCTTCAAATTTTGTCTTTTACATTGTATCTACCATGTGGATAAATTGGTGGAGTATCTTCTGAGGAAACATATTAGCAGCCTAACATCATTCCTTCTATAAAGGTTTCTGTTTTGCTTTTCTTAACTTGAGGGAGAATGTTATGATCCCAAATGAAAGGTACGAGACTTGAGTTCCACGTTAGAAGTATGGGATTCAAAATTTGGGCTTATATGGACCTTGGGGTGAATACCATGCAAGTATATTTACTTGAGTTGGGTTTCTATCTGCTGTAAGAGTAGAATAAGTAGAAGTTTAACTGATTGCTCCTGCTTCTTATGCACATAATCATGTAATTCTTGCATGTTAAATACCTGCTGGGTTCTCATATCTTCTTCTTGGTTGCTAGGTTATGCAAGTTGAATCCCTGATATCTAGGATACAGACTTCAGGACTCAATATCTTCCAGCAGCTGAAGACTTCTCAACTACCTGTCCCCGATGAACTGAATACTATGCATCTTGAGGTAATTTATGTAATTAATCAAATAATTTCTATGAACTCCTCCTTTTAATTGGGTTTATATGTTCATATTGGGAAGAAACTCAGTTACAATGTCTAATATCAACATATAATTGCAGCACTGTGTTCAGAAACTTAAGCTTTTGGGACATGAGGAGGAAACAACAATAGTTATTAAAGAAGCTATTAGTGAACAAGTGGAAGGTGTAGGACCTAGTTCAAAGGTCCTGGTAGACATTGCTGAGACCCTGGGCCTGAGGTCTAACCAAGAGATTTTGATTGAGGCTGTAGCACTTGAAAAGTTGAAGGAGAATGCTGAACAAGCTGAAAAGACTGCAGAAGCTGAATATATTGATCAAATGATCACTATTGTAACTCGTATGCATGAACATCTTATTACGATTAAGCAAGCCCAAAGCTCTAGCCCAGTTCCAGTACCTCCTGATTTTTGCTGTCCTCTTTCTCTGGAGTTGATGACAGATCCAGTGATTGTGGCATCAGGGCAAACCTATGAGCGGGCTTTCATCAAGAATTGGATTGATCTTGGGCTTACTGTATGTCCAAAGACACGTCAGACTCTGGCTCACACAAACTTAATACCTAACTACACTGTAAAGGCATTAATTGCAAACTGGTGTGAATCAAATAATGTGAAGCCAGTCGATCCTATTTTGTCTTCAAACTTAAATCAAGCATCTTTTCTTCATGGGTATATGGAGTCTGGTGCAACCAGGGAATCACCTGTTTTTGCTAATTCCAGGAGCAACCAGCCATCCTCACCTGAAACAGCTCGCTCTCGTTCTTTCAGTTCACCTGGTAAGAGCTTAACTTCTGGAGGAATCCACAGAGAGGGAACATCACCATTTCATCCCCGCTCAACTTCAGAAGGTTCCTTAAGTGGCATTGCTAATGGACAGTGTTTGGATATTGCAAGACTATCCCCAACTGGTTCTGATGATAGGTCTGGTAGCTCGGATGAAAGGAGTGAGGATTCAGCTGTTCAACCATCAATATCTCAATCTATAACTGAATCCTCCAATGCCTTAAGCCCTGAAAAGTCTCAAAGCCATGCTAGATCTGCTTCTGAATCCAGTGGACTTTCCAATGTTCAAGGAACACATGGTGATGGTAACAATACTTCTCAACTGTCAACCACTCCAGGCAACAGTAAGGAGACTTCTGTGGAGGCAAATTTAGATGCTACTGATGCTGCTTCCATCAGCGCTTCACAGAAAGAACCTGAGATCTTGCCCCGATTGGTGGAGACAAGGCCTCGAAACCAAACTATATGGCGGCGGCCATCAGAAAGATTTGCTCCTAGGGTGGTGCCCGCCGCTGGTGAAACAAGAGCTGATCTTTCTGGTATTGAAGTCCAAGTTCGGAGTTTGGTTGAGGATTTGAGGAGTTCTTCTCTTGATACTCAAAGGGAAGCAACAACAAAGCTTCGCCTTCTTGCTAAGCACAATATGGATAATCGACTTGTGATTGCAAGTTGTGGGGCCATTAACTTATTAGTTGACTTACTTCAATCAACCGATACTATGATCCAGGAAAATGCAGTTACAGCACTTCTTAACTTATCAATCAATGATAACAACAAAACTGCAATTGCAAATGCTGGTGCAATTGATCCTCTGATCCATGTCCTTGAGACAGGAAGCCCTGAAGCTAAGGAGAATTCAGCTGCCACTCTTTTCAGCCTATCAGTGATTGAGGAAAACAAGGTCAGGATTGGTAGGTCGGGCGCAATTAGGCCTCTAGTTGATTTATTAGGGAATGGAACTCCAAGAGGTAAGAAAGATGCGGCCACTGCTTTGTTTAATTTGTCAATATTTCATGAAAACAAGGATCGGATTGTGCAAGCTGGTGCTGTGAAGCACCTTGTGGAATTAATGGACCCAGCAGCTGGAATGGTTGATAAGGCAGTGGCTGTTTTAGCTAACCTTGCCACAATACCACAAGGAAGAAATGCAATTGGTCAGGAAGGTGGGATTCCTGTTCTGGTTGAGGTTGTTGAGTTGGGTTCTGCAAGAGGAAAGGAGAATGCAGCAGCTGCTCTTCTACATCTTTGCTTGCACAGTAGTCGATATTTAAGCATGGTGCTCCAAGAAGGAGCTGTCCCACCATTAGTAGCTTTGTCACAGTCAGGCACCCCAAGGGCCAAAGAAAAGGTATGCTTTTCTCCATTTGTTTTCATATTTCAAATGCATTTCTTCTTAGAAAAAGTGGTGACAGACTTCTTTTTGGTCTATATTTAGGCCCAGGGTCTCCTTAACCAATTCAGAAGTCAGAGACATGGTAATGCTGGGAGAGGCTGATTTTGAGTTCCTGGTTTTTTGTACATTCCAAGATTTTGAATTACATCTTATAGAACATCTCTAATTAAACATTACAGGGTGCAAATAATGCGTGTAAAGTGTTTTGGATTGTTTCTTAACTTATTGTAGAGGTGAAAAATATTTATGGAGGATTGATTGTGTCCTCTTGTTAAAAAACTGTGTTATGTTTAAAAGAAAATTATACATGTAAATCTAACTTTGGTTTCAAGGAAAAAAAAATGTGTCATACTTCTGGGCTGAGCTTGGGCAAGACATGGTGGGCAGATGAATATTGAAGCTTTGTGGAAGCAATGACATATATATTGATGAACACATTGGGATTGTGCTTGGTATTTTCCTTTGTCACTTCAATTTTGTTGTGCTATTTGAGTTTCACAATTCTATTCGTGTTACACTATTTTCTTTTGGCTGAGCTTGGACAAGACATGGTGGGCAGATGAATATTGAAGCTTTCTGTTTATGGAAGCAATGATATATATATATATTGATGAACACATTGGGATTGTGCTTGGTATTTTTCCGTCACTTCAATTTTGTTTTGGTATTTGAGCTAAACAATTCTATTCGTGTTGCACTCTTGGACAAGACATGGTGGGCAGATGAATATTGAAACTTTCTGTTTATGGAAGCAATGATATATATATTGATGAACACATTGGGATTGTGCTTGGTATTTTTCTGTCACTTCAATTTTGTTGTGGTATTTGAGTTACACAATTCTATTCGTGTTACACTACTTTCTTAGTAGAAAAGTTACATGTATAACTGATACTTGCAATATTTTAGGCCATACTTACTTTAGCTTGATTTCTGCTTTTGTTGTATAATTTGCAAGTATGTCTCTAGGTTTTTTCTCAAATATCATTGTATCCCCTATCCAATAAAGAGAAGTATTTGTCGACCAAAAAAAAATGGTGACTGTTTACCTTATTCATTTTGTTAGTTGTGCAGATATGCAGATACTATTACTCATGAAAGATGAGTTCTACTTCTGTGACATTTCTTAAGTTATTTTTGTCTGTAGATATAATAAATAAACCAAGTTAATTATGAAGACACTTACAACTTTATAATATTTATTTAGAAGTATATTAAACATATGTTTATTGCAAGTAATTTTCTTTACTTACTTTTATTGTTTACTTTTATTAATAATAGCTACCGACCTGAGTACCTGACACCTGCTGCTCATGTAAATAGGAATTTTCTTTTACCCCTTATTTTTTGTATTATTATCAAAGAAGATTATTCATTTTACTAAACATTTGTTGTTCCAATCACAGTCTTCTAATAAGAAGATCCTTTTAAATTAAGTCTAAATTTGGAATTTGAACTCTTCTACTTCATATTTATTTACTTTTTCTGTTTTAATATTTTTCTTTTCTTTTTTTTATTTCCTTCCATCATTCCTTAAGTCCCATATAGTAACAGAACACCTTTTTTAGTGTTAATTCTATGTCTACTTCCTTCCCTGACATGTGGGATACAAGCTGTCTTATTATTTAGTGTGTATTTGAAAAATGTTTGGAGAAGCTTAGGTTTAAGTAAATTATAATTGGCAGAAGCAACAACCTAAAGTTTGTACTAAAATTATGGTTTGAGGATAAAGTTATGTTAATGTAAAGATTGTCAAATATTATTTTACGTCAAAAATATGTTGATACAGTCCAAATTATAGTTTATAGAACTCAACATAAAACCAAACACACTTATTTCAGCCTTTCCGAAAATTTAAAACAGCTCCAGGGTCTGGAGTGTGTTTGTCCTTGAAAGAGGACTAAATTCCTATGATAATAGATTGACCAACAAAGCAAAATGAAGTCCGTGATAACATTGTTTTTAGTATGGTTATTTGCAGTAGATGGGTTCCAAAGATTCCTAAAACGGTGTCGTATGAAATAAATCAGAATTATTCTGTTATTGTTATTGGGCCTAGGCTGGTCTGGGCTGGTCTAATTGGATTTAATCAATAAATCAGTTATGAAGTATGGTTAGGAAATACTTAATTTTGTATTTATCATTATCAATTAATTAATAAATATGTATACATGAAATTATAATTTTTTTAAAGTGTATTATAAGATGAAATACCTTTTTTTTTCATATATTGAACTATTTATATTCAAAAAATTAAATTCTGATTAATTTAATTCAAGTTAAGTTGAACAATAAATATAAAGCTCTCTTAATACTAATATTTTTCATTCATAAAATTTGGATTAAAAATCTTCCTTAAGAAGAACAAGTGTTAAACCACTTGACCCAATCATTATTGGTAATTTCCTTTTAGCTTAAAAGGTAAGAACTGCTTCTAAATTGGCATTTTAAGGAATTAATTAAATCATTGCTACATGGTTGAATTGTTAATTTCAAACAAGCATTAAGATTCACTTATTAATTCCTTGCAATAAAATACAATTGAAATCAAAACTCAAGAAAATGACATTTCCAAAAAATCACCTTAGAATAGAACACTAACATCATTAATTTCCCCACTTTATGGGATGTGTGAATATGTTCCAGTTCTTGGAGCCTTATGGATGAGTCATATCTGTTCATCAACAACTTATTGTGTGACTTAAAAGAAGCACGCATTCTAAGCTGCATGATGAGCTTTAATAGACAATTATGATTTGTTTAAAAAGCTCTAATACTAGAGTGAATTTAATCCCATTTATAGGTGTATACGATAAATAAAATCTCTCGTTAATTCACTTTCCTACAATTTTTCCTAATCTCGCCCTTTGACCCAATTTGATAAATAAAGTCCTCGTTAATTCACTCTCCTACAATTCTTTCTTATCTCTCCCTTTGACCCAATTTGATAAATAGAATCCCTCGTTAATTCATTCTCCTACAATTCTTCCTCTTTGACCCAGTTTGATATATATTTACCATCTTGATCATGGCGCTGACAAAGTCAAACTGAAAGGCCTTATTTGGCATTCTTGCTATAAGTTTGAATCACAGAATCAATGGATCCGCCATTGAAGTGGTTGTGGAAGTAAATATTAACTACATGATTATATTAACTAATTAATGTGTGGGGATGCTTGCTGGTGGAGAGAGATAGAGTTGGAGATGAAACTAGCTTCCCTCTAGGCCTGGATCTAAATCATGGCATGAGATCATCTAACAATTTAGATAAATTTTACATTTTTTTAAATTGCATGATTAATTTTTAAAAAATAAAAAAAATACATTATTGGACTTGTTACAATTAATTATGTAATTTTTTTTTAAAAAATGTAAGATTAGTTTGGACCGTTAGATGAGATACTTGAAAGGTGTAATATCCCAAGAATTTATATGAATATTTAAAATCTATTTTGAAGTTTATTAGAAAATTTAATTACGTAGAAAATGTTATTTTTGAATTAGTGAGGGAAATTTGGGAATAGAAATTTCAAAATTTTAATTTGAAAAATTTTTACAAATTCTCAATGACTAAAGTGAAAAGAAAAGAAAATATGGAGTACTTTTGAGAAATGACCAAATAGGAACCTGAGAGGAAGAATAAAGCTTATGAGAATGAATTATGAGTCTGGTACCAAAAAGATGATGGATTCGATGTTAAAGTGGTTTTTGAGACATCGAGAGGGATTAAAGTGAATAAATACGGGATTTTGGAATGTTAATAAATATGGGACGTGATGAGGTGTATTTTGTGGGAGTCTATTGGGTGCCCTAAGTATAATCAAGCTTTTTCAATTCCCTTGCAAGTTCTAGATAAGATGGTTGCCAAAGGGACTAAATTGAAAAGAAAATGAGTGGGGCCCACACATACACACTTAAACATTCATCATTCTCTCTTATTCATTTTTCTATCTTCCTCCCGTAGCTCTCTCACTCTCTATAGGCTAAGTACTCCTAAGTTCTCTTCTTCACCTCCATTCATGCCAAATGCTCAAGGAAGGAAGCCTTGGAAGCTAGGAAGATTGGTAAGTAGATGTTCTTTTTTTTTTTTCTTCCTCCTCTTACAAGAATAAATCCTAGGTTATCATTTTGGGAAATCTTTGTATATTGTTTCTATGGATGAATTTAAGTAAAGATATTAGTTTAAAACATTTCTACATGTTGGATAATAATTGTGGAACAAGAAATTCGAAAAAAATTAGGAGAAATTCAAGAATTAGGAAATTTGAAGAAAGTTAGGGTTTTTAATCAAAATTTGAGATTAGAGCTTGGATTGTTGCTAAAAATTAGGGATTTTGGTGTTAAAACACTCCTTACACATTAAGGATGAAAACTCATGGAAGAAATCAAAAGAAATGTTATTTTAGATGTGATTTAGGATTTTTGGATGAAGAACACGAAGAACGTCACTGTTCATTCTGGAAATTTTCCAGAAAATTTTCAGAAAATATTGTTCACCGAGAAAATTTTTCTAGATTTTCTCGTTACTGTAGCATTGACTCGGTCAATGTTACTGTAGCATTGACTCGGTCAACGTTACTGTAGCATTGACTCGGTCAACGTTACTGTAGCATCGACTTAGTCAACGACACTGTAGCTGCGTTGACCGTTGACTGTTATTGTAGCATGTTCATAACTCTTTCATCCGGACTCCGTTTTGAGTGAAATTTATATCGTTGAAAAGCTATTTGAGTCTAGTTTCCAATGGTATAAGTTTCATCTGGATATTCATTACCAATTAGGAGTTATGATTTGAGAAGATAGTGAAGGTCGGGAATAGTGGTAGGAAATTCCTCTATTTCGTAGCCCTGATGGTTTTTATATGGTTACAATAGGAATGGTCAAGTCACAAGGTGGGAGTGCCGAGAGCATGAAATACAGGTGAGTGGGTTAATACTTGCTATGATTAAATATCTTTGTTATTGACTTTTTGCATCATAGTGAAAATATGTTGTATATCCAAGTTTGAAGAGGATGATGTGGGACGATGAGACATAAACAATTGTAGAACTTGCCTGGTGATGTATATAATTATATTTTCTTATTTTCTCATGAATCGAGGTTATATGATGGATTGTGAATGGCATGTGAATTGAGTTAAAATGTGTCATACTCTGATTGTTGAGTTCATTCATATACGGATAGTTGAAGTATGTTATTGTTGAATAATTGTTCTATATTATGGGTTATTATGTTGTATACATACTATGTTGCTGGAACCATATTGATTATGTTGTGACTTGAATTGTAAATGACTGAGTTGTGTATGTGGTTCATGATTATGATTGAGAATGCTCTTAAATGTGATTGTGATTGTGTTTGACTAGAAAGGAAAGCCATGGCGGTGCACCCCATGGAGAAATCTATGTGAAACTGTAAGGGTGGAGAATATAAATAGAGCGATAAGGGTGGATGCGGCGAGGGCCGCGAGAAATGATCCAGAGGTACCCTGGACGACCCGGTTGGTACGGGAAATGTGTGAAATTGATTTCACTGTTTTCTGTTGTGTATTATTTGAATTATGTTGAAATGTATTTGATTTACTTGGATATTGTTATGAAGTATTATGAATTATGTTATATTATATTATGATCAATTACGTATGATTGCTGCATGTTATCATTATGATGCATGGTATTTTTTTTGTCATAGTGTTGTGTTGTCTGCTCACTGGGCACGTGGTTTGTTCATACCCCTCTTATTAACATTTTTTTCAGAGTTGACAGTTGAAGGTAAATATCTATACAAAGAGTTATGGATCTTTAGCCCATGATTACCTTTTCATTTGTTCAGGGTAAAGGTATAATGTTTAGGTCTTATTCTAAGTTGTATAAATCTAGAAAATCTCTGTAATCAGGTAGGTTCATTCAGTGATGTAATGTGAATAACTGTAGTGTGTATAGAGAACTCGGTTTAGCCGTATTTTCTTATCTTTTGTGAAAAGATGAGTAATTCTCTTATTTTAATTCTTAAATTATGTAATTTAGATTAATTGTATTTAAAAGAGTGGTATGATACTTAAGAGAAAGATAGGCTTATGGAGGTGAAATGAAATTCACTTTCCGTACCGGTCACGTGCTCAAATTTTGGGACGTGACAAAAGGAAGCTGGTTTCGTTGGAGATGGAAGACCGAGAGCTGGAGAGTGGATGATGAGAGAGAGAGAAGGAGGGAGGAGGAGAGAATAAGATGAAGATGTAAGTAAAACTTTTCCTTCCTTTGGATCTTGATTTTCACAATTCACACAATTGATCATAAACATACCTGGATCCATATCTGCAAATTTGAGTCTCTTTATTTCCTCTGGATTTCTGCCTTTAAGTCTCCTTGATGATCAGGAGAGAAAACAGTAACTTTACTTTTCCTTTCATAACAACAACGCTCCAAAAAACGTTTCTGTTACTTTTCAATTTGAAATCAGAGTAAAAAGGGGTAAATTACGCTTTGACCCCTATAAAGTTTTTAATTACATAATAGCCTCTCAACCATCACAAGAAGGCCCCAATATATTAAAAACTTATCATTTAGGTCCTTCAATGTTATATTATGTGAATTTAACAATTAATGCTATTAAACTAAATTACATGGGCCATATATTAGAAATAATCTAACATTCTCCCACTTGGCCCTTGTAATTACTTGATAGTTTAACAACAACTGTAAGTGCGCTCCATACATCAAATTCACTAACATCTCTAGACTTAGTTGAATTAGTTTTGAGCGGATCATGGCGGTCACATGTTATTCTGCAACATGATCCCTTCCATGTATCACAAAACATCCCTAACCCAACATCAACTTTAATTGAGGAAAACTATAAGTCTCAACATAACATGTTATCTAACACAATCATATGTACATAGATACCAAAATGATAACAAGTATAATATGCAAAAACATAACCATAATTGAATTCATAATGTCATTAAAAATTAACAAGCACAATAACCACAGTACTATAATCAACACAGCAAGGTTTTGTCCATGATGCCCATACGCTCTACATGACCAGAAAATGATTTGGGCGGTAATCCTTTAGTCAACGGATCCGCTATCATCAGATCAGTACTGATATGCTCAATTGACACTCTTCGCTTTTGCACTTCTTTCTTAACTGACAAATACTTCAATTTCATGTGTTTGGCACCCTTAGAGTACTTGTCGTTCTTTGAGAAAAATACGACTGCAGAATTATCACAATAAATTCTCAGCGGCCTGGATATACTGTCGACAATTCCAAGTCCCGAGACAAAGTTCCGCAACCACAATCCTTGAACAGTGGCCTCAAAGCATGCCACGAATTCAGCTTCCATAGTAGAAGCAGCAATGACAGACTGCTTTCCACTCTTCCATGAAACTGCTCCTCCAGCTAATAGGAACAAGTAACCAAACGTAGACTTCTTAGTGTCCACGCATCCGGCATAATCTGAATCTGTATATCCGACCACTTCCAGATGATCAGACTTCCTGTATGTGAGCATGTGTTCTTTGGTGCCTTGCAAATACCGAAGAACTTTCTTTGCAGCCTTCCAGTGGTCCATACCGGGATTGCTTTGGTATCTACCAAGCATACCAACAGCGAAACTAATGTCTGGCCTAGTACAGGTCATAGTATACATTAAGCTCCCAACCACTGATGCATAAGGAATTGTTTCCATTTCTTTACGTTCCAATTCATTTTTAGGACTTTGCATTTGACTGAACTTATCTCCCTTCTGAATTGGAACTATTCCTGCAGAGCATTTATCCATTCTGAATCTCTCTAAGACCTTATTGATATATACCTTCTGGGATAAACCTAAGAGTCCTTGTGACCTATTCCGGAATATTTCTATTCCAATCACATAGGATGCCTTACCCATATCTTTCATTTCAAAGCTCTTAGAGAGAAACTTTTTTACATCATGTAACATACCCAAGTCATTTGCAGCAAGTAATATATCATCAACATACAAGACTAAAATAACAAATTTACTCCCACTGACCTTCATATAAATACACCGATCAACGGTGTTCTCTATAAATCCATAAGATGTAATGGTATTATTGAACTTGAGATACCATTGACGGGAGGCTTGTTTTAGTCCATATATTGATTTCTGCAGCTTACACACTAGATTTTCTTTTCATGTGGCCAGAAAACCTTCAGGTTGGTCCATATAGACTTCCTCTTCTAAGTCCCCATTCAGAAAGGCAGTCTTAACATCCATCTGGTGAAGCTCCAAGTCATAATGAGCCACCAAAGCCATAATAATCCTCAAGGAGTCTTTCTTTGAAACTGGAGAGAAAGTCTCCTTATAGTCAATGCCATCCTTCTCTGGCCTTGAACCTTTCAACATTGCCACTTGAGTCACGTTTGGTCTTAAAGACCCATTTACAACCGACTCTCTTAGAACCCTCAGGCAATTCAACCAAGTCCCAAACTTTGTTGTCATCCATTGATTTAAGTTCTTCCTTCATGGCATTAAACCACTTTTCAGCATTATTACAGTCCATGGCTTGTTTAAATGAGACTGGATCCTCATCAATGTTCAAGTCACATTCATTTTCAAGATTGTATACCACGAAATCACTAGGAATAGCATATCTCTTTTGCCTTACAGATCGTCTTAATGCTACTTCCTGTTGAGGTTCCTCTTCAGGTTCCCCTCTAGGTACCCCTTGGAGTACTTCTTCAGGTTCCACACTAGATTTTCTTTTCATGTGGCCAGAAAACCTTCAGGTTGGTCCATATAGACTTCCTCTTCTAGGTCCCCATTCAGAAAGGCAGTCTTAACATCCATCTGGTGAAGCTCCAAGTCATAATGAGCCACCAAAGCCATAATAATCCTCAAGGAGTCTTTCTTTGAAACTGGAGAGAAAGTCTCCTTATAGTCAATGCCATCCTTCTCTGGCCTTGAACCTTTCAACATTGCCACTTGAGTCACGTTTGGTCTTAAAGACCCATTTACAACCGACTCTCTTAGAACCCTCAGGCAATTCAACCAAGTCCCAAACTTTGTTGTCATCCATTGATTTAAGTTCTTCCTTCATGGCATTAAACCACTTTTCAGCATTATTACAGTCCATGGCTTGTTTAAATGAGACTGGATCCTCATCAATGTTCAAGTCACATTCATTTTCAAGATTGTATACCACGAAATCACTAGGAATAGCATATCTCTTTTGCCTTACAGATCGTCTTAATGCTACTTCCTGTTGAGGTTCCTCTTCAGGTTCCCCTCTAGGTACCCCTTGGAGTACTTCTTCAGGTTCCCCTTGAAGTACCTGTTGTGGATCAACAATTTCTTGATCAACAGTGACTGGTTCATTTTCTACAATATGAACAGGTGGATTTTGGACATTGATTGATTTTTCCAGTACGTTGTTAGACTGTGATACAACGACAGGAATAACAATATGAGAAGAAATCTTGGGTGTAGATACTACAACCCTAGCTTCTTGAATGTCCACCTTTTGTGGTTCCCCACTCCCACTAGTTTGACCATTCTCAATGAATCGAGCATTACCAGAATCTACAATCCTTGTAGTATGGCTAGGACAATAAAATCTATACCCCTTTGATTTTTCAGGATAGCCAATGAAAAATCCACTGACTGTCCTAGGATCTAACTTCTTTTCATATGAATTGTACACCCTTACTTCTGCTTGACAACCCCAAACATGGAGATGTCTCAAACTGGGTTTCCTTCCTGTCCACAATTCATAAGGTGTCTTAGGAACTGCCTTACTAGGAACCCGGTTAAGCAGATACGCAGCGGTCTTTAATGCGTACATCCACAATGAGAGGGGTAGAGAGCAATTGCTCAACATGCTCCTAACCATATCCATCAAGGTGCAGTTCCGTCTTTCAGCTACACCATTTTGTTGAGGTGTGCCAGGCATTGTGTATTGCGCACAAATGCCTCTACTCTCAAGGAACCTTGCAAATGGACCAGGACATTGTCCACTTTTATTGGACTTGCCATAAAACTCACCACCTCTATCTGATCTCACTACTTTCACTTTCTTATCTAACTGCCTTTCCACCTCATCAATGAACACTTTAAGGAAGTCCACAGATTGAGATTTATCATGCAGCAAATAAATATAGCCATAACGTGAGAAATCATCTATAAAGGTGATAAAATATTTTTCACCGCCCCAAGAAGGGACATCAAAAGGACCACAAATATCAGTATGTATAAGCTCAAGAAGTTGAGTGCTTCTTGTGGCTGCTTTCTTTAATGTATGTTTGGTTTGCTTTCCCTTAATGCAATCTACACATAGATCCATGTCACTAAAATCCAAATGTGGTAAGATATCATTTTTCACCAACCTCATTATCCTTTCTTTGGATATATGACCTAATCTTTGATGCCACAAGAATGCAGAACTTTCATTTGGTGCACTACGTTTAATGCCAACACTACTTTCAACATGAAACAAGGATTCAGCAAATTCATTATTCAAATTGAAACGGTAAAGTAAATCACATAAAGTACCAGATCCATAAAAGTACTTGTTTTTATACAATGCAAATGTACTGTTACCAAATTTGAAATAAAAACCTAAAATATCCAGTTTCCCTACTGAAACAAGATTCCTAGCACAATCAGGTACATAGAGACACTTTTCAAGATCTAAATGACATCCAGTGTCTAAGATCAATCTATAAGTCCCAATGCCTTCTATCCGTGCTTTCATCCTGTTTCCCATGAACAAGTACTGTTCAGTTCCTTTTATGGGCTGGATTGAACTGAATCCCTGTAAAACATGAGATACATGAGTAGTAGCACCAGAATCTAACAACCAGGTATTATTAGGAACCTCTATTAGGTTTGATTCAAAGCACACAGAAACATAATGCATACCTTTCTTTTCGAACCAAGCCTTTCTTTTAGGACAATCTTTCTTTAAGTGTCCTATCTTGTTGCAGAAGAAACACTTAATTTGTTTCTTGATTTGACCCTCAGCAACTTTCATTGGGGCCTTGTCCTTTCTTTTATCCTTCTTTTCCTTTTTCCCTGGCTTGAACTTGCTGCTGCTAGCACCATCATGAACAGTGAGGTGGATAGAGTGATCCTTCATCTTCTTTAATCTCCCTTCCTCCTGAACTAACATAGCCTTCAATTCCTTTGAGTTCCACTTATCCTTGAGAGCATTGTAGTTGATCTCAAATTGACTAAATTCAGTAGGTAGGGAATTAATGATGAATTGAACCAGAAACTGATCACTCACTTCCATCCCCAAAGTCTTCAACTTTGCTGCTAGATTGGACATGTGAGTCACATGATCATGAATGATCTGTGACCAGTCAAACTTCTTTGTAGTAAGCTCACTCATCAGGCTTCCTACAATTGACTTATCCGCCAAGTCTGACTCAGAATACTCCTTCACCTTTTCCATGAATTCCTTAGCATCATCCGTCTTCGGCATCGATGGCTTTACATTTTCAGCCATGGTCATCCTCATGAGGTACAAGCTCAGTCTGTTCGAACGCTCCCATAGTTCATAGAGCGCAACATCATCAACTGAGCTTTCCTCAGTAATGGCTGCAGGCTTATCCTTATTAACTATGGCTGCATCAATATTCCATAGACCGAGATGGAAATTGATCTGTTCAGACCATTCACCATAGTTCAGCCCGTTGAACTTCACAATGTTGTTCACCGATCCCGAGAGGCTTGCTGGATCACAAACATATATGCTCACCCATTAATGCTTTGAGATAAACTTTAAAAGATTCAGAAAACTTCACATACAAACTTTAACCATGCATTTAAGATTTCCTTTGGGCAATACTCAAATACATAAACACCAAATTGATGCCAAAATAAATTAGTCTTTAATAGAAAATCACAACATACATCAGTTAACTAAGTGTGTTATCTTTGGATATACTCACTAATTAACTTAAGTATCATAGATTATCCCCTTAATGTTATAAATTGCATGCAATGGTCCACCTTTAGGTGACCTCGTAGTCATAAAATTTATAACTTTAATTGTTCAAAATAAGACAATCATGTCATTCCATTCATAGCATCTTTAAAATATGAACAACTGAAACACACTTATAAATGTCTAAACTTCAACCCAACTAGACCACTTTGGTGATAAACTAGTTTCCATCATATAGACAAATTACAAAGTGTAAAATAACTTTCATAGTGAACATACATCCACATTCATATAATCCGGCACTTTATATATAACATAACATTTACATCACATTCGCTTTAATGCCCTTTATAGCGGTATTTGACAGAGAAGATCACCATTTTTAAAAGGACTTACCGCTATAGCGGTAATATTTCTCTGCTATAGCGGTATTTGACAGAGAAGATCTCAGAATTTTAAAGATCCCCCGCTATAGCGGTTATAAACTAGTGTTCAATGCGCGATTTTTACAGAAAACGGTTATACGCCCAGAACCCAGAAAATCCAGTTCAAACTTCATGCAAATTCCAGAATTTCAAAAATTATTGTTTTTCATATAATCGTACAAACCCAGAAATTGCAGAAAACTGTAAAACGCATAAAACGAATAGCGATTTCTAGAAACTGTGAGTGATTGCGTACAACCAGTAAGTGCGGAAACAAAACGGTAATGCGCATACACGGCAATTTGCAGAAACATTGATTTCCAAAAAACATTATGCAAAACAGTAACGCGTATATTCATGAATTTCTGCGTTTTCTAGGAAACCAATTTTATGGTGAATCATGAAAATCGGAACCAGGCTCCTGATTCCACATGTAAGTAAAACTTTTCCTTCCTTTGAATCTTGATTTTTACAATTCACACAATTGATCATAAACATACCTGGATCCATATCTGCAAATTTGAGTCTCTTTATTTCCTCTGGATTTCTGCCTTTAAGTCTCCTTGATGATCAGGAGAGAAAACAGTAACTGTACTTTTCCTTTCAGAACAACAACGCTCCAAAAAACGTTTCTGTTACTTTTTAATTTGAAATCAGAGTAAAAAGGGGTAAATTACGCTTTGACCCCTATAAAGTTTTTAATTACATAATAGCCTCTCAACCATCACAAGAAGGCCCCAATATATTAAAAACTTATCATTTAGGTCCTTCAATGTTATATTATGTGAATTTAACAATTAATGTTATTAAACTAAATTACATGGGCCATATATTAGAAATAATCTAACAGAAGATTAAGGAGGAAATGGGGGGGGGGAATTGAAATTTAAATCTCAATATGACGTGGCTACACATGTAGAGAACTTTGTCAGCGTCAGCTAAAATGAAAAAATTGAAACAAAAATGAAAGATCTATAACTAAATCATGGTTGTCTAATCAAATTAGATGGCCATGATGTAAAACTCTTTTGTTGTTGATGCCACCAACTATAGAGAATCTGTTCTCGAAAAATTTAAAGTCAAGTGATAAACAGAGCTAGAGGAAGCCTTTTTTTTTTCTTTTTTGCTCTTTTTTTGATTCTTTTTTTGGCATATGGTGCTTTTCAAGTTTTTTTTTAATTAATTAACTATGGCTACTCTTAAGACAATCTTAGGAGTGATTTCTACGTGCATTTAAAATCAGGGCTTTTGAATTTTGCCCCTAAGTATATATTCAACCTGAAAGTTATCTAGAAGGTTTTATTTGTCTTAATTTAATTTTTTATTTATAAATCATTATATTTATTATCATTAAATCTCAAAATTTTCATCTTTAAAAGTTATTTTGATATATATATATATATATATAAAATTAAGATAAATACAATCTTTAATGACTAAATTAAAATATTTGATTTTTTTCTAAGGCTAGATTGAAGTAACTATAATCTTTTGAGGGACTAAATTAATAATTTACACTTTAATTTAAAAAAAACAAAAATTAACAGCAACCTCTAATCACTCAGCATCCTCCAATCATTCAAATTACCACCGTAGTTCCTAAAGCAATTTGTTATGTGCTTGCATTATATTAAATATAATGAAAATATGATCCTTTCCGTTATTCTTACAACCCCTTTCTCTTTCCTTTTATTTTTTTCCCATATTATATATATATATTTACATACAATGCTACTAATGATTCTTGAACTGCATGCAGTGAGTAGGTTGGTTTTATTTCAAACTAGAATTGATTCTCCTGTTGTGTGGTGGCCTTGCCATGAGTTTCTGTATATATACAATTGTATATATATTAATTCTTCAACTCACACCAAGTGCTTATAAATCAAGTTTGAGAAAATTTGGCTAGTCATTGAATTTATTGAAGCAATGATTTAAGGGTCAGTGGTCAAATTATATTTGAACTGGTAGTAATTAAAATATTAAAATATATAATTAATGTATATGTTACATATGTTAAAATATTAAAATATATAATATATAATATTAAAAATATCCAAGGCATGTTATAAATATATATTTATAATAATTATAGATTTTCTACTAATAGTTTAAATTTTTAAAAATTTTTTAAAAATACATAATAATATTTAATAAAAAATTTGAACCAATTTAACTAATTTTTTTATTAAACTAGCTGGTTTGGTTTAATTCCCTGAATCATATTATAAAGAATAACAACAACAACAACAACAATAATTAAAAAAAAATACTTCCCAACACAAAAGAAGAAAATTCTTGCTTTCTTTCTCGTAGTGTACTGTCGAAGCCGAAGAAGACCATCGATCAAGAAAGAGTTCAACTTACCAGTTGTATTGTACCATCAACTTGTAATGTTCTTATTACATTGACCAATATACATACATGAAGAGCCCTATAAATATAAAACACACACACACACACACATATATATATATTCCCGAAAGAATAACAAAAAGGGATGGCAACGAAGCCGATCAGAGAAAGAAGAAGAGCGCCATAAAGAACATATATACATAAATTGTCAAGATCCTTAACTCTATTTTGAAGCTCCAACCTCTCGTTCTTGAAAGAACAGCAAAAAAAGGATGACAACGAAGCTGAGCAGGGAAAGAACACCGGGTTCTAGAAGGTGCCAAGATTGTGGGAATCAAGCAAAGAGAAGTTGTGGGTATTTGAGGTGTAGAAGTTGCTGTAAGAACAAAGGGTTTGAGTGTGAAAGCCATGTGAAGAGCACTTGGGTTCCTGTGGATCTTAGAAGACGCCGTAGGGACGAAGAAGATCATCGTCTTCATGATGATGATGATGATGTCTCTAAACGACACAAACACAACCCTTTTCAAGGTACTTTATATCTATATATACATATATATATATACACACACACACACACATAATCATTATCATCTTATGTTTGAAAATGCTAACCCTAATTGACAGTTTCATATAATATATATATATATATATATATATATATATATATATATATATATATATATTTTTTTATTTACGATTAATTTGGCTTCGATCAACTCAGATTCATCAAACTCGGATCCTCTAACCCTAATGAAAATCAGGGTTCGGTATCATTTAGCCAAAATTTAATTATTGGTTTAATATTCCTTAATTATTGGTTTCGATCGGTATCCTCTAAAGTCTAAATCAGCTGTTTTCATCTAATTCCTCTCCTTGTCCGTGAATTTCTATAATGAAGAAGAAAACAAACTAGGTATATAGCTAGCTAATACTATAGGTATATGACGTACGATATTTTTGCCAATATTAAGAATTAATCACTCATACTTAATTGAAAGAAATTAAACAGCAAGTATCGAATTCTAAACTATTTAGTTGATCAAAAATTAAGTTTAGCTATTAGTTCTCTCTCTCTCTCTCTCTCTCTCTCTCTCTCTCTCTCTCTCTCTCTCTCTCTCTCTCTCTCTCTATATATATATATATATATATATATATATATATATATATATATATCAACTGAAGTCTGAAGTTCGATGAATAATATGATGGCAAAAGTATTTTTTTATCTGAAATATTTATTTTGAGTTTTAATTTCGCTTTTAATTTTTGTGTGTGTGTGTGTGTTAATTTCATCCTATATGTGTTTTTTTATTTTTATTTTAATTGTCCTTAGGGTTAAGGTCATTAATTAACAAAGTTGACAAAAAATGTTAATGCAGACTTCCCTAAATAATATATGTGATACATCAAATGTTTAACTATTAATTTGGAATGAATGAGAGAAATGAAAAAATATCATTTAGGGCGAAATTGAAACTTAATCATATATTTAAGATAAAATGAAAACTAGAATCATATAGTATGACATGTTAGCAGTTAATGAATCACATGAAGAAGTACTTATCAACATTTTCTATTAATTATGTTATCAACGGTATCGCTAAGCACAAAACCAAAACTAAAAAAAAATGTGGGAGAAATCAATATTAAAAAAAAACGTTAGGACAAATAAAAGGTACTTTTGCCGTAATTTTATTACTCTCTAACAAATATGTATCTATTTTTGCAGGAGGAGATATAGAGGAGTGGAAGTTTCCAGCATCGCTGAGTCAAACGGCGACGTTTCAGTGCGTGCTGGTTCGATCTATGGATGATTCAGTGAAGGAATACGCTTACCATACGAGTGTGAGTGTTGGAGGACACGTGTTTAGTGGTCTTCTTTACGATGAAGGCCTTGTAAGTGGCGATGGTGAGAGTTCTTCTTCAGGCCAATATCATCGTCTTTCTCATAATAATCATATTCTCAAGAACGCTGCAACACTAACTCGTACTAATGATGAGTCGACCTTTTTAACACCGTCAGATGGCTCTAATAGGTGGAGATCATGTGAGCTCAATTATTCATCAGACGATATTAGAAAGTTTAACATTGTGGAGTACAACAAAAGATCTCAACTTATTGATGATGGTCATGGTACAGTAATGGCTCCAATGTCATCATCATCGGCTGCTAATAATTCTGTTGACCTCATCTTCTCTCCCACGTATAGTTCGTTTCCTCTGGCTGCAACCTGTGCCTCACACCCAAAACCTTAATTGGTATCATAGACTAGGTAAAGAAAACACAAACACACACACACACACACACACACACATATATATATATATATATATATATATATATATATATATATATATATATATATATTCAGGTACTCTTTTAACGCAAAAGCTAAGTAAGTTGTTTGGCGCGCGATGGTCGTTGGATCTGAGAGATCAATAACTATCGTGCACTCATACTCCTTATCTCTCTTTATATAATCCAACAACCTATATCGTTCATTTGCATGAACGTGTGATAACTGTTGATCAATTGAATTCAACGACTATCACGTGTTAAATAGGCAATTCAAAGGCATATATATATATATATATATATATATATACATATATATATATATATATATATATATATATGCTGGCATGGAAGTATTTTTTTTTAATCTTTTTTTTTTAAAGTTGGTTGAGTACATCATGTTATTTATTGACTTCTCTCACAAATTAATGTGAGTCATAAATAAATGAAAAACTATCTTTTTTTACTTCTTAATATATTATTATTCCTAAATTTATGACAAGAAAAATAAAGTTTTGAGACAAAAAAATTATATATGTCTCTCATCAAAGATAAAGATTTTTTTTTCTTTTGAGGGGGTGAGTCTATCAAAAAGAATTTAATTATCTAATTTTTAAATTTAGTTTAAAACATATTATTTAATTTCTAATTTTTTTTATTTTTATTAATTAATTCTCCAAATATGTATATATTCACTTTGTTTTTGTCTTATTTTTTGATTGACGAAAAATTAATAAATAGAAGGTAAATTTATTTCAGGAATAATTAAATTTGTCTATTTTTAAAATTTAAAGATAAAATAATTGAAATATTTATTTTAAAGTTTATTTTTTTTCTTTTTAAATAAAACCATAGAACGTCTTGTATTAGGTGTGATAAATACGCATGACTCGATTGTACCATAATCGTCATATATAATATACCACAAATCATTAATAAAATATAATTGAATAAATAAATATATATATATATATATATTATGACAAGGGTATAATTTTTGTCTTTAACGTTTACCTCGAATTTCAATTTCGCTCTTGACGCTTCATTTTGTGCAAATTTCTTCTTACACATTTTTTTGTTTTAATTTTGTCTTTAAGACTACCACCGTTAACATAATTTATAGAAAATGTTAATGAGGACTTCTCTATATGTGATCTATTCATTATATATCAATGTGTCATAATAATTGATTTTAATTTTAATTTTGTTTTAAATATTTGACTAAATTTTAATTTTACCCCCAATGATATTTTTAAAATTTTTCTTATTCATCTCAAATTAATTATTAAATATTTAATGTATCACTCAAAATAATTTATATGTCATTTAGAAGAGTGTATCTGTTACTTTTATATATATATATATATATATATAGGGATCCCTTTATCGTTGATAATTTAGGATGTGTTATTGTGTGTCCCCTAGGTATGTGAAGGGGCTCGGATGATTTGTCTTATCATTAAGTGGCGAAACGTGTGCTTTTTAATTAGGGTTTTAATGGACAATCAATCATGATCTTCCTCAACTTCGAGTCCTTTTTTGTCCCCTTTTGATTAATTAGAAGCAAAGTTGGGACAGATTATCAAGCTTTAATTTCTAGATTATTTCTCAGTACTATATTCCTTTTGTATATTGTCGTGTCCTTAAGCTGCATCAAACCCAATGATAATGGATAGGAACAAACAATCACATAATACCCTAAAAGTAGGAGAATCTCATACTTTCACCTGCATCGTTCTATTGAAGTTATAGATGGCAAAAATTACATAAGAAATTTGACATAGACTAAACTAAATAAATTAAAAAATTTACAAAGATCGACTTAAATTCAAAATAAAATATATTCTAAAACAAAAGATTTAAATGAATTTAAATATGATATTAAATCAAGCAAAAATAAAAAAAAATTTAGATAGAGACCTAGGTGAACAAAAAGAAAACTTTTGATTTTGTTCAATTTAGTCCATATCAGCATTCCTGTGTGATATGAACTGTCTGTAACTTCAATCAAACGACTCATGTGAAAGTATGAGGCTCTCCAGTCATGATGTGAATATATACATATATATATATATATATATATATATATATATATATCTTAAACTATAATTGATAATACTAATAAAACAATATTTATTAACATCATTTGTGTTTTTACAACAAAAAAAGTTACAGTTCTCACATCAAAGCAACAAAAAAGTTGAGAATGAACTAACAAATATATATTTTAAATTGGCAGCACTTATATCTAAAACTTTTACATAAAGATTGACGTAGATGCACTTTAGTTGTATGCATAAAAAAATAAATAAAAAAGAAACATAAATAAATACTCGGAGATTATAATTAATGAACTGAGATGCTATAAGACATGAGGAGTTGGAGGGAATCACTCAATAAACATAAAACATTTAAGGCAAAAATAATATTTTAGTCCTCTATATTTATTTTAAGTTTTATTTTATTTTTCTATATTCTAAAAATTTTATATTAGTCTTCTATGTTCAAATTCTTATAATTTTGATCTTTTTCTATTATAACTGTTAGTTTATATAAAGGAGTTGACATATCATCCTCCAAATACTTATATAACCTGTTTACATGATTGTTGATTGGATATCAGGATTTCATGCATAATTCTCTAAATACTTAGTTATTAAATGATTCTAATAAAAAAACATAATAATATTTTGAGCATTTTAAAAATTATACGTGTGGAGTACAAATTTCCAGTTAATGTATAACCATGCAAATAATCATGTCAACATTCAAAGTTGTTCCTTATATAAACCCTAAATCCTAAAAGCATAAGAGCATTCACAATATATATAGACCAACTATTCTAGCAAAAAAATGAGTAAAATATACATGTTTTGAAATATACAAGATTAAAATGAAACATAAAGTAAAACATAAATGACCAAAATATCATTTTTTGCCAACATTTAAGAAAGAGAGAGAGAGAAGATATGAAAGGTTATAAGCATCTTGTGGAAATTATTCCAAGTTAGCTTTTGTAGTAAAGTATAATATAAGATAACTAAACTGTGTGCGCAATATGCTTTTATAGAAAGGAGGTAGTCGCAACTTTAACCAATGACAAACAAGAATATATCCTTTTGTACTCCAAAGGTAAAGCCATGTACCAAACTTGAGTGATTAAATATATATATATCTACAATCACGTCTTGTATGAAAGAACGCAATGTGATCAAGATTACATGAGATTACAATTTTGATCGTAAGATCATGAAATCCTAACAACTCTGTCTATATTAAAAAAAATTTAAGTAAAATTGATGTATTAAAACTATGAAATCCTTGCTCCTCTCTCATTTTCATTATGTGATTTGACTTTAAACATTATTTTTTGCATTCTATTATACTTTTTTGATAATTTTTCTATACAGCAAGTGTTCACTTTTGTGTTCATATTGTAATGTTGCATCATCTCTTCACTTTTATAGATCAATTGATGTTGTGTTTTCACCAATGATATGAGTTACTATTGGGTTCGAGCAAGTTGATGTGATTGTTGTTGGGTTCAAGCTTCATGTATGATATGATTGTGTGAAACTGTGAATGTTAGATTTAGACTTCTATAGATTTAGTTGAATTTCATTTTTGTATGATAATGCTGATAACTCTTATTAGTAATTTTACATTTGACTTGGATGTTATTTGAAACACTAAAATATTTTTAAAAAATATTAATATATACAAATGTTTGAACTTTGATGCATAAGATACTTGCTGCATAATTTTATTTTAAAGGAGTAGGATATATGTATTTATTGAATTTATTATATAATGTTGTGTTCAATCTTTGCAATATATGACATGTCTCATGGAAGTATGTTGAGATTTGAATAAGTTTGTACTTAATTAAAAAATTTAATGACCCATATAGTTCTTTTATATTTATTTATAAAAATAATAGGATCTTATAATTCTTGATCCGATTTTGTGAATCAATCTCTTTTGATTTTATAAAAAATCTTGATCTTAATTATCATATTATAAAGTTCTCACAACGCTAATATTTTGGTTAACAAAACTTGAATTCGAAACTTTATTTAAGGATAATAAATACCAAATCATTTGATCAAACTAATATTGGTAGAGTTTGTTTTGTTCTTGAATAACATTTGCCTAAAAAATAACCTAAGAGACGCCTTTTTTTTAATACCTATATTAAAAAATTACTGAGTTATAACTAATATGATTGAGGTCAAGTGGCATTACTGTAAAGTATAAATCTTCCAATTTTTTTGCTATAAAGTTTGTTTAATATAACGGGAGTAGATCTGTTCCTGTTATGAAAATAGCTAGAAACTTTCTATTTCGATTATCAGAATTATTAATTTCAAAATCAATGATACTAAATATTTTGGATATATATTTTTTAATTTCAATTAAAAAAATTAGATCATCCATCACAATAATCAACGATTCAAATTAGAAAATGAGATTCATGTTCCGTTGAAAAAAGGAGCAAATTTACTCTATATTCTATATTGTAACTTAACCCAAGGCTTATTAATAGGGCCCACATTGTCTTATAAAAGTGCCCTTAAGTTATTTGAAAGGCCAAGAGTTCTAAGCTCTCCAATACGAAAATTCTCAAATTGAAATTCCAACCTCTTCAATCCCTTGAATTAAAGTTAACTGAAAGGCAAAATTTGAATTGATTTAATTCCAAAAATTCAATAAATTTTCAGAATCTCAAGTTTATTGTTAATGCGTTATAAATTATTGTTGCAAAAATCAAACCGAACCAGTAAAAAATTGGTTGAATTAGATAAGAACTAGTGTTAAATGAATTAGTTAAACTATTTTTTTTAAATATTACTTATTTTATAATTAGGTAATAAAGAAATTAATATTTTAGATTCCTAAATTTAGTGGACATACTAATGTCTTGGTATTTTATATATTTTGATATGAGTGAATATTGTCTTGATTAATAATATTTTTTTTATTTGATTAGTTTTTATTGTAAACTTTTAACTATGAATGTTGATTTGTGTGATTTGACATCAATATTATTTTTAACTAAATTTGTAAATTTATATTTATAATATTTAATTATGTATATTTTTTAAAATATTTTAAATAAATTGGTTCAATCACAATCTAACAATTGATCATTAAACCAGTACCTGATCTAATTTTTAAAAATTTGCTATACATACAATTCAATACCAAGTTCTTCAAAACTTCCATGTTGAAATTAAATCAAAATAGAAAGAATCAGGAGATAATCCTCCGCAATGAAAATATTTAAAGATCATATTCACAGATATTTAAATTAATAAAAATGTAATTATGCCTAATTTTTTTGGGTCATGTTTTTAATAAAATATTTGTGTGCATTGCGTACAAATAATATAAGCTTATTTGTCTTTGATTGGATTCTTGCCTGGAATGTTGTGTTAAAAGCCGCAAAGCAAACAAAGTATGCAATGATGCTCGTCAAATCATATATATTAAATTACAAATATTAAATGAAAAGTCTTATGTGTATTTATGCGCAAAATTTTAATTTTGTTTATAATATTTTTTATATTATATATATTTTATTTTTTAAAATTTATTATTTTTATTAATATCATTTATTTCATTGATGAAAAAATATTGATTGAATGGTTCACGTGACATATTTAAGATAACTTTAACTTAATATTTATTATCAGTAAAATAAACGATGTTAGTACAAATAATAAATTTAAAATAAAAATTAAATATATAAAACATAATTAACATAAAAAAATATTTAAAATAAAATTAAAATTTAGTTTAAACGTTGAGCACATAAAAAGTATTTTCACTGTTTATATATATATATATATATGATCATGAGAGACAAGCCTAAACCAAATTATGTCTTTAACATGTGGTTAAAGAAATATGGGTTATGATATTCTTTTGGAAGCAAAAGTAACTTAAGTTCTCTTTAAACTTGGTTTTAATAATTTCGCTAATCATACATGTCCCCCCCTTTTTTTTGTCAGTTTTATCTTAAAAATTTATTAAATTTTTTATAATCATCTTTGTTGCTAATATAATTTGTTAAAGGTATAATCGTTAGAAAATGTAAACGTGAATTTTATTTGGAGAATATTTAGAAGAGAAATTTAGGTTAGACATTCACTTTTGCAGTGTGAAATCTATGTTTTGACAGTTTTGTACCCTATAATAGTCACATATTTAACATGCCAACAAATTAATTTTATTAACAGTTTAAATCAATGTTTAGATAATTAGATATGTCAGTTTAATTGAAAAATTGATGAATCATCTCCGATCTAAATTGAATTAGAGAATTAGTGAATAATTAAATTGTTAAAAAAACTAATCAAACCAATAAAACTAACTAGTTTTTTTTTAATTTTTACTAAATATTATTATATATTTATAAAAAATTTCAAAAAATTTGATCTACAACATCCACACCATCTTCAATCAAAAAATCAACAGCGTTTGTCTTTAGATATCCACCTCAATTGCCTTCCACTTGCGTCCATTTCTTTAGTAGATGTTTAAGATATCCGGCAGATGTTTCAGATACTGTTCTTCGCACGAGCAAAATTTAAAAAAAAAATCAAAATGTGAATTATGAGTTTGGATCAAAGCTAACATAATATTATTTTAGCTAGCTCCTGATGTGTAAAAGTTGTGCTTACATAGTAGTAATTTAATCTCAATTATTATTGACCGTTAGTCAAATTAACGGTCAATTAGATAGAAGAACTTTTTTGTACAAAATCAAAAGTTTATAAAAATTATTTGTTAAATTTTATAGTTCATAAAAGTTTTTACACAATAATAAAAGTTTATAAGAACAAAGTACTTTTTTTTTTAGCAAACCAAGAAAGTAGGTGGGCCTAACAGTATTTTATTATACACACATCACCGAGTAAATTTTGTTCGGCCTAATGAATCAATAGTATTTTCTCTGGAATGGCTACTTGGGCCATGTCTATTGGGTCATTTGTTGGCCCATAGTTATCTAAAAGCCCAAATTCAAACCCAGACGGCCCAATTTTCTGGCGGGAAAATCATGTCTTCCTCCCGCCATATCTAGCTGCAGAATACGCAAAAAGGTTCACTTTCTCTTCTTTCTCTCTATCGTGTGCTTGCTTCTTTCACAAACAGCCATGGCCTCCGATTCTTCTCCGACGAATTTCAACAATGGTAGGCATCTCTCCTTAGATTCTCTTGCATCTCATTATGGTTTTGTACGCTTACGAATTTAATCATATTATGCAGGTGCTTCTTCTCCGGAAGATTCCTTTTCCAGCCCAATCGGCAATACATTATCGTCTCCTGGTGATGCAGCTCGCCGGAGAAGGCGGGGACGTTCTTCTACACCGTCGACCTTTGCGACTCCTCCACCTAGTCGATCCCGATTCGGCTCCTCGGATGCCACTCCAACTCCTACACGGTCCAGGCAAAGAGGAGGTGGCCGGAGGGCCTCCGTGTCTACTTCCGTTGCCGCCACACCCACCTCCACTGATGACGCGCCCATGTCTTCAGAAGGTGGCGAGGGCTACAATATGGACGATGTTAGGCCTACCTTCGTCTGGGGTACTAATATAAGCGTAGAAGACGTAAATGAGGCGATTCAGAGGTTCTTAAAGCACTTCAGAGAAGAGTCATCTCAGAGTGATGGATTGCAGCTGGAGGGGAAATATGAAAGGGCTATTAAACAGGTCATTGAAATTGAGGGAGATTCACTGGATGTAAATGCACACGACGTGTTTGACTATGATCCGGATTTGTATACGAAAATGATCAGATACCCGCTCGAGGTTCTTGCAATTTTTGATTTGGTTTTGATGAATATGGTTAGTCGAATCAACCCGTTGTTTGAGAAGCACATTCAAACTCGAATTTTCAATCTCAGAACCTCAACATCAATGAGAAATTTGAATCCATCTGGTAAGTTTGGTTTTTCTATTCTGTTGCTTGTATAAAACGATCAATTAGGCTGATAAGGGTGCTTATTTTCTTAGATATTGAGAGGATGGTATCACTGAAGGGAATGATTATACGATGTAGCTCAATCATACCGGAAATTAGGGAAGCTATCTTTAGATGTCTTGTGTGTGGATACTGCTCTGACCCGGTTGCTGTAGAGAGAGGTAATTCTAGTGGACATTTCTACCCTATGCTTTAGTGAACAATCCATGTCATTTTATATCGCTATGATTTTATGACTTTTTCTGTTTTTAGGACGAATAACTGAACCTACCATATGCTTGAGGGAAGAGTGTCAAGCCAGGAACTCCATGACACTGGTTCACAACCGATGCAGGTAGTGCACACTGATGACTTGTTTGTCGTGAGAAGAGACTGTAAATTGAGTATTTGGAAGAACTTCTTATTATTAATATTGGAAAGTTACCATAATCATAAAGGAGCAGATTTGTAAGTCTATAACTATAGCAAACAGCATTTGATATCTTAGATAATTAACATACTATGTATGACACTTAGCGGGTACTGAGTTCCTTTCAATATTAACTTACTATGAATGTCGGTGGCACAAATGACAGTTTTCTGGCTAAGAAGTGAAAATAATAAGCATATAACTGGTAAATGAGTCATTTTTCTGCTGTAATTAAACTAATCTTCTGCTGGCAATCTTCATTATGTTCTGATATTCAGAGCTTAAAAAGATCTTATTCGTGGAATTCTTATAGCACCCGGGGCATTATTCTAGTAGAAAACTAGACTGTGTTAACAAACAAAATTTTCCTATTGTCAGTTCAGATTAAACATTTACCACCTTCAAGGCAAGTGTGGATATCCAGCTGAAGCGCTAAAGTAAAATCTCAGATGTCTTGTGACGAGGATTAATTGAATCCATTCTTGAATATTAAGATGTATTCATTCTTTATTAGGAGGTTCAGATAAGTGCAGTTTTTAGAGCTGAAATCTACCGGATGGAGTAAGAGAGCAAAGGGGATCAAGATTGCAGCTAAAACCCCTCTTTATTTTGTTATTTGATTATGTAACTGTTCCTTGTAAAAGTTATAAAGATTTGAGTTCCTTTCCAGTAACTATGCAATTATAAATTAGTCTTTGCTCCAAAATCAGGTTTACAGACAAGCAAATTGTGAAGCTCCAGGAGACACCTGATGAGATACCTGAAGGAGGAACACCACACACAGTGAGCTTGCTGATGCATGACAAGCTGGTGGATGTAGGAAAGCCAGGTGACAGAGTTGAGGTCAGACCATAATATGGCATTTTCTTTTAATTGCTGTGATTATGCTTGTTTAATCATGTCACTGATGTGTTTTCTCTTCATTAGGTGACTGGTATATATAGGGCCATGAGTGTCAGGGTTGGACCAACTCAAAGAACAGTTAAATCATTGTTCAAGGCATGCATTATGTCCTCAAATCCTTAATTGTATTTGAAGCTCCATGTCCATCATCCCACTATTAATATTGTCTATCTAGAATTTTTTTTTTTTTAATTCTGTCCCCTTCATACTGTAGACTTATATTGATTGTCTTCACATAAAGAAGACTGATAAGTCAAGGATGCTGGCAGAGGATGCTATGGATGTTGATAATAACCTGAGCAGAAATACAGAAGAAATTCATTTTGATGAAGAAAAGGTAAAGGTTGTTCTTATTTTCTGTGAAATCTACTGCTTATTTTCTGTACTCATTAATTGCTCTCTTGTCTGAGTTGCAGGTGGCTCAACTGAAAGAGCTCTCAAAACAGCCAGATATTTATGAAAGGCTGACAAAGTCATTGGCTCCAAACATCTGGGAGCTAGACGATGTCAAGAAAGGTCTTCTTTGCCAGGTAACACTTTTTTCCTATTTATCTTTCTGGATTGATAGTTTGTTTCACGGATATACTTCTACTTTGTTTTCACTTTCTATTTGCTGTAATTGGGTTGATAGCTAGTAACTACCTTCAATACAGCTTTTTGGTGGCAATGCTTTAAAGTTGGCATCTGGTGCTACCTTCCGTGGTGATATTAATATCTTACTTGTTGGGGATCCTGGAACCAGCAAGTCCCAGCTGCTCCAGTACATACATAAGCTATCCCCTCGTGGCATTTACACCAGTGGGAGGGGGAGCTCTGCAGTTGGACTGACTGCTTATGTGGCCAAAGATCCAGAATCAGGCGAAACTGTACGAACCATAAGCACGTGATATATATCATCTTCTGTTTTAGAAACTTAATGAAACCTAAATATTCCTGCTCAATCTGCAGGTCCTAGAGAGTGGTGCACTAGTTTTAAGTGACAAAGGCACCTGCTGTATAGATGAATTCGACAAAATGTCTGACAATGCCAGGAGCATGTTACATGAGGTTTACTGCATGTTTTCTTTTTCTATATATTTTATTTCTTGATGTCATTTATGGTTTTATTAGATCTGCATTTTGATTGTCTATTGTGCTGAGTGTTGGTTTATTCCAGGTGATGGAACAACAAACTGTTTCAATAGCAAAGGCGGGCATTATTGCTTCTCTCAATGCTAGGACTTCGGTGTTGGCATGTGCAAATCCAAGTGGGTCACGATATAATCCTCGCTTGTCTGTCATTGACAACATACACCTTCCTCCTACGCTTCTGTCCAGGTTAGTAGATATTGAACAAAAACTGTAACAAGTGATAACTAGATTATGGGCTTGCTGCCGGGTTATGCAGATTTTAATATCTAGGCAGCCTAAAATCAATTATTTAGCACTTCAGTTTTCAGCCATGCCTATAGTTCTTATGATTTATTATGAATCAAATAGAAAGTTATTGTTAATCATGCCATTGGTTCCCTATTAATCCATGGTGTAAGTAGTGGTCAAAACATAAGATATTGGCTTAAAAGATAACAATTTTTAGTAGTTGATGCGTATTGAGTTGATGTTTCATGCTCAGGTTTGATTTGATCTACTTGATTCTGGACAAGGCTGATGAACAGACAGACAGACGACTTGCCAAGCATATTGTTTCCTTGCACTTCGAGAATCCTGAGGTATAATCTGAGATCATCTCATTCAAGGTTCAATATTCAGCGCCTTTTCTTACTTACTAGTAACGTCATATGTCTGTACATGTAGAGCATGGAGCAAGATGTGTTGGACCTTCCTACATTAACTGCTTATGTGAGTTATGCCCGAAAGCATATACACCCACAGCTATCTGATGAAGCTGCTGAAGAATTGACTAGAGGTTATGTTGAAATCAGAAGAAGAGGAAATTTTCCTGGGAGTAGCAAAAAGGTAGGGTGTTTTAGGTTCGTTTAACTGACTAGATCCTGACATTATATGAAGTTTTGGAATACAACTAAATGCTGTAGTTTCTTGAATCACCATGTTTTCCACAAATAATTGAATGATCCACATGAATACGGATGATCTAAATTCTAGAGGACAATCATATTCCTCCAGAATGGATTTCACCGGGTGTTCTATTGTTTGCGAAATTTTTTTTCCTGAGAATTACTGTTACTGATAATTCTATAATATGGCTACAATGAATTGTTTTCTAATATTGAAATTTTCTGATTTTCAACCATCTGTTTCTTAATAAATCAAACAGGTGATAACAGCAACGCCAAGGCAGATTGAGAGTCTGATACGGCTTAGTGAAGCCTTGGCTCGGATTCGCTTCTCAGAATGGGTTAGTTATGTTTGCTTAGTTACTGCATGATGTAGAGATAAGGAGCTCTTTATAGTTCGCAGTATTATTAAAATACCTGATCCACACAGGTTGAAAAGCGTGATGTAATGGAGGCATTTCGGCTTCTGGAAGTTGCAATGCAGCAGTCTGCAACGGATCACTCTACGGGTAACTTGCCAAATGGGCCTGATTCTTTTACTATTTACCCAGGCAAGCATATCATATTGTCTTCGCCGTTAATTTCCTTTTCTAATCCAGGGACCATTGACATGGATCTTATTACTACTGGAGTTTCGGCAAGCGAAAGGTTGAGACGGGAGAGCCTCATACAAGCAACCCGTAACATAATCATGGAGAAGATGCAAATTGGGGGACCATCAATGCGATTAGTGGAGGTATCTTAACTTACGCTCTATATGGAAGTATAAATATAGAATATGTGAAGTTTGCAATGACTTTCTAATTTGTTTAAAATGGTCATATAGTTACTGGAAGAGTTGAAGAGGCAGAACACTAGCGAAGTCCACCTTAATGACGTAAGCCTTTCCTACCCCTCTCAAAAGAACTCTTTTTACTCTTGTTGGTTTTGCTTGTACCGAACCCTGGATCCGATGCAGTTGTGGAGTCTAGTACTCAAATCCGGACTATTCATTCCAAATGAGATGGTCTAGATCAAAAGAAAAAAAATTTGGAAAAAAAAAAAAAAGACCTCATGAGGTGTTTCTTTAGACCTTATGAGATATTTTTTCATTTGATCTGGACCATTCAATTTGGAATGGATAGTCTGGATTCGAGGATTGCAATTCCCATCAAAACTAAAGAAGATCCAAGCTTACTTGGTACTCCCATGTGAAATAGATCTCACTAATATATTAATGCACGTTCATGCAGTTAAGGAATGCAATTGCTAGTCTAGCCAGCGAAGGATTTGTTGCTCTGCATGGGGACAGTGTAAAAAGATCGTAATAAAATGAGGCATATTATGATCATTGGTCTCATTTTAATTTGAGGTGACTACTACCCTTGTATCAAATTGTATGAGCATGTACTCCTTTTCTGAAAAAAGCACATTATGAAGTAGTGTCTTGGTATTTATAGATATTGAATTTTGATTTATGAAAATTAGTAAATTATCCTAACCTATTTTTGATATTCTGAAAATCCAATGCAAATATCTTTTTTTGGTAAATATTTGTTTGGTTTTAATTGGAATATGACCTATCATTTAATTTTTAAGACAACATTAGTACTTTTGAATCAAAGCTCATATAATGTTGCTACAAGAACATAATGGCAAATGGCACTCAGATTGGGATGAAAAAACTATGTAATACCATTCATTGACTTGCCATGTCCATATATCTCTTGCTTGGTTGGTATTTTGTTTGGTCAAATAGAATCGTCCGATCAGGTGTAGTTCACATAAACTTTACTTGTCATGATCAATCGAATAGCCTTACTTGATCAAATAAGAGATCACTTCCCATTGCATATGAAAGAATCACTGCAGGATCAAAGCTATGCAACCTCAGGTTCTTAAAATTACGAATGTTTCTGAAAGCATCAGTCATTCTCCTCATCAAGCAATGAAAACGAGAAAGTGTAATAGTTGTAACCATCTCAGTATGGCAGTCAATCATACAAAGAAATTTCAGATCGTTGGACAGAGGTTTCTTTTTTCTTTTTCTCCCTTTTTAAAACAATAGCACAGTTTTGAAAGTTAGAAATGAAAAAAAAATCCAGATAAAAAATCTATATACATATTGAATTTGAATTCTCTATTTTTTTTTGTCATGATATAATAAGAAAAAGATAGAAAGAAAAATGTGGACCTCATACACAATGCTAGAAAGAAATAGAAAGAATGATGAAGACCCAAATTTTGGTACGTGAGAAAGTAAGGGTTTGAATTTATAACTTATTCAACTACTCACATTTCTTACCATTGTGGCTTATGGAGACTCATTTCAATTGATGTTTTCAAATTTTATTGTGTCAATTATGTTTATACATTTTTAATTATATCTTTAAACTTAACAACAACAATAACAACATAGCCTTATCCCACTAAGTGAGGTCGGCTACATGGATCACACGACGCCATTGAGCTCTATCAATGACCAACTCTTTAGATATCTCATTTACTAAAAGATCCCGTTCAATAATTTCTCTAAGTGTCCTTTTTGGTCTTCCTCGACCTTTTTTCATAGGGCTCCAAACTATCTGCTCAACTCTCCTAACTGGCGCTTCCAACGGTCTCCTTTGCACATGCCCAAACCATCTTAAACGATTTTCAACCATTTTTTCCTCAATAGGTGCCACCCCAACTCTACCTCGTATATAATCATTACGGATCTTATCTCTTCGTGTATGACCACACATCCAACGCAACATCTTCATCTCCGCCACTCCAATTTTATGTTCTTGTTGTCCTTTCATTGCCCAACATTCACTCCCATATAAAATCGCTGGTCTTATAGCAGTACGATAAAACTTTCCTTTGAGTTTATCAGGTACTTTCCGATCACAAACAACCCCTGATGCCATTCTCCACTTCAACCACCCAGCTTGTATCCTATGTTCCACATCTCTAATAACTTCGCCATCATCTTGTATAATTGATCCCAAATACCTAAACGTTGACACTTGTGATACGACCTGATCACCAAGTTTAACCTCCAGCTCGTTCCTAGCTTGTCGCTTGTTAAACTTATAATGCATATATTCGGTCTTACTCCTGCTCAGACGAAAACCCTTCGATTCCAAAGTAGCTCTCCATAACTCAAGTTTAGAATTAATCTCTTCCCTTGTCTCTGCTATGAGAACAACGTCATCTGCAAAAAGCATGCACTTAGGAATATCTTCTTGGATGTGTTTCGTCAGAACATCTAAAACCAAGTCAAATAAATAAGGGCTTAAGGATGATCCCTGATGTAGGCCAATTTTAATAGGAAAGTCTCTAGTCTCCCCTCCAGACGTTCTCACACTAGTCGTAGCCCCCTCGTACATATCTTTTATGGCTCTAATATACGCAACCCGTACACCTTTCTGTTCCAAGGCTTTCCACAGCACCTCTCTTGGTACTCGATCATAGGCTTTTTCCAAGTCAATAAATGCTATATGAAGGTCTCTTTGTTTACTCTGATACCTTTCCATCAACCCCCTTAACATTGCCCAAATTTTTAATGGCATTATCAACTTATTTATTATGATTTTACCACGTCAATTTTTTATTTTTTTTGAAATAATAAAATTGTCCTAAGTTACACATAAAACAAATTAGCTTTGCCATGTCACCAACTCAGCCAATTGGTTTGTCTTGTTTCTAACAGCTTTATTTGTGTGAAGTTCAATGGACATGATATTTTGTCAGTTTAGTTATTACTGGAGTTATGGTAACTTAGACATGTGAATTTCAAACGAGTTACACATAAAACAAATTAGGTAATTGAAGAATTGCCATGTTCTTGTTCTCTTTGCTTGCTTTAATATATTAAGTGAATGTTCTTGAGCTGTTGAAGAATTTTAACAGCATTTGCCAATTTGGTTTCTAGACTTTCTCTGATTAGGCTTTACCAATTAGCAACTTAGTGGTTGATACGTTTCCAATTTTATCTGTGGTTATAATTGAATGTGAACCAAGAAAATAGAGTTTAGTATATAATTGTATATGAGCATGTATTCCTTTTCTAAGAAAGAAAATTTTATGATGTGTCTTGATATTTATAAATATTGATTTATGAAAATTGGTAAATTATCCAATCCTATTTTCGATATTCTAAAAACTTGATGCAAATATCTTCTTTGGTAAATTTTAATTTGGTTTTAATTGGAATTTGACTTCGTTATCTCTCAATTTTGAAGACAACTTTAGTACTTCTTAATTAAAGCTCTTTGGATTCATATATTCAATTATGTTAAGAATGCATCAGGTAAATCATAATTTCATTTGCTACAAAAATAAACTGCCAAACGGCACTCGTACTTCTCACTATCCCGCGCGAATGGAACAAGAGGCACTTTTCATCCATCGGCTCACATGAACCTAAGAGTGAATCCAATTGCCTTCTTCATGGCCAAGTGTAATAAATGTTTTGATAATGAATTAAACATATTCCCTTTATTCAATCTGCATAATTTAGATTTTTGATAATGAATTAGTTCTATTTTACAATAAATATATTTTCTGGGCATCATTTGTGAGCTTCATGATGCATACCTTATTTCTTTTACAGGGCTATTAATGGATCTTGTATGTACTGTGACTTGTCTGCTCATTTTCCTATACGTACAAGACGAACCATGTAAGAATTCTGTGATTGTGCTTTAGGAAGAAAGTGTACATTTCTGCATCATTTCTGAAACGTCCCTCTTAGGTCATCAGAACATAAGTACTCTTGACTTGACATAAAATTGAAAGTATTTATTGTTCTAACGTTATTGGAAGATATGCTTAACTACTTTTCCAGAGCCGAAAAATGTGAGACATTCTTCGAGTTATACATAAATCATACATAATACAGTAAGCCTGAAATAGTTTCGAGAATCAGGCAACACCATGAGAATGGGATATAGCCAATAAAATAGTCTGTGGTTATGTACAGTTAATAGATAACACACTACTCAGAAGTGGTGTGAATAGCTGCCACAGTTGAAACCATGGAGTCCACACCGCAGATATTGCGTCCCCGGCAAATCTTGTAGTAACCATTTTCTCCCCAATTCTCTCCCCATGAATTCTTAATAATCCAATATGGTTTCTCTTTCAACCTAATTGGAGCATAACCTGCAGAACCATAACCCACCAGTAACACCCCGTGGTCTAGCCGCCTTGAACATATGTATGGGCATGATACTCCTTTAACATATGTCTGCATATATGCTGCATTGATGGCCACTGCATTCACCAGTACAAAGTTACCGTTAGGGAAATTAACATTAATAGAGAAAATAACAGAGAACACAAGAATTTACGTAATTCAATCAGTGTGACCTATATTCACAAACAGAAAAAAATCTATATTATTCCTGGCAAAAGTTTCGAGTACAGGACAATGGAATTGAAAAATAAGCATATGCATCAAAATACACAGCTGCTTAGACCAAGTCACTCTATAGGTCGCTCCTAAATCCTAAACCCCCAATGAGGTCAGTGTTGCTTACTTATGTGCTCGGGCTTTTTGACCCTTGCCTTGCTTGCCCCAAAAACTTCCAAATTTTTTCTTTTTTCAGGTTGTGTTCTCAAATAAACCATGTCGGGTCATAAAGTCACTCAACAGTTACAATATATAAACCATTCGTTATCCACTTAAGAGAACAAGAGGGGGTTTAAAAAAAGGCCAATTATCCATGTAAAGATCGAAGAACTTACCTGCAAGAGGGCCATTTTTTACAAGATTAGCAGCAATCTGGTCCTCGTCAAGCGAGACTACACTGAAGTTGGCCACTGATGCAGCTATCTTAGTCTTGTCAAATTTGCAGGTCCCACGATCAGTACCAGTATAAGCATAGTCTTCTTCCCGCATGATCCCGCCAGATTTAAGTATGTATTCAAAAGCACTATTCATTAATCCGCCATTGCACCCAGAGTCACAAGAACCGGGCTCTTCAGGATCACACTACACATAGGCATACCGTTCAATTTAGAAAGGGATACACGAGAAACAACAGTTGGTTAGCAAACTTTCTATCTTAGTAATCCTCAACGCCTGAAAATAATTAGTTATATGTCCACATTAATAATGATATAGAGTGCAGAAATGGTCAGCACATATATCAGTTATTAGTTTTGCACTTCAGTTGAATTAGTTAAACTAGCTCCTTCCTTTAAAAAAGTGACGAAAAAAGAAAAAAGATTACACTAGTCCACAAATTTCTACCGAGGCTTCTATACAAAACTGAACCTTCAAACTTCAAATGACTGATTGACTATTTATTCATTTGATGAGCATCCCGTGAAAAACATAACTGCAATGATGACGGAAAATGCAATATTGGCCAAACGCCCCATCCAGTATAGCCACAATGCACCCATACTATAATTCGCTAGAAGCCATTTGACCAAAGAATGCATATTTTCAGTTATTTTTAGCACTTGTCTCGAAGTCCCAAAATCTGTTCAACCAGAGTAAAGTTCATTATCAAAAATAAGAGTATCTGTTCTTGACCATATACGACCTACAGAAAAATTTTAACAACCAACTCCATAACATACCCGCGGTACAGAGCCATAATCTCCTATTGACACTCAAGAAGTACCAAAGCCAAATATACTACAAAATATAAACTTCAGTTCTGACCCTATAGTAACCTAATTTTATTTTTTCACACCTTGTGCTATTCGTATAATAGTTGCTGAGGAATCTGTCACGTCCCAAAATTTGAGCACGTGACCGGCACGGAAAGTGAATTTCATTTCACCTCCGTAAGCCTATCTTTCTCTTAAAAATCATACAATTCTTTTTCATGCAACCAAAACGAGTTCTTTATACATACTACAATTACTCACATTACATCAGTGAATGAACCTACCCGATTACAGAGATTTCTAGATTTATACAACTTAGAATAAAACTTAACTATTATACCTTTATCCTGAACAAATGAAAAGGTAATCATGGACTAAGGATCCATAATTCCTTGTTCCGATATTTACCTTCAGCTGTCAACTCTGAAAAAAAATATCAATAAGAGGGGTATGAGCAAACCACGTGCCCAGTGAGTAGATAACACAACATTATGACAAAAAAATATCATACATCATAATGATAACATGCAGCAATCATACGTAAATCGATCATCATATGATATGATATTATTCGTAGTACTTCACGACAATATCCAAATAAATCAAATACATTTCAACATAATTCAAAAGTTCACAACAACAATCGGTGAAATCAATTTCACACAAATTTCCCGTACCAACCGGGTCGTCCAGAATACCTCTGGATCGTTGCCCGCGGCCCCTGCCGCATCCACCCTTATCGCTCCATTTATAATCTCCACCCTTATAACTTCACATAAATTTCTCCATGGGGTGCACCACCATGCCTTTCCTTTCCAGTCAAACACAATCACAATCATATATAAAAACATCCTCAATCATAATCTTGAGCCACATACACAACTCAGTCATTTACAATTCAAGCCACAACATAATAAATGTGGTTCCAGCAACATAGCATGTATACAACATAACCCATAATATAGAACAATTATTCAACTCAGTTCACATGCCATTCACAATCCATTATATAACCTCCATTCATGGGAAAATAAGAAAATATAATTATATACATTACCAGACACGTTCCACAATTGTTTATGCCTCATCGTTCCACATCATCCTCTTCAAACTTGGATATACAACATATTTCCACTATGATGCAAAAAGTCAATAACAGATATTTAATCATAGCAAGTATTAACCCACTCACCTGGATTTCACGCTCTCGGCACTCCCACTTTGCACCTTGACCATTCCTATTGTAACCAGACAAAAACATTAGGGTTACGAAATAGAGAAATTTCCTACCACTACTCTCGACCTTTACTCATATCTTAAGTCATAACTCCTAATCGGTAATGAATATCTAAATGAAACTTATACCATTGGAAACTAGACTCAAAGAACTTTCCAACGATATAAAGTTTGCCCAAAACGGAGTCCGTATGAAGAAGTTATGGCCGATTGAAAATGAGCTAAGGTTTTCCGACACACCTGGCGCCTGGGCGCCATGCCTTTCTCTTCCCCACATGTCTTTGAGAATTTGTAAAAATTTCCTAAATTAAAAATAAAAATTTCTATTTCCACATTTTCTTCACTAATTCAAAAAGAAAATTTTCCACATAATTAAATTTTTCACTAAACTTCAAATCAGACTTTAAATATTCATAAAAATTCTTGGGATATTACAGAATCACAGCCCGCAGATTTCGCTTCTTAATAATTCCGCATTAAAGGTTACCAAATTTTGCAGAGCAATAGCAGTGATCGAATGTTCAGCCACTAAAATGAAGGGGATAATTTTCAGGTTAAAACAGATAGTCAAACCTCATGATCGCAGTCCACTAGCTGCTGTTCACTAAGGCTCACAAGTTGTCCTGTAGAGAGGAAGTGAGCACCTTCCAGGGCTCCAGTTGTGCTAAAACTCCAGCATGATCCACATGATCCCTGATTTCCCAAACAAGTAATTAGAACAACACCATTGAAATCATAGTGAATAGAGAACAATACCAGCAGCTATTTAAGCCCTAACGTGCCGTACTCTTTAACTTGGGAAAAACAAGAAACATGAAAGAAATAGAGAAACCTGATTCTTGACAGGGGTAACAGCACCATGATCTCTCCAATCAAAGTCTGTGGGAAGATCATCAGTCGGTAAAATGGGAGCCTTGTTTGCATCCGCAGGCAACCTGAGACCTCTGAGACCTGAAACTATCTTCCGAAACTCGGACGGAGTCAAATCCGAGAACTGAGTCACACCATGAACTGCCGTTGGGTCCAACTTCTGATACCGCTGAGCTCGGCGCAAGTTAGCCTTAAACACATTGAACCTGTAATCGTGCTCTTCCTTAGAGGCGTACGACTTCCCAAACCTATCCTTGAACAGAGAGAAGTGATGCTCTGCCCCAAATCGAAGGTCGCCGCCGTCGACCACCTGCCGGATCAAAGGCTCGGCGTCACTCGCGGCGGCCACATCCTCCGTCTCAGACGAAATCGCCGAGACGAAGAGGAGCGAGAGTATAACGAAAAGAGAAAGACTACGATCCATATTGAGAATCACGAGAATGGTAGCTATAAGCGAGAGAGCTCGTGGCCACTATATAATTATAAGAAGACTCTGTGACTGTGATGTGACGAAAAACGTTGAAATATAGAATACAAGAAGATTAGATAAAGCTAACAGTCTGAATTAAGGATGAAATCTGGTCCGTTGAATTATGAAGCTGCAAATCTGATCTGTTCAAAAGGTTGAGTTGAGCATGATATCTGGACCGTTGAATTATGATTATCCTCTGAATCTGGACCGTTCAAAAGGTTTAGCGTATTATCTGGAGGAGAGTATAGGTTGTTGTCCAGTACCATGCCCCATTTGATAATATCCAGTGTTCCACCACGATTTCGGGGATTGTGAAGAATCTATCCAATCACAGGATAACACGTGGCCTTCTGCGGTCTCACGTTGAATGGTAGTTGATATTTAGTTGTTTGTTTCCATCAAATTTTAAGTTATTTTAATTATTATTTTAGAATAAATTATAGAATTTATTTAATGTTTAATTGAATTCTATATTTTATTTCTCTTGTTTTAAAATTATTATTGTGCTCTCTTAATATTTAATATATATTGTAAAAATTTATCACTTAATTTATTTCTTAACAACAAAATTAGCTATTTTTATGAATTTCTTTTAAAAATAAAATTATTTAACTATTCTTATGAATTTTTTAAAACTTTTTGTTTTGGGACTCACAAATTACCCAATCCGGTCCATCTATACCTTTTTGCAAAATTGGCTTGGGCTAACTTTGTGGGCCAAGTCAAGTCTATTTATGTAACTCTAAATTAAGTTAATGAAATCTATCAAAAATGTAGTTAAAAAATAATCTAACTTAAAATTTGATCAATTTTCAATAAAATAAAATTAAAACCATCATCTATATTTAAGTATCAATATAGAGCTGGTAGATTGTATAATACTAACTTTAGTATTCAAGATTAAAATAAATTTGATGGGCTTCTTTTTTCGTCACCACTTCTTCTGATTATGATATCTAAAGATGTTTTTTATTATAGGTAAGATATTATAGCCTCTATTTTTTAACTTAGAAAATAATACTTTTCCATCGCCGTACTCATATTTTAGGATTGAAGATTTCAATTTGATTCGTTTAAATTTCAAACTATTAAATAAATTTATTTATTTATAACTAAATTCTTAATATCAAAAAAATTGAGAAAAATCAAACATTTGCCTGGTTGAATGTGGAAAATTACTTCAACCATCTAGCGCAATCTTACTATTATTATATAAAGGCAAATTTATATATATAATATAATAAACGTAAATCATATTACTATTTATATAAAATGATTTTAAATTATAAAAAATTAAAAAAATTAACAACAAATTTTATAATGCATATAATACTAATGATAATAATTAACAATAAATGTTTAGTTATGTAATACCCGTTAATTTCGGAATATAATTCGCTTAAGAGTATTTTAGAATTTTACAACGTTACTTTAGTTATTTATTTTGGTCATATTTAATTTTCATATTTAATTGTTCTCTTTGAATATTATTTATGAAAATTGAGTTAAATGACTGGACTAAATATTTGCACAATGTGGGATATATTCTAAGAATGGTGAAATTCATGGAAAAGTGGTTTCAGAATGGTCAATTAGTCCATTTATTGTAAATTGACTGGATGGGTTTGGATGTTGGGTTATGGATACCCATGGGTTATTGAATAACCCATTAGAAATATTTAATATAAAGTTTCAATAGTACCCCCTCATTTTTTTTTCTCACGCAACCGAAGCATGAGGAAGTTTTCTCTCCTTTCTTCATTCTCTTCTCAAATCCTTTCCTTGATCTTCAGAGCTTTGATTATTTGTTCGGTTCAAAGGCTTTGTAAGGATCGAAGGTAAGCTTTAATCTCATTATTTTCCTTAAATTTCAGTTTATGTAGAAGATCAGAGGAGGTTTTGTTCTTGAAGATTTTGATGATAATTCATGAATCTCAGTTGTTTTAAAAGTTATATTTGAGTTATAATCGGTTAAAAGAGTTGAAATTATGGTTTTGAAACAAGAAAGGAAAGGATGAATTTTTGAAAGATTTTTCTGCAAAAATTTGAGTTACTGTAGCGACCAGAGATTTCGGAAAAATTCTGGAAAATTTTCTTCGAGTTACTGTAGCAGTTACTGTAGTGTCGGCAGTCAACGTTACTGTAGCGAACCGACACTGTAGCGAACCGGCACTGTAGCAAAACCGTTACTGTAATACCCGTTAATTTCAGAATATAATTCGCTTAAGAGTATTTTAGAATTCTACAACGTTACTTTAGTTATTTATTTGGTCATTTTTAATTTTCATATTTAATTGTTCTCTTTGAATATTATTTATGAAAATTGAGTTAAATGACTGGACTAAATATTTGCACAATGAGGGATATATTCTAAGAATGGTGAAATTCATGGAAAAGTGGTTTCAGAATGGTCAATTAATCCATTTATTGTAAATTGACTGGATGGGTTTGGATGTTGGGTTATGGATACCCATGGGTTATTGAATAACCCATTAGAAATATTTAATATAAAGTTTCAATAGTAACCCTCACTTTTTCACTCAGCCGAAGGAAGCAGAAAAGATTTCTCTCTCAGTTCTTCATTTTCTTCTCAAATCATTTCCTTGATCTTCAGAATTTCTGATTATTTGTTCGGTTCAAAAGCTTTGTAAGGATCAAAGGTAAGCTTTAATCCGATTATTTTCCTTAAATTTCAGTTTATGTAGAAGATCAGAGGAGGTTTTGTTTTGAAGATTTTGATGATAATTCATGAATCTCAGTTGTTTTAGAAGTTATATTTGAGTTATAATCGGTTAAAAGAGTTGAAATTCTGGTTTTGAAACAAGAAGGGAGAGGATGAATTTGTTAGAAATTTCTGCAAAAACTTCTGCAAAAACCGAGTACTGTAGCGACCAGGGATTTCGAAACAAAATCTGGAAAATTTTCTTCGGTTACTGTAGCAGTACTGTAGTGTCGGCAGTCAACGGTACTGTAGAAGTCAACGGTACTGTAGCGAACCGGCACTGTAGCGAACCGTACTGTAGCAACCCGTTACTGTAGCAGTCAGAAAATTTTACGTATTTTCGTGATTTTGTTTCCTTTCTTATGATTCCTTGTAATATATTTTACTAAGAAATTTTCCTACACAAATTCTAGTGTGGAACAAGGTAAACTTGGACAAAAATCAAGGTGAGTGAATAACCTTGCTCAGCTACTTTGATATTACTAGTCAAAGTACAATATAAGTCCCATTTACAATATTATTTGGATAATAAGCAATTAATTTTTCATATGGGAGTATATGATGATCAGTAGAAATAAGAGTATGAAGAAATTATTTATCTCATGACAATTGTACTATGTGATGAATTCTCACTATCTTATTAATGAGTAAAGATCTACGGGATCTAATACACGAGTGTGAAAGGGTTAAAGTCCCATACTACTCGGCGTATACCTATGAGATCTTATTCACGAGTTTGAAAGGGTTAGAGTCCCATACTACTCGGTGTATGTCTAAGAAATCTTATACACGAGTTTGAAAGGGTTAGAGTCCCATACTACTCGATGTATAAGATAATTAATTATATGAGTAAATGTGGTATTTGTACTTTTGATATTTTATATAGTACAGTTATTTACTTACTGAGTTTTTAAATAAACTCACACTCCCTATGATTATTTTTTTCAGATACAGAAAATAAAGAACAAGAGTATCCGTTTGAAGATTAGAAGCCCCTTGGGTTTATTCTCTATTTCTGTCTGGTGGGACACCAGTACTTATTAATGTGGATATTAGAAAAGCTCTGTATTTTCTATAGGTCTCCTAGGCTTGCGATGAGATAGAAATATCAGACTATGTATGTATATATTTGCTTATCAGATGAATATAATTCTGTAGTGTGGAATGAATGATTAAGGTTGAATGTAAAACCTTACAGAATATATGTATATAACGTATGTTTGAGAATTATATCAAATGAGTAGTATCTTTTCACATGCTCAATTTTTGGGATGTGACAGTTACTGTAGCAAACCGTTACTGTAGCAATCAGAAAATTTTACGTATTTTCGTGATTTTGTTTCCTTTCTTATTCCTACACAAATTCTAGTGTGGAACAAGGTAAACTTAGACAAACATCAAGGTGAGTGAATAACCTTGCTAAGCTAATTTGATATTACTAGTCAAAGTACAATATAAGTCTCATTTACAATATTATTGGGATAATAAGCAATCAATTTTTCATATGGAAGTATAAGATGATCGGTAGAAATAAGAGTATGTAGAAATTATTTTATTTCATGGCAATTGTACTATGTGATAAATTTTCTCTATCTTATTAATGAGTAAAGATCTACGGGATCTAATACATGAGTTTAAAAGGGTTAAAGTCCCATACTACTCAGTGTATATCTATGAAACCTATACCCGAGTTGAAAGGGTTAGAGTCTCATACTACTCGGCGTATATCTAAGAAATCTTATTCACGAGTTTGAAAGGGTTAGAGTCTCATACTACTCGGTGTATATCTATGAAATCTTATTCATGAGTTTGAAAGGGTTAGAGTCCCATACTACTCGATGTATAAGATAATTAATTATATGAGTAAATGTGGTATTTGTACTTTTGATATTTTATATAGTACAGTTATTTACTTACTGAGTTTTTAAATAAACTCACACTCCCTATGATTATTTTTTTCAGATACAGAAAACAAAAAAGAAGAGAATCCGTTTGAAGATTAGAAGCCTTTTGGGATTATTCTCTATTTCTGTTTGGTGGGATACCAGTACTTATTAATGTGGATACTAGAAACGCTCTGTACTTTCTATAGGTCTCCTAGGCTTGCGATGAGATAGAAATATCATACTATGTATGTCTATATTTGCTTATCAGATGAATATAATTCTGTAGTGTGGAATGAATGATTAAGGTTGAATGTAAAACCTTACAGAATATATGTAAATGACGTATGTTTGAGAATTTTATTTAATGAGTAGTATCTTTTCACATGTTCAATTTTTGGGATGTGACAAGTTACTAATTTATTCAAAAATTATTTGAATATAATTTCTTATAATCTATTTGTATGTGACTATATATTAAAAAATTAGAGCCTTAATCATTCAGTATTTAAATTCAAAAACAATATCTTAATAATTAATTGTGTATTTTTATTCAAATTCAGACATCTTAATCTTTAAAAAAAAATCTCAATCGCCATCATTTTTCTTATAAAATCTTTGAATCTGCATACATAAACTCATTTATATTACATGAAATTTATTCATATAAAATCACAAAAAAATTGAAATACAACCATTAACATTATCCAACAATATAATTTTAGCAAAAATATTTGTTATGTCTCTAACGTTTTTCTTTTTACATCATTTATGTCCTATGTGTTTTATTTTTGTTTTAAATCTACTCATTTTTACTAATGCCATATATTTTTCTGATAAAAAATGTTGACTAGGTGACTAATAAAAAAGAGATATTTGAAACAAAAAATGAAACATGTAGAATATAACTAATGTAAAAAAAAAGTTAGGGACATAAAAAGAATATGTTTGAGTCATACATATTTCATTTTTGTTTTAAATCCAACATTTTTTGTCAGTGAAATAGACAGACAACGTTAGAAAAAAAGATATATTTGAAACAAAAATAAAATATTTAGGATATAACTGACATAAAAAAAATATTAAGAACAAAATTAAACTTTGATATAAACATTAGGGCGTAAAACATATTTTTCCCTATAATTTATATAAATGAAATGATCTAATCCTAATAAACACATGTTCTTTTTTTTTTGTTTTGATCAAATGGATATTAATTCCATTAAAATGACATTAAGTCAGAGTTATATAAGATAAATTAGACCTATAAATCATCTAATACATTACAAGTTTAAACTTATGAAAGAACGGTACATAATTTAATATAATATACCCTAAAATTAGTATCAGACATAAACACTAGAACTATAAAATTAAATAGAGGTAACACACCCATGACCCTAGACCTAATATTAAAAAGAGGTAACATATCCCTAACCTTAAATAAGAGTTAATCTTCTAATAATCCAAATAAAACATACAGACTATGACATATATTTAACAAACTGATCCAAAGTGGACTGATAAGCCCAACTAGCAAAAACAAACGTTCTACCAAAATGTAAACACACATCCACACACCTATGTCTTTGGACCCATAAAGATTTCAAACAAAATATCCATAGGCCCAACTTGACTTCATTTTCATCTGGAGCTTTTAATGTTTGAGTTTTGGTTGTTTTTATATTAAAAAAATATTTAATTGGTCAACTATCACGTGATTGTGACCAGACCAAACAGAACTTGAGCTCTCATAGTAAACTTAATAAAATTTAAACAAAAGTATTATTTATATTTTTAAACTTTCATTCATATTTTAATTATAATTAAAAATTTTATTTTGTATTAATTATAATTCATATGTTTTTAATTAGTTTTGATTATGTTTTTGAGTCTAATATTGTTCAAATATTTAATAACAGATACTAAATTGACATCTCATCTTACACACATTAGTACTTACTAATTCACTCTGACTTTGTCACTTGAATTGGAATTGATAATGATCAAAATAATTATAATTTTATTTTTATCTGATTATTTTACTTCTGTTATATTTGATTATTTTAGTTATTATCAGTTTCAATCCCATATGGCACAAGCAAAGTAGATTAATAAGTGCTAACATATGTAAAATGATATGTTGTGTTAATATTTGTTGTTAAATATTTGGACCGATTAGGCTTAAGGGTATAATAAAAACTAATAAAAAATATAAATCAAAATTTAAGGATATAAATAATATTTTTACCTAAATTATAAGTATATATTAGATATGAATATTTTGATCATCTCTAATTGTTAAAAGTCAAATCAAGGTGGACTAAGAGAGCACCACCAAAAGTGGTGGGCTACTTTAACCAAAATGGATTTTTGGTCCATCAATCCAATTGCTCATGGCTCCATCAATCCATCTATCAATTATTAGACATTTAGACCAAAATGGTATTTTGTTTTGAAATTGGATACTCTATTTAGCCCCAAAGTTAAATAAAGAGTTTGATCTAATTTTAGTTGTTGGATTTCACAACAAACAACTTATATTTCATAATGTTATTTTTTTTAAAAAAAATGTTAAAATATAAGTTGTTAGTTGTGAAATTTAACAATTTAAATTGGGCCAAACACCCTACTTAACTTTAAGACAAAACAAATTATCATTTTCCTTTTATTCCTCCATATTTATTTTAGAATTTATATTGATCTTTTATGTTTCAAAAATTTCATATTGATTATCTATATTTTAAAAGTTTTATATTGGTTATATATGTTTCAAAATCTAACTTGTAATTTTTCAATTATAATCGTTAGTTTATATAATAAAATTGACACGTTATATTTCAAATATTAATGTAATCTATTTACTTAGCTACTAACTGAAAATTATTGTCTTAAATGTAATTTCCAAAATGGCCTATCTACATGGCTTATAACGTAAGGGATGAATCATAAGGGTATTTTGGACAATTTAAGAATTACACATAGTATACTAATACATAATCAACAATTACATAGATAAATCTTATTAATATTTTGAGAATGACTCATCAATTCCATTATATAAACAAACAATTATAATAAGAAAAATCATAATAATAAAATTTTGAAATATGTTAGACCAATATAAAACTCTTAAAATATATAAAACTAAAATAAAATTTAAAATAAATATAAATGACTAAAATATCATTTTTGTCTAATTACTATTAGCATGAAAAAGTTTGACACGAAAACGAACTAAAGCGAAATAGTCCTTAATTTCTGCTCTGTCTCTTTCTTCGGCTTTCCTTGACCAAAAAGTCCTTAACTTTTTAGTATTTTACGAATATTCAATTTTTATAACCATTAAATTACACTGATGATCTCGTGCCTCACGTTTGAGAGTTAAAATAACTTGTGCATTTTTCTTTTTATTTTTTTAATGTTCAAAAGTGGCTATTTATTTGAAAATTTTCAATTCCGGTTCAGGATTGATTTTGTGTGAAACTAGTTTTATGACTCTTGCGATGCACGAATAATTTAGAACTCTAAAATTTTTTGTAACTTATAAAAATAATAATAATAATTGATTAACAATAAAAAATAGTAATTGATATAAAAGATAAATATTTTAGAATATCTATATGCAATGTAAATGAAAAAAATAAATTATCCAAACAACTTAAATATTTGTCCAATGTAAAATTACAAATACACTTTCAATGTGATATACTGTTTACAAATACTTTTCAAATGCAATGTCTTCGACCTAAAGAGAATGAAATAAAATAGAGCTCTATATTTTGAAACGTAACAATATTATTCATATAAAGTTGAAATCAACAATAAATAAAACATAATATGTAAAACAAAAGATAAAATCTAACTTACTAAATAGTTCTCGTTGGCAACACAATTCAAAATATCATTGAATGGATAAAACTTGAAAATAAATTTTCAAATACTCAAATTATCTTTAACTAGTCGAACATCAGTTGAAAAACGAAACTCAAGCATGAAATGATGCTTCGTTGTACGATACCCGTTATTAGACTTAACTACACCAAATATGAACATCACATAAATATTTTTCTTAATTATTTGACACTTGAACTTATTCACAAATAATCTGTTCATATGACCATGTATGAGATCACCCTTAGAAGGCAAAAAATAAACGCAATATAAGCATAATGAACAAAATAATAAATCACAAATAATTGAATATGATGAAATTAAATTTACCTGAAAATCTTACAAAACCATCTTCAGATTAAAAATCTTCTCATACATATTGAACGATGGAACTTCTACAATCTCACTACCTAAACTTTAATCCTACAATTATCCTTTGATGTATTAATATCAACAACGTCACTAAATTTAGCCACATGGGAAGTATTAATAGAATGAAAACTAATTCTGTAGGAAAAATAAACAATACAAACACGAGAGAAATACATGACAGTTAGAATGACCCTTTATTCATATAACATGAATTTTGAACATAATTAATTGATTATATTAAATGGTATATAATGTAGTAATTTATTATTAAATTATTAATTATTAATATTATTAATTATAAATTTTATTGATATACGAAACAATCATATATGAAAAGATATATAACCACAATTCATGACAAATTCACTCAATGTAGTTATTAATAAGAATATTCTTATTAATTTACATAATCTATTCATTTAATATTTCATTTTAATTTATTAATTTATATATATATATATATAAATATATATAAAATTTAATGTGGTGTGATTAATAAGATTTTTTTTTCAAATTCATTTGAATGCAATTATATAATTAAGTTTCAATTTGCATGACAATTGCAATCTTCAGGGAATTTTAATTTAGGGATACTAAGAATACGTATTGATAGGAGAGTCCTAATTACATTTCAAAAGGGTTGCATTGAATTTACCCTAATTTTCCAAATTCATTTAATGTAGTATTTAATAAGAATAATTTTAGTAATTTACATAATCTATTAATTTAATATCTCATTTTAATTTATTAATTTTAATATATGCAATTTAATGTGGTGTGATTAATAAGGACAATTTTTTAAAATTCATTTTAATGCAATTTTTTCAAATTAATTTGAATGCAATTATATAATCAAATTCCAATTTGCATGAAAGTTGTAATCTTCACATAATCTAAATTTAAAGATGCCAAAAATATGCATTGATAGGAGAGTTATAATCATATTTCAAAAGGTTGCTTTGAATTTACCATAATTTTTGCAAATTCATTTAATGTAGTATTTAATTAGAATGATTATAATGGATTTATTAATTTTTGTAATTTATTCATTTAATGTTTAGTTTAATTTATTAATTTTATTATATAATATTTAATGACATCTATGTAATTAATGCCTCAAAATAAAATTGTTTTAGTTTATTATATAGATTTAACTAACATATGACTCGTGCATCGCACGAGGATTATTGTACAATAAAAAATGATTGTCTTAAAATAAGCTAACTTTATACTAAACGACACTCCCTAATCTCATCAATGGTCATTCTGGAAGAGGTCTGAATGAGCTCTTCAACATGAGATATGTTAGATTGCGAGCATAGTTGACTTGGTATATGAGAAGAACCTTCACCAAGCTTCTTGATCCTATAACATAACAAATACAGTATAAAACTATAGTGCTGAAAGATTGAAATTTATTTCCCAAGGAAAAAAAATATAAACACTTGTCAATGAAAAGAGCAGCCTCAGGAAATTCAGGATTTATAAAGATTCGAGAAGCATACAATGAATTTGAGATCTTCCTTGATCCTTAAAAACAGTTGAGATTTTAGATGATATTTAAACTAATGGAAATAATATGTTATTTAAATAAAAATATTATAGCAATTATTATCGCACCTGAAAAATCTCTGATCTTACACCACTGGATAATAACAACAACAGGTCCAAAAAGCTCAAAACCAACAGAGTTGGTAACCTTGTCAGCAAAATCCTCCCACAATGTACAAGACAAACAATTTGACCTATACAAATAGAGTATTGTAGAGAATAAAAAAGCAAGATCAAAGAGATAAGACCGATTACATATTGTTTTAAAATGAATGAACAAAAAAATATTTAATAAGATACTCACTCAAGATCTTCGAGCTCAATATCAATTTTTTTATTTTGAGTCTATCTTTTGTTATTTCTTCAACATTGCCCACGGCCGACAATTTTCCCATAACATCTAAATTCCAAAAAAAAAGATTCGATAGAAAGATATATAAATAATGGTTAAAAAAATAATAGTAATGGTTTGCCTTTCAATTATATATTAAAAAAAGATAAAAAAAAGAGCAGCTTATATGACTGACCGATCAGATAATTATCATCTGCATGGTGGGAGGAAATATCACTACATGGACAGAATGAAAACCTATACAGAGGAATAGATAGATCATCAGCATCAGGACAAACAAAAGTTGAGAATTGAAAATTGATCTTGAAGGCATGCGATGTTGTCCGATAGCTACCACTATTTTGACCAACTCCAAATTGGCTTATGAAGAAGACCCCACCCTCAACCATAATGCTTTTAAATTTAATAACAAATGCACGTTTCACATAAGCATGAATGTGAGAGCCCTTAAAGAGAAAAAAAAAACCATGATCATATAGAAAAAATAATATATAAAAAAAAGAAAGCCCTTAAAGAGATAGAAAAAACCATGATCATATATAAAAAATAATACAAAAAAAGAAAATTAAGTTAGATTAAAACCATTGCATCCTGAATAACCATTTCAATGCCATCAATCTCCCCAAAAATATTAAATACCGGCATGAAACAAAAACGAATGACCCTGGCCTTTATCTTCCAATTGGCCCTTAGAGGACAAATTTCTCTTATGGAATCTACGTGATTAGCCATGGCAAGTGCGGAAAAGAAATTAAAAATAATATGATATGCCCAAGATCTCACAAAGAAGACGATGATGATGGTGTAGATAATATTTCTCAATCAACACTACATGTAAAACATAAAATGCAATGTAAAATATAAGTGCTTCACAAAAGGAAGAAGAAGATAAGATGGAAGAAGAATATGAGGGGGAAGAACACGGAAATGAACCTGGCAGCAAAATGGAGGAGAGCTCACAAATAAGAAGAAATGAACGGGAAAGATGAAGAAGGCAACTGAACAATTTGAAAGAGAATTTAAATCAACTAACATTGCATTAAAAATTCAAAAGATGAAAAAATGAATGAGTCAAAGTCTAATGACAAAAGAAATAGTAAAAGTTCAGGTAATTTGAAGTCAAAAAGTTGAAGTTGATAGTAATAATTTATTATGGAGAAAAAAAGAGATGTCAGAGAAAGATGTTGTCACGTCCCAAAATCTGAGCACGTGACCGGCACGGAAAGTGAATTTCATTTCACCTCCGTAAGCCTATCTTTCTCTTAAAAATCATACAATTCTTTTTCATGCAACAAAACCGAGTTCTCCATACATACTACAATTATTCACATTACATCACTGAATGAACCTACCCGATTACAGAGATTTCTAGATTTATACAATTTAGAATAAGACTTAACTATTATACCTTTATCCTGAACAAATGAAAATGTAATCATGGACTAAGGATCCATAATTCCTTGTTCCGATATTTACCTTCAGCTGTCAACTCTGAAAAAAAAAATATCAATAAGAGGGGTATGAGCAAACCACGTGCCCAGTGAGTAGATAACACAACACTATGACAAAAAAATATCATGCATCATAATGATAACATGCAGCAATCATACGTAAATCGATCATCATATGATATAATATTATTTATAATACTTCACAACAATATCCAAGTAAATCAAATACATTTCAACATAATTCAAAATTCACAACAGCAATCGGTGAAATCAATTTCACACACATTTTCCGTACCAACCGGGTCGTCCAGAATACCTCTGGATCGTTGCCCGCGGCCCCCGCCGCATCCACCCTTATCGCTCCATTTATAATCTCCACCCTTATAACTTCACATAAATTTCTCCATGGGGTGCACCACCATGCCTTTTCTTTCTAGTCAAACACAATCACAATCATATCTAAGAACATCCTCAATCATAATCCATAATATAGAACAATTATTCAACAATATCATACTTCAACTATCCGCATATGAACGAACTCAACAATCAAGTATGATATATCTCAACTCAGTTCACATGTCATTGACAATCCATCATATAACCTCTATTCATGAGAAAATAAGAAAATATAATTATATACATTACCAGACACGTTCCACAATTGTTTATGCCTCATCGTTCCACATCATCCTTTTCAAAGTTGGATATACAACATATTTTCACTATGATTCAAAAAGTCAATAATAAAGATATTTAGTCATAGCAAGTATTAAACTACTCACCTGGATTTCACGCTCTCGGCACTCTCACTTTGCACTTTGACCATTCCTATTGTAACCAAACAAAAACCATCAGGGTTACGAAATAGAGAAATTTCCTATCATTATTCCCGACCTTCACTTACTTCTTGAATCATAACTACTAACTAGGAATGAATATCTAAATAAAACTTATACCATTGGAAACTAGACTTAAAGAGCTTTCCAACGATATAAAGTTTGCCCAAAACGGAGTTCGGATGAAGAAGTTATGACCGATTGAAAAATAAACTAAAGTTTCCCGGTACACCTGGCGCCTGGGCGCCAATCCCTTCTTCTCCCCATCTAACCTTGGCGCCTAGGCGCCACACATGGTGCCTGGGCGCCACGATCGCAACCCCTTCGCGATTTCTCTCGGATTTAGCCCAAATCTAGCCAAATCTTCACCGTTTTAATGATTTCTTCCATGGGATCTCACCCTTAATGTCTAAGGAGCATTTAGACACCAAAATCACCAATTTTAATCGAGAAACGAAGCCGGAATCTCGATTTTACCTCAAACACTCTTAATACTAGAAAATAGGAAAAAGCTTAAGAAATAGAAATTTCTACCTCGATTCCTTGCTTTCCCTACGTTGCTTGGCTCCTAGAGGCTCGCCCCGTAGCCCGAGATCCGCCCTTCAAAGTCCTGTTGTGGAGTTGGAGTGTAGAGAGAGAAATTAGAGAGAAGAAAGAGAGAAAGAGAGAGAGAGAAAGTGAAGAGATAGAGGAAAGGAGAAAATGAGGAAAAAGAGGTGAGCTCACCTATATACTCGCCCGGGGTGAAATTATCACTTGCTATTCAATTGACCCTCAATCAAGACTAGCAAAAGCAAATTCATAAAATCTCACCTCAGGTGTTTCTAAATCCTAGGTGCCCCATAGATTTTCTTATTTCACTTTAGTCCCTCTCAATATCTCAAACTCCACTTTAATCCCAAATCCATCATCCTTTCGGTACCGGACTCATAATTCATTCCCATAAACTCTATTATTCTTCTCGGGTTCCTACTTGGTCATTTCTCAAAAGTCCTCTATACTTTCTTTTCTTTTCACTTTCGTCCTTGAGAATTTGTAAAAAAAATTCCTAAATTAAAAATTAAAATTTATATTCCCACATTTTCTTCACTAATTCAAAAAGCAAATTTTTCACGTAATTAAATTTTTCACTAAATTTTAAATTAGACTTTAAATATTCATATAAATTCTTGGGATATTACAGATGTGACTAAAATAAAGAGAGAGAGAAGTACGGAATAAGAGAGAGAAATATTTTTTTTAAATACTAAATAAAATAGAGAATTAATTAGGAGAAAAGAGAATGATTTGATTTGACAATAGAGTAATAGGAGAGAGAATGGAGAAATAATGGAGAGGAGAGATAATTGTCTGATTTCAACTATTAAATACTGAAACATTAAATATTAAATATTGAAACAATAAATACTGGATGAGCATTAAACGCAGCTTTAAATGCATTTGAAGGTCTTGAAATATAATATATAAAGATATGGTGTGATTAATAAGAGTTTTTTTTTAAATTTATTTGAATGCAATTATATAATTAAATTTTAATTTTCATGACAGTTGCAATATTCACAAAATTTAAATTCAGGGATACAAAGAATACGCATTAATAGGGGAGCCCTAATTATATTTCAAAAAGGTTGCATTGAATTTACCATAATTTTCTAAATTCATTTAATGTGATATTTAATAAGAATGAATTTAGTAATTTACATAATCTATTAATTTAATATCTCATTTTAATTTATTAATTTTAATATATGCAATTTAATGTGGTGTGATTAATAAGGACAATTTTTCTAAATTCATTTTAATGCAATTTTTTCAAATTTATTTAAATGTAATTATAATAATCAAATTTTAATTTGCATGACAGTTGCAATCTTCACAAAATTTAAATTTAGAGATGCCAAAAATATGCATTGATAGGAGAGTCTTAATCATATTTCAAAAGGTTGCTTTGAATTTACCATAATTTTTGCAAATTCATTTAATGTAGTGTTTAATTAGAATGATTAGAATGAATTTATTAATTTTTATAATTTATTAATTTAATGTTTATTTTAATTTGTTAATTTTATTATATAGTATTTAATGACATTTATGTAATTAATGCCTCATAATGAAATTGTTTTAGTTTATTATATAGATTCAAATATATCGTACAAGCTTTAGTCAGACTATAATAAATGTACCATCATTTAATTAAAAACAAAATTAATTATATAATTTAAAAAAATAATTATATATTTTTTATTTTTCACATTTTAATATTATATAATTATTTTTAAAATTTTTTTACATATAATATATTTTTAATAAAAACTTAATGACAAAGAAATAGGTTATTTCAATTTGTCAATTCTTTCATAATTCATATTAACGCATTAAATGGACTATCATAAATTTCAATTAAATTCTAATTTTTATACATAACTTAAAGAATAAAGTTTAGAAATAAATTGAAATGCACAGTTCAGATGTAGGATACCTATCCAGAAGTTTTCGCAACTCAATCATAAACAAAACATATGAATTTAATTATTTAAAAAATATATGAATATGATATTGAGTTATATAAAACAATATATAGTTATTTTATTTCTAAAGATTATTCACTTATCCTATTTTGATCACAAACTATACACTTGTCACTTGTATTATTAAAAAACTTGATAATAAAAATATAAGATATTACATATTAATTTCTTCCAATTTTTTGGTAACTCAATTGAAATTATTTCCTTTTACAAAAATTAAATTAAATGAGTTGGGCAATACTATTTAAAAAAAAAATTTCAGGACCCACAATAATAAATTAGACAAACCTCAAGTTGTGTTTGTCGAATATGGAAGACATCCCTATCCTAAAGTCTAAATCAATTATAACGTAATGATTACAAGAAAAACTATAATGCTTTTCAATATTAGTTCTACATATATGATTATGTTAAATTTTTTTCCCTTATGTTTAATTTTATCTTTAATAATTTTTATTTATTATTTTATTTTATATATTTCTTTTTGGTTTTGATTTGGTTCTTAACTCCAACGTTGTTAACATAGTTAACAAAAAATATAGACATGAATTTCTCCATGTAATTCATCAATTATCAGCTTGTCATATTAATTAAATTTAATTTTAATTTTATTCTAAACATTTGACAAATTTTATTTTCTCCCAAAATAATATATTTTTATTTATCTCTTGTGCTTTGAATTAATATTTAAACGTTTGATGTATTATATAGAAAAATCTACATGTCATTTAAAGGAGTACAAATATTATTTAGAGGAGTCTATATCAATAATTTTTGTTAACTTTATTAATAATGTTAGTTATAAAAATAAAAATAAAATATAAAAAATATGTGAAACAAATTTGATACAAAAAGTTATTTAAAAAAATTAAATTCATAATATAAATTAAGAACAAAAAAATACTTTTATCTAGTAATTAGTAGACTACAAAAAAGTTCATGAGACATGTATAATAATGGTATGAATATAGTACAGATAAAAAAAAAATCTATCTACCTTCAAAAGTTCATCATATCACATCAGAAAAATTCATAATAATGATATAAATAGAGTACAGATTAAAAAAAAATCGATCTACCTTCAAAAATCAAAAGTTCATCATATCAAATCAGAAAAAAGCCCATGATGCATTGATTTGATAGCTAAGCAAACAATTAAAACTGAGAAAACAATAACGAGTGTTCTCAATTGGAGCCACCACACGGGGATGTCATATGTTGTTGAGGACACATTTTCATTCATTAATTCTATTTTAAAACTTAGCAATAAAAATTATTTAATTTTTGACAAGTCATAAATACGATTTGAGTGGACAATAATATGGTCTGAAATCTATAATGGCATATTAAAAATAATGTTTTCGTTGAAATTCTCCCCTCCATATCATATGCCACTATTATGGGAATCCAATTGGACCAATAATAATTTTAAAAAATAATTTTTAAAATTAATGAATAATCAAATAAATTAAAATAGATAAAAATTGATATTAAATAAATTTGTTGAATCGATAAAATTTTACTTATTATATAATCAAATAATAAAAAAATAATATTATAGATAAGCTAATTTTAATAAAGATGATTATAGATTTTATATTAATAATTATTTTATTGATTAATAATATTTTTTTTATTATTTGTTCAATTTTTTGTGTAAATTTTTTTATTGAGAATGTTAATTTAATGTCAAATCTTATTTTTGATTATATTTATAAATTTATATATATATATATAATATTTAATTATAAATATAATTTTTTAATATTTTTAAGATAAACTAATTTAACCACCATCTAATCCAATGGAGTAGTGCCTCCACCACCTAGTCAATTTTGAAAACATTGCTATACACTACCTTTGATTCCCATTCCCTACTTTTTTTTTCTTTTTTAAATTGATTGTCTTTACACTCTAGACATAAAAGTTAAAATGAATAGTTCAAACAATTATCCATGAAGTCGTGGATATTTTTTTTAAATTTTATTTTTATCTTTTGTAAGAAAACATGTATTTCATTATAATTTATTACCTTTTTAAGGAAAAATATTTTTTATTTAACAACTTGTGAATAACGTATTTTTTTTGTTTGATAACTTATACTAATATCCCTAAAATTAATGACATTTATCATTTGTTGACTTTCAAATACAACTCTCAATTTTACTGATATTTTGATATATGTTGAAGAAATTTTTCATTCCATTTACTTTCTATTATATATTATATCAATATACTTTTTGTATAGTATGAACTAATTTTTAACATTTAAATTAAACTATAACTTTATTTTTAATATAACAATACAAAATTATTAAGTAATTTTATTATAATAAAAACTCTTGTGAAGAAAGTTAATTTAAATAAAAAAATAAATCAAAGGATCTAACAGTAATAGAAAAAGCAAAATTTTAAAAATCGAACCGGTAATTTAACTAATAGAAATACCAGTTCAATCGTCAATGGTCGGATCGTAGTTCGATCATTTTAAAATATTAAAAAAATAATATACATAATTAAAGACTAAATATAAATTTACAAATTTAATTAAAACTAAGATTTGATATTAAATTATACAAAGTAACATGACATCCACAATAAAATAATTTATAGCAAAAATAGACCAAACAATAAGAAAATATTATTAATCGATATAATATTTATTCATATCAAATCCATAAAATATTAATATAATAACATTTTTATTAAAATTGATTGATTTATAATATTAATTTTTTATTAATTGATTATAGAATAAATAAATTTAAAAAATAAAAAAATTTCAAGTAGATCTATTCATTTAACACTTATTCTTGATGGATTCAATCACCCAATAAATTTAAAAATTATTTTAAATTAATTTTTTAACTAATTTTTAATTTAATTAATTGAATCAATCGATTTAATTTAATTAAACATTAGAGAAAATTAACGTAATTTATCTTTTTAAACAAATAAAAAATTCCTGCAGCGTATTCTACAGTTCAGTCAAAAAATTATTAAAGATTCTAGTACAATAAAGGTTGGGCCCCACGCTGACAATTCCGAATCCCAATTATCCAATAAAACAAATTAATGAAAATTTCAAGGTCGTTAAAACCTAATGGTAATTAATCATAAGATATTTGCCCAAGTAAACTCCGAAATAAAGTATAATAAACTATGCAGCTTATGGTCAAAGTATGCTCTTTTATGTCACTAGAACCAGTCATGACTCATGTGATTAGCCTCTGGGTCCAGATTTTTTAAGTGAGTCACTAGACTCCAAAGTCAACTTTTTCACTATTATTATTCTTATTATTATTAGGGAAATTCTACATAAACCTTATGAACTTTTGGACCTTTGCAATTTACTCCTATAAACTTATAAACCTAACAAAAGACCCTTTTTAATTTTCAAATATTTACAAGAGACCACATCCGTTAGATTGACTATTAAGTTAACTGATAGTTTAGTCAACTTTTTTCATACTTAGTTAAATTTAAAACACAATATTTTTATTTAATTTTTATTATTTTTAATGTGTATATTTTACTTTTTCTTAATTTTCTAAATTTTGTAGGTTGAAATAACAAATATACCCAAACATTTATGTTCAATGAACATGAAAAAAGGTTAATTGTAACATTAATTAACAACATTGGACTCTAAAGTCAATTTTGTCACTCTTATTATTCTTATTATTAGTAGGAAAAATTGCACTGAAACCCTATGAACTTTTGAGTCTTTACAATTTACTCATATAAACTTATAAATCTAACAAAAAACCCCTTTTAACTTTCAAATATTTGCAATAGACCCTCTCCATTATGTTGACTATCAAGTTAACTGTTAGTCAATAGTTTAGTAAGCTTTTTTCATACCCATTTAAATTTGAAACTCAATAGTTTTTATTTAATTTTCATTTTTTGCATAATTTATGTTTTTCTTGATTTATTAATTTGCTAAATTTTTTTAGGTTGAAAGTACAAATATACCCATAGCAGATCAATGTCAATATGAAATATTTTATGCAGAATGAATATAAAAAATGTTGACTGTACCATTAACTAAGAGTTCACTTGACAGTGAATTTAACAAAGAGGGTTTTTTTTACAAATATTTGAAAGTTAGAAAGAGTCTTTTGCTAAATTTGGAACTTTATTGAAATGAAGTGCAAAGACACAAAATTTTTGGGGTTATGTGTAATTTGCCCTTGTTTTATTATTATTATTATTGTATTCACATTGACAGTGTAGTCGCTTCGAGGCAAATGAAAAACATCTGAGTTTTTTGTCTGTGAGTCTATAAAACGAAGCTGATTTCTCACGGAAGGGGTATAGGAGGTCATTTATGGGCATTCTCAGAAGACTGGCGTTCTCTTACCTATTCTTGACTAAATTCAGAGAACCTGGGATATTCCTCTGATTATGCCATTAACATTTCAGATTGCATCCAGTTGACCTGATACTATATATATATACGAGGCGAGAGGAAGAAGAAGGCGTCGAGATTCATAGGCTGGAGGGGCCTCGATTCGTCGAGGTTTGGAATTTGAGAAGATGGCGGTTCCAGGTTTTCCTTGTTTTGTAGCGATAGCTCTGGTTTTGGGTCTGCTTCTGAATGCACCTGAGGTGTGCAATGGCGGCAAGACTAGTACCTTCGTCAGGAAAGTTGAGAAGACCGTTGATATGCCACTTGATAGCGATGTGTTCGCTGTTCCTCCTGGTTATAATGCTCCCCAACAGGTAACTCTTCTGCCTTTTTCTTCTTTAGCCAGGAAAATTGCAGAGAGCTGGAAGTAATCAGATTTGCTTCGAAGTCAATGTATAGTCATTAAAAAATAGTTTACATAAATTTTGAATTTAATTTAATGACTGAGCCATTCGAGCCATTCAGAGTTTGAGCTCTGTGTAACAGAACTCACTTTCCAAACTCATTTGGTTTTTCTGGGAGTGTAAGTGAAAGTCTGAAGTAAACCCTTCGGTCATTTCCTTGCTGCTTTGAATTTTGAAACGGTAGAGGGTTCATTCCATAATTTTATCCCTTTCTCAGCTTGATTGAGAGAAGTTCTAGCTAATTACAAACGTGGAGAGTTATTTCTTTTTGGGTCTTACTTTAGAAGCACATATACTAATATGATTCGGATTCTCTCCCTTTATCGCGAAAAATGAGAAGTGTATTTTTTTTAGTCGGACTCCTCTATTTTGAATTAGATGGTTATGATCCAAAAAAGTAATATGCATGCGGTTTGATTATTTTTTTTATTTTTTTCTTTCAATCGTGATTGTTGAATCCAAAGTGGATGGTCTCCAAAAAAAATAATAATAAAAATGCATCTTTCATTTCATGAAAGAGAATATATTTGAATTTGAAGCTGCATAACCGAATTACCGATACAGTGACACTATAAAATATATTGTTTAAATGTAGTTTTTTGGTTATTATAGTCAAAGTATTCCTGAATTTTGTTTGAACTATTTTCTTCTGAACGATCTTAAGAGCACGCTCCCCTTGGTACATTTAATATTTTTTAAGTTTACGGTATTTTTCAGAGGAATTGAAACTCTGATTATTAATGAGAGATACTATCTCTCCTTTCCAACTGGGCTAACTCCTGAGATTTTTTACCTTTGTTTGAAGTCTGTGTCGTTTATAATATGTATCATTCTATTTTTTGAAGTTTAGATTCTTCAGTGTGTAATGTATCACAAGTTTAATGTATTGTTTGGATCTTAGGTTCACATAACACAAGGTGACCTTGTGGGAAAGGCAATGATAGTGTCCTGGGTGACCGAGGATGAACCGGGGTCGAGTGTAGTCCATTACTGGAGTGAGAAAAACGAAGAAAAGAAGGTGGCTAAGGGAAAATATGCTACCTACAGATATTTCAATTACACGTCTGGTTTTATTCATCACTGCACCATTAGAGTTTTGGAGGTAAGACTCTTGCTAATCTACTTCACTGCTTCATGTTACGATTTTTCTATTTTACATGCCAAGTTTGAAGCACCTGGAAGAAAAGAGAAAGATGTTTGTTTTATATAATCAATCTATCTTTTGGGCAGTTCAACACCAAATACTACTATGAGGTCGGAATTGGACACACTGAACGGAAGTTTTGGTTTATAACTCCTCCTGAAGTTGGCCCTGATGTGCCATACACATTTGGTCTTATAGGTAATTATATCATATTAAACTAAACTAGTCTTACTTGATAGTCGATAGTTTATAGGTTAGCATTGGGTTACTAGTACATCAACATTAATCAATCATTCAATTGTCTTGAAAGTTGGTGCTTGCTTTGATTTTTCATGTCCATTGGGTGGGTTTAAGAGTCCTACGAGAAGCGGGAAGCCACTATGTGTGGTCTAATAATTTGGATTCTTTCATGTTTTGACATGAACATGAAGATCATGTTCCTTAATTTTGGACCGTCTATTCTAAATTGGACTGTCTATCATTTTTTTTTTTTTTATGCGAACATGACCCTAATGCTTGCACCAGAACATGAGGAGATTTGAATTAGTGGTATGATGTTAAAGAATATGGATAGTTAAATAGAGGTCTTAAAATCAAATCTATACTCCTTTATGTATAGAAGAAAGTGTGTTACGTAGGAATGATCAATAAAAGAAGTGTTCCCATTGTTATGGAAAGATTAATACGTGTTTAAACTGGTAATTTAACATCTGTAGCTAGCATTTGGTGTTTTCTTAATGTGAACTGTTAAACATTCAGCATAAACTTGAGAAACAATGTGCTATATAGCTTTGTCCCAATTTGTTTGTTATTAACTTATAGGGCATTGATTGCAGGGGATCTTGGTCAGAGTATTGATTCAAATAGGACTCTCACTCACTATGAAATGAACCCGAGAAAAGGACAAACTGTGTTGTTTGTGGGGGACCTCTCTTATGCAGATAACTACCCAAATCATGATAATGTTAGATGGGATACCTGGGGAAGGTTTGTAGAAAGAAGTGCTGCTTATCAACCCTGGATATGGACAGCAGGAAACCATGAAATTGATTTTGCTCCAGAACTTGTAAGCTTCTATTATAAACTAACTGACTAGAGACAATTTTGTTATTCTGTTATAAGCTTCAAATTCAAAATTTTAGTAGGGTAAGTTCCTAACAGGAAATTGGTGAATTGTGGCAGGGAGAGAACAAACCTTTCAAGCCTTATACCCACCGTTACCATGTTCCTTATAGAGCATCAGAGAGTACTGAACCCTTTTGGTATTCCATAAAGAGAGCTTCAGCACATATCATCGTCTTGGCCTCATACTCAGCATATGGTAATTCTAGATAGCTTAATACATTAGTATGTGAAGAACATACTGGTTGATGCTTTGATCATCATTTTCACAATGCTGCTTGCAATACATTTTATAGTAGCAAACTTCAACTACATATGGCTTCTAAATGATCAAATTCACCTGAACATTTTTGGTGCTCTATCAAGAGCTTAGAGTGTTTTTGTAGATGGTAATTCATTTCATCTAATTTTCACAAGAGCCAGTAAGTACTAAATGTCCTAAATCACTTGCTAACACGAAAGTTTCCCTCAAGTTCTGCTGAAAATGTGTTGCCCAATGAAGAGAATTATGTAAATATGTATTTAGGCGATATTAGATGATATTTACAGATACTTGTACAGGTGTCCAATTAGTTGTTTTGGTCACGGGTGTACAGCTATATTTGCAATTTTGTTAGCAATTCTGTTAGGGGTATCAGTGTAATTTAGGATCTCTGTTCATATATGTTATATATTGTATCAGAAAGAGGCAACGCAACACAGAGCATTTTTACACAGATTCCTTTCTTCAAGAAATATTTACACCCAAATATACATGTTTGAATAACTGACTCTATCCTGAACATTAAAACATAATATACATATATACTGACTATGTAATGTAAAGTTATATTACTTTTTTTCTTCTGTCAATGCTTGGATTCTCCCCCGTACATGAAACTGTAATGTCAGTGCTTTTAAAGTGGAATTTCTTTTTAATATAATGATCTTTACATGTTCAGGAAAATATACTCCCCAGTACAGATGGCTTGAGGAGGAGCTACCAAAAGTTAACAGGACAGAGACTCCATGGTTGATTGTTCTCATGCATTCTCCTTGGTATAACAGCTACAATTACCACTATATGGAAGGGGAAACCATGAGAGTAATGTATGAGCCCTGGTTTGTGAAGTACAAGGTCGATGTTGTATTTGCTGGTCATGTTCATGCCTATGAAAGATCTGTAAGTGCTACCTCTTTCTTGCATTGTTCTTTTCTGAAGTAAGTTTGTAATTTGTGTTGTGCTGCTTTCAGCTTGATGATGTTGATTTTTTTGTTTCTGAATCTATCTAACACATACATCATATTTTGTTGCTATCTATAATTAGGTCTAAATTAATGATATTTATAAAATATATTTTGGAATGTACCTATTTAATATATTAAAGTTAGTTTGGAGTAATTGTACATTAATATTAATTTTATATGTACATATCCGATCTAAATTAATAATGGTAATGTGACATTATTTAATAATATTTATAAATGGGGTCAACCCATTAGACTTGATAAATGAGTTATGATTCCCAGGGTTGGTTTTAAGTTTTGGAAAAATCTATAAATATATGATTGTGTGACCTAATATCCATTACACAAAATTTAATTTATGGAAAAACACTCATACTAACTTTGAAGAGCTTGACCTTTTTGAATAATTATTGTTATGGATTAAGATACGCTCTTCTCCATTGATTTTTTAGGTTATTATTATTATTATTATTATTATTATTATTATTATCAATTTGTTTATCAAGATCATATAAACAATCAATTCATGATCATAAGAAATAACTTTGTGTTTTTGACTAAATTTCACATGTGAGTAAGATCATGAATATTTGATTGTTTGTTATTTTAGTTGTATTAAAACATCTTAACAGTTCAAGCCTATGAAAGATCAGTAAGTGCCACCTCTTTTTTGAGTTGTTCTTTTCTGTCGTAAGTTTGTAATTTGTGTTGTGCTGCTTTCATCTTGTTGATGTTGATTTTGTTGTTTCTGAATCTATTTAACACATACTTCAAAGATTCTCGTATTGTACTGATTTATTTCTGTTTTAGGAACGTATCTCTAATGTAGCATATAACGTTGTGAATGGTCTTTGCACTCCCGTAATGGATCAGTCGGCTCCTGTGTACATAACCATTGGCGATGGAGGAAACCTTGAAGGCTTAGCAACCAAGTAAGCTCTATAGATGAAACAGCAAGAGTTGAATATGGATTCTTTTAGGATAAATTACACTAACCTCCCCGGTGGTTTGACTAAATTACACTTATGACCTCTTTAATTTTAAATATTACAGTCAGCTCCCCTAATTTTTTGACATATATTGCAAAAACCACCTCCACTTTACTTTCTGTCAAATCGTTTACTGATAGAACCAAGAGCTTTATTTCAAAATAAAAGAGAAACAGAGCCTCACAAAGTCACAAACTACAGAGAAAGATGAACAATAACCAGAACTACAACAAAAAAGAAAATACCAGAGACTAAGTCTCCTACCAGAGCCAAGAAGGAGCAGTAATGCTCTTACACGTATCAAACTAAATCTACCTTCTGCAATTCCCTATTTACCCCTGTAACCGTATAACAGAAAGGTCCACCACCCAATGCCTATCATTTACCTTTCTACACAATATGAGATTGTAATTTTATTTTTAATATATCTTAGTTAACATCTAATATGAAACTGTGCCTTTATTTTTAATATAATAGTAAAAATTAAGTAATTTTATTATTACAAAGAAAGCATGTTGTGTAAACAAATTAATTTCGATAACAAAAAAAGCTAGAGGGGAGTTGAGGGTGATATTTAAACTAAAGGGATGGTAAATGTAATTTAATCAAACTTCAGAGAAGATTAGTGTAACTTACCGTTACTAATTTGGTCCTCAAAAGATTAAGTTTTTGCAATTTAATTCCTAAAAGATTGTATTTGTTTTAATTTGGTCTCTCATTTCTTTTTGATTAAGTAACTTTTAGCAACAAAAATTTTGAGATTTAGTAATGGCAAAATTTCTGGTTTAGCAAAAAATGACTAAATTGAGACCCTGAAATTGTTGCAATTTAGTCCCTGATTGAGTTGGAATAATTTAGTTCCTAAAAGGTTGTGTTTGTTTCAATTTAGTCCTTCTTTTTGTTTAAATAACTTTTAGCAACAAAAATTTTGAGAGTTAGCAATGGTAGATTTTCTAGTTTAGCAACGAAAGTGACTAAATTGAGACAAGTGCAATTTAGTCCCTGAAATTGTTGCAATTTAGTCCCTAAAAATTATGTTTATTTCAATTTGATCCTTCCTTTTGTTTAAGTAACTTTTAGCAACAAAAATTTTCAGATTTAACAAAGGTAAATTTTTTGGTTTAACAACGAAAATGACTAAATTGAGACAAATATAATTTTTCAAACACTAAATTTATATACTTAACCGGTCAAAAACCAAGTTTAGAGAATTATAGTTTTTGAGTGACTATAATCATAATCAGTAATTTACTCTTTCTTTTATGTCATCTTGGACTGATTTGAAAATGGCAATTTGTTCTGCAGCATGACCGAACCACAACCAAAGTACTCTGCATATAGAGAGGCCAGTTTTGGACATGCTATTTTTGACATAAAGAATCGAACTCATGCTTACTATAGCTGGTACAGAAATCAAGATGGATATGCTGTGGAGGCTGATTCATTGTGGTTTTTCAACAGACACTGGTACCCACTTGATGACTCCACAAGTCGCTTATCGAATTAACACGCACATTTACTGTGTATTTTGGGGTCAACATACCCAATGTAATGTCAGTAAAGTCCTTTGTCATGAGGCAAAATGAAATGTATGTGATGTCATTCTACTTTGTAATTTGTCACAGGACATAAGAATGGATCTACATTGCTAGCTTTCATCCTCTTCATCACCACTTGAAACCATGGTTTAGAGAATTAGATCCCATTGGCTGGTTGGATTCGAAAATCGATGAACTGGCTAGGTATCTGGTCAAGTTAAGTTATTATATATTTTAAGTATCACCAGTTTTATCGTACTTTTAACTATTGATCTTTGAATTGGTATTTCGACTTATTTAATATTTTAAACTTTGTTTAAAACAAGTAAATACTCAAAGCGCTTACTTTTTGCAAGCATAATTTGCAAGAAAAAGCTAATGGCTTTTCCTAGCATTGCCACAAGTTTTGTTAGCCTAGCACGAGGTTTCGTAAAAGTTTGTTACGGCTGAGTTCAACTAAGATATTTTAAGAGAAAAAAAAACATAGTTTCTATTTTTTTTTTGGGTCAGAATTTTTTTTTTTGCCCAATGATTTGGAGGAATTGAAAATTTCAAAATTTTAAGTCATCCAATTAAGTAATTTTGAATAAAGTTAAAATTCAATATGTATATATATATCGTCACACAAATGTTTGTGTGTGCGTGTGGACCCATTGAGGTAATCAAGGATAACTTAATTACAACCGAGGAAAAGAAGAATACTTCAATTGGGCCTTTAATCAAGGATAACCTAATTGCAGTCCAAGAAAATGAGAACACTTCAATTGAGCCTCTAACTTGTGTAAGAGCTAAAGGGCTTGGATTGGGCTTAACCACCTTGTTGAAAGTGGAAGAAGTGTGAACAAGACTGTATGTAGAAAGATTGCATTTGTTAAATATAGTTGGAGTCTAATTACCTATGTGCTTATTATTTTTGACATTTAGCTACCTGTGCATCTATTGTCTTTGACATTTAGCTTATACTACTTGACTTCTAGTTGATGCATTTAGTTGGAGTCTTTTGTCTTTTATTTTGGAGACCTTCTATAAAAAGGGTCCTTGCCATATATTGTAAACACACCATCCTTGAATCATATATGAGATATTGACATTTGGCTTTCAAGAGAATTCTTGAGTTATTTCTCTTATCTAGCTTAGGTTAGTGGCGGGAGCAACTAGATTTTTTATCACTCAAGTTCTTCTTTCTTGAGTGTGGCGAGATCAACCTATTTCTCTTAGTTATGGTGCCCTTTGACTTATCAATTGAGTTATTTGATTTTCTTTGTTTGTTTCTTTCAACCTATCCAGATAATCAACTAAGTGTTTTCCCTTTGAAAATCACATCATATTAGTATTAGAGTCACTTCAAATTAAGTTCTTTTATTTGTTTTATGTTTTGCCCCTTTGTGGAAGGCTTAATTTTTCTGCATTTTATTTTGTATTTTGCCCTTTCGTGGAAGGCTTTTTCCTTATTTTGTATTATGCACATATATAAAGGGCTTAGTTTTCCTTATTTTATATTCTGCCACCTACATGGAGAGTTAATTTTCTGGTCTGTTCATCTTTATTCTTATTTCTGTTCTTGTATTATTCTATTTTGTTCCAACTTCAGAGCCTGTACGCTCCACTGCCTCTCGAGATCCTCTGGGTTGCATCAAGATCTATCAACAACACCACACAATTTAGTCCAGAAAGAGATCAATATTAATTACAAAGAAAGGAATGTAAAAAGAAAAATAAAACAACACCTATAGGACCTTTAACTGACTTTCACCCTTATAGTCATATTGTGTTTCATAACGATAGAGGGAAGCCCAGTTAAGGTTATCTTGCTCTGTGATTTATAAGAGACCTAAGAACTCCTCTGATACCATTTTGTCACATCCTCAAAAATGTGACCAGCTCGACTTATTTCTAAATCAAAACATCATCAAGGTCTTAGCCTTCTTACAACGAAACCATAAGAAAACAAAATAAACGTCATATTTACACATAGTCCATCCACAAAATCCTAGAAGGCTTATGTAATCACATAGCAACTTCTAAAGCTTACAAAATAGTAGAACAGAGTATATAAGAAGTATTCGTACTATCATAATAAGGGGGTTTTATAGCAAAAATTCTGCAGAATTTCCTTATGTTGTCAAGCCACTAAACAACAGCAAATTTTGCAAATTTTGCTTTGTTTTACTGCACAAACTATTAGCCACCTTACAGGATTATTCAACCAGCATCATGCCTAATACTATTGCTCTAAAGTGCAGAAAAATATTGCCCAAAACATATTATAACCATTTCAGAAGTAATTCAACATAAAACTCTCTTCTTTTTCCCTTTTTTTTCATCACTCTTTCTAATTTTCCAGCTCTCTAATACCAATCTCATACCTTTCCATCCTTTCAATGGAGAACGGTTTCTAAAAATCTCACAAATCAAGAATTTATGGCATAATAATTACTTTATGTTTTACTAAATCAGAATTTTGTACCCCTTTGATCTAGGGTTTACAAATAAAGGAAAGAAGAAATAGAGGGAGAGAATATGAATTTCAAGTAACTTAAAGCTTGCTTACCTTGTGTTTTCTACTAAGATTGGAAGGAGCCCAGGTGAATCTTCAGTCAATAGAAGAAAAGAAATTCCCATCATGAACAGAGAAATAGAGACTAGAAAAATGGGAAAGAAAATGATCACTTCTAGTGTTTATAGTGGCTTCATGCGACCTGACGCCTGGGCACCACGTTCAAAGCTTAGACAGAGAGTTTGGGTGTTGGTGCCTTAGGCGCCCTGTGTAGTACCTGAGGCGCCTTGCGCGATGCCTGGGCGCCAGCCATGTATACTTGCCTTTTTTCCCTGAAGCAAAATTAGATTTTAAACACAATTATGTGCAATAATTGGTCTCAACAGCAATAATTCAGTCAATAAAAATAGATTTTAATTAAGTCACCTCAATCCTATTATGAAAATATAGTAGCACATACAAAAATAAAATAATTCCAACAGTAATGACATCCCTAAAGGATTAGAACATTACACAGCAGAATTGATTATCCCCTGCAAACTTAGGTTTTGTCCAACGCGGATTGGAATAGCTTCTACTCATAATCGATTTACCTAATAGTTTCCACTATGATATCCTTCCCTATTTTTTCTATGATACCCTTCCCTGTTTATGCGTGTGCGTGCTCTCAAGCTGTCTGCTTCAAGTTTTCTCTTACTCTGTTTCGTGCGCACGCTCAATCTATGAGAAGAAGAAAATTGAAGTTCAAACTTCAAACTGAAAATAAATCGAGAAGTGGAGAAAAAGAGAGAAAGTCAAATCAAGTCTCCTCTAAGTCCACTACTACTTTCTTTGGATTAAATAATAAGGAAACATCTCACAAAAGCTTTTTATTTCATCCAAGTCCATAGCAACCTAAGAAAAAAAAATAATTTATGCCCTAAATAAGAAGTGAAATTTCTTATTCCCACTTTTCTAAATTTTCCCTTTTTAATAGTTATAATTAAATAGTTAAGATAAAAAAGACTAAATAATTAGTATTTCAATTAATTGTTGAAATTATTTTGAATTAATAATAATACTAAAATTAATTCTTTTAATTAGCTGATTAATAACTATTTAATTTTCCTTGTAGAATACTAATTTTATTATTATATTAATAAATAATTATAATTAAAACATTAATATAATTTATTTATTACATTTTTATATGAGACAAATTAAATAATGGTAAATGAAAAGAAACAATATAAACGTAATACCCTAAAATTGTATATATGTAAAAATATTTTTTATGATAAATGAGTATTTGATAAAGTGAAATATGATAAATTTTATATGGGTAATATGAATCTTAGATGGCTAGAGGAATTGTGGAAAAACATTATGTTTTATGTGAGAAAATCTCCTTAGGGACAAAAATGAAAAGAACTAAATTGAAATGAAATTTAAAACTTTAGGAGAAATGATAATTTTTCCTCTAGTTCCCTGATAGTAAAATAATTTAGCATCCTTCGAAATGTTTATGCACAGTAAAAGTGCATAGTTGCAAATAGTAAATTGAATTATTAATGTATAGTGTCTAATAGTACTCCTTGATTTTTTTTTATAAATATGCTCTTCTATTTCACTTATTCACTCACACTTTCAACTTCTCTTCCTTCCTCTCCTTAGATTTCTTTTGCTCGAATGCTAGGTCTCTGAATTATCTTAGATTTTCGGCCTTTCCTCCTCAACTTAGATTCAAGGTGAGAAAATATTCTCTTATGCTCTTTTCTTACAAGTACATGAGTATTAAATTCTTAGTATGTTCAGTGGTTGTGATCTTGGCTGATCTTCCACATCAGAAATAAATTATCCTCGGTTGCTTGAGAATTATTTTGATTAATGGTTGTCGAATAGAGTATAAAACTGTGAAGAATACACATCTAAGAAAAGTTATGACTAAGGAAAGACTTGGTATTTAAGGGTGTCCATTGTGACCAACATCTCTTTTTTAGGAACTTATCTACTGTACTCTTTTACAACTTGCGTTCACTATTTCTGGTATAAATAGTATCCTTACATATGTTTAATACCTATATAGTATTGTTGAATAGTATCCATATGTATAAATAATACCCATATAATATTTTTGAATAATATACATACATATAAATAGTCACATATGTATTCTTAAATAGTATACATACATATGAATAATACTCATATGTATTGTTGAATAGGTACATATACGTATAATAATGTTCATACATATCCGTAACAAAACAATCCTAATATTATATCTCAAACCTTTCATGAAACTCCTTGTAGTAGAACCTAAAATCTACCCACGTGCTCTTCTTTATAGCAACTCAGAAAAGTGATTTTCGTATGGAATCCAAGTGAATAAAACGACCCTATTTTAATCTTATCTTAGCGTTATTAGTGATAAAAGGTATGATGTGGGATATTCCAAGAATTATAAGGTGGTGAATGAATTCGGGATGTCAAATTCATGGAGGTAATTCAAATTAATAAATTTGAAAACATGGACATGCGAATAAGTAAGTCGAAAAATGTGTTTTGGGGTAATGTGATGACTAACACTTGAGATGTTAGGGATAAAATATGAATCTATTTAAATTATACTTTAATTGTTATCTTGACTTATAATTTGTAAACTTACGGTACAGTAATGTCACGTCCCAAAATATGAGCACGTGACCGGCACGGAAGATGAATTTTACTTCATCTCCGTAAGCCTATTTTTCTCTTAAGCACGATACTAATTAGTTATTCTTTTAAATGTAATTAATTTAAATTACATAATTTGAGAATTAAAATAAGAGAATTATTTCTCTTCTCACAAAAAGATAAGAGAGTATGGCAAAATCGAGTTTTCATACATGGTACAGTCATACACACTACATCGCTGAACAAACCTACCCGATTACAGAGCTTTTCTAGAATAAATACTAAACATTAAACTTTTATCCTAAACAAACAAAAATAATAATCTTGGCGTGAACGTCATCGAATTAGGAAGTTCTCCATACCTGAAACTGAAAACAGCTTCTACTTGAGAGAATCCTACCACATTCACACACAATATAGGTATACATGTATACATACAGATATATATAATTGATCTAAGTTTTGGTGTACAAGATATTTAAGATCAAGCCAAATCACATTCCAAACAATTCAAACAATTCATACAATTTCAAATCAAGTTCCCAGACATTTTTCGGGTCCCGTCCACAATAAGTGGCCGTTGCCCCACGGCCCCTGCCGCATCCTCCCTTATTTCACCCATGTCCTCGAAGGGACAAATCTGTAATCCAACCTTATTTCACCCTGTCCTTAAAAGGACGAATATCATATTCAATATCACATGGCCATAGTGATTTCATTCCACCCCTGTTTCATCCCAGGGGATCCCATGAACTTTACTTCCATTTCTTTCGAAATCAAACACAATCACATTACACAACCATAGGCAACCATATGCATTCCATTTTAGGAAAAGTTCACAACAGAATCATATTTACACATTTCAATGTATATCATGAATGCATAAATTTCATGTCACATATATATATATATATATAAAGTATACTTTTAATATATACATTAAATAAGCAAACAAGGTAAGGTAGGATCTCTCACCTCGATTCCAAGCTAAAATTCTACACTTCAAATCAGAGGATAAATGCCAAGGAATTCATCATAGGCCTAAAGATCAAGCCAAGCAAGGAGATAACACTTAATCAGAACATAGGCTATCATTCATTTAGCTTTGTTCTGTTTTGAGGTTAAAATCAAGACTAATCTTTAAGAAATTTCTGGGAATAAACTATAGCTCCAAAAATTATGAAATTTGGTACAAATCGTTATTAGTATGTTAACATACTAGGATAAAAATTTCAGAATTTAACTCTATCGTTAGACCCTACTAAAGACCTTATTAGTGGCTAAAGGTCAGAGCTGTCAAAATTCTGAATAGGTACAGTGTTATACGTTTTAGACTTAGTTAATCATGTCCAAATGCTATGAAATTTTGCAGATAATTAGCTTTATGTTTTTGTTAAGTACAATAAAATTTGTAGACCAAAATAAAATCTTTAGCTGCTAAAACCGAATTAATTTTCGAAACTGTTCAAATTTGCTCTACACTGAACAAAGTATTGTTCTCATGTTTATTTGACCAATCAAACCAATTTTGATGAGCTTGAAACTGTCCAGATCAGATTAATAACGTGTTAGGAGCTCCCCATAAAAATTTTATGATTTTAAGAATTGATTTGGTCATAAAAAAAAAACACCTAAAAACAAAAGTATTTTAAACTATCCTATTTTCCTTTCACAGCCCCTTAGTTAATTTTTCCTTATTTCCTTTTCTTGATTGAAGTCCATATTTCACTTCATCTAGATCCATAGATTAAATACATATTTTCTTGCAAAATTAAATCAACCCCAGAAAACTTTTCAGTACTTTCATTTTAGTCCCTGTAGTTTACTGTCATACTTTTTCTTTCTGTTTGATCCTCCAAATCATTTCATAATTCCACTTTTATAATAGAATAAGATAGCCCTCATTCTCATAGATCATGAATTGCGACAGAAACTAGAAATGAATTTGAAACTTACCTCCTAGTCGTCTTCCTCTGCTCGGATTCATTAAGGTTTCATCTCCTTCTTTATACTATACTTCAACCCTTGAACCCGTGTGCTTTCCCTCACCAACTACAACCTCCTTCGACCACCATGGGTCACCAAGTTGCAGCTCACCAGACGGTCAAGAAGGACACTAACACTGACCATGGTGGTGGACGTCATGAGGGAAATAGTAGCTTGCTCATCTCTCTCTTGATCTCCTTCTCATATCACCCATCTCTTGTCTCTATGTTGACTTCTCTCTCCCCTTGGTCTCCATCCTCTTTGTACGAAGAGGAGGCTTTCTAAGAAGCCAACAAACATCCAACAATTGTCCCCCACTAATTCTCCTTTTCTTCTTTTTCCTTTCTTTCCCTTCGTGAACCCACAACTTCCAAATTTCAATCTAAAGGAGGTAAGATTTACACTTGTCCCTTGTAAGGCCATTAGATTTCCTTGGTTAAAATTCCTCAAAACCACTCTAATTTGTAAAATTCATTCACTTGAGTCCCTGTAATTTATTTTATTCCTTTATACTTTTCACAACAATTCATTTGTTCCACACAACATAATAAGATGTTCAAGTAAATCCTCGGGGTATTACAAGTAATATGTGCTATCGGTCATATGTATGAGTATTATATTATACTTCTATTTATGATATGATATATTGTGCTGTTGATAGTGATTGGGCGGGACAATATCCCTTCTCATGGCAAGGTGGGAAGCCCGGGTTAAAGAGTGCATTGGTCGGTGAGTATGGAGACAACGAATTGCTCTGTAAGAAGTATAGTCCGAGTTGGGGTATACTCGCGAGGCACCCTGACTGAGAGTATGAGGTTGTGCGTCATGGTGGGAATGAAATTTGGTGAGCCGACCTATGTGTGCTCCAAGAAGTAAATTGTTATTAACGATTACTAGTTCCGTTGATTTGATTGGATGACTTACTAATTCTCTAGTATGTATATGCTGACTGTGATCTTGGTTAAGTTCAAGCCTTCAAGCATATTTACATAACTAATGATGTATTTAAATTTTGTTAGAGCGAGGCCAATTCGCTTATTGAGTTTTCAAACTCACACTCTTTATTTATTTATTTTTTTCCAGATTCAGTTGCAGGCAACGAGGAGTAGCAAAGTGTCTTGTTTGTGAGGAATTTTTGTTGTTGGGTAGGTTTGATGTTTTTTCATTTGAGGTTAAGATTTCTAGGTGCTTTGTGGTTGTTAGAACACTTAAGATCGGCTGAGAATTGTTATTGGAATTTGACAAACAAATATAAATGTTAGGATTTTTTTTTGTAAATTATAAATTATTAATGTTATGAAATTATTTGAATTGATTGAATGACAAGGTGATAATATTATTTTTAATTTTATTTTATAAATTATTTGAATTGATACTTGAAGAATTTTGACGTCCTAATTATAATATTAATTTGTATGCTTGCGCATAATTGAACTTAACAAAAATAGTAGTAAAATAATAGGTTTACAGTGGCGAGGGACGTCATTATTGTGTCGATCATGGGCCCGAATTCAGAGCGTGACAATATAATTTATACCATTTATAATAATTATACATTTAAAAATATTTCTGCTAATTAATATCTAAAAGAAATCTATTTTCTAAAATAATTTTTCTGATATCAGTTTTCAAACATAAATCACTTACATGTAAAATTAACTTTGTCTAAAATTAATTATACTCAAACCCTAAATTTATCTAATTATTTTTCAAACACCAACATATACGTGAGAATATAGAAAATGCCGCGTGAACCAAAGGTAACAGCCAAATTTTTTTTCTTGGGTTGAAAATAATGAGTTGTTATATGAGGTCTGTTTGAAGTACGGAAATTTCGGCTCAATCTATAGGCCCAAACAAAGCCCAATCTTTTTAAACGTGACGGGATCAAATGTCAACCGTAACATTGCTCAGTGCCCGTCGACTTTTCCAAAGTGAAAATAATAGCATCCGCATTGCATTTCAACACCACCTTGGCACTTTCCTTCTTACATTTGCTTTTTTATTTTTTCCCCCCTTCTCTCTCTCTATTTTCTTTTCTTTTCTTCTCTTCTTAATAACTAAACTTTTTTTCCCCGTAATAGCTAAAAAACAAACGTTGAACGTCGCATTTCCATTTCCTCAATCGTTCTTTCTTGCTTCGTTTCGATTTCTCCACCGATCACCAGTCTGATGAAGTATTCATAGGATGGCAGAACAGAGGTGTGAGGAGAAGACTGCTGAATCAACAGAGGAGGAGAAGAAGAAGAAGAGGTATCAAGATCCAGAGCTATTCTGCTGCGTTTTCCAGCCTGCAACTACTGATGCTGATGCTAAATACATCGGCATTCGGCGCCTTCTCCTTTACCGGAAGGCCGAGGCTGGCCGTCTCCGCCGTATAGTATGCTCTCGCATTCCTCGTTTTTGACCTTGTGGATAGTTTCAGAGTTGCATAATGTTATAGTAGCATTTATGTTTTGTATTCACGCGTAGTAAGCGTTTGGATCTACTGATTGATCGCAATTGGATTGGTGTCGGCATTTCGAAGTTTAGCTCATTGGTGGTGACAGCTCAATTATTATTATTATAATCTTGTTGATCTTATTCTTTTTTTGTTTTTCTTTCTTTGGGATCTTTTATCAGCAATTGTCGTGAACAAGATTTAATGTGTTAACTGCCAAGTTTCACAATGTTTAATTAGTATCCAAGTTTCGTATTCATGTGTAGTAAGTATTTGGATCTACTGATTGAATCATAATCGGAATACTGTGATTGCAAAGAGCACTAATTAGCTGGTAGGTGTTTCGAAGCAATCAAAATTTAGTTGACATCTATATTAACTGAAGGTGTCTGCATTTCAAAGTTTAGCTCATTAGTGTCATAGGTTAATTATTTTTTAACTGTGTTAACGTTGTCTTTTTTAATTTTCTGTTTCTCTTTCTAATATATATACTTCCCCTGCATTGTTTCAATGGAATCTATTATGATCTATCGTCGTGAACAAGATTTATCATGTTAACTGCAAGATTTACATCTTTTATTTGGTCATTTTGGGTCTACATGGTTTCTTCTCATTTTTGAAGTGACCTTCTGAGCTTGAGAGATAAGCTTATTCACGTGTTTCTATTGAAGGACTGGAGATGCAATGGAAAAGGTTATGTGGCCTACCGTAATTACATATCTAGGCCAAGGGATTGGGAAATTTCTCGTACCCCAAGCCTCCAAGTCACTCCTGGAAACAGGTTGCTTAAATTTTACTTGATGAGCATTGATATATCCAATTTATAATGTTTATGGCAAACTGAGAATTTATTTTACATTTTTGCGTAGAAACTGAGAAGCTCTTTTTGAGTTGATGCATCTCTTACACTGTTGCCTTTTTTTATATTTGTTTTAGACTATTTGAGCAATATACCTTATCCTCAACATTTCACTTTCCTTCCTTCTAATAAAGACATCTCATGTAAGAAGATATTAATTTCCTTAAACTTTTTCCCCTTGCCATCATATATAGCCTTTTCTTTCCACAGTTTTTGGTCTTTTATCTACTTCTTTCTGATTGTCCTTAATTTTAGCAACAGTTTTAGTCAGACCTTGTCTAAATTATATGACAATGTAGCTTCGATGCAGCTTTCTTATATGTGTTTGTGCTACTTTAAATTTATGTTTTCATACAATTCTGACATCAGGATAATTTACTGGTTGATGCATCAGTGGGCGATGGTTTCCACCTCCAAGTCCAATCTCCCGTTGGTCTGAGGCGGACAGCTGGAGTTCTGTCCGGGTATGTGTGGTTTCATGTTGATTTATTCTTATATAATTGTACTATTGCAGTATGTGACATATAGTTATGCATAAATCATTTGTTAGGAGGAAGTTGCCATCCCAGTGAAATGTCTCCTCAGAATTTTTAATGTGCACTTCTTTACATTTGATGGGGATGAGACATGCCTAGGTTGTCTTGTTGCGTTTATGCCATTTTCTCTGTCGGATAAAATTCTGAATAGATTCCACAGATTCAGTTAATTGAGAGAGCCTTTGTGTAGTTATCTGAGTGTTACAATCATAACCCCTTGATGGGGGACCATAGTAATTCAAGGTGCACCAGTGAATAACCAGGGCACAAGGCTGTAAGTTGTTGGCTTGGTTTGAGCATGCTTTCTTTAATGAAGTGCATCTTGGGCTTTGGCAGGGGAACAGCGGACATGGCATATGTAGGATCCATGGCTCATCTAAATATTTGTTCTATTAGGAAGGCAAAGATAGGAGAAGTGCCAAACCTAGCCTTTAGTGAACGAATTAGGTATTATAGGAAAGGAGTGCATTGGTTGTGATTAAAATTGTAGAGTAGGATGTTTCATCTGTTGAAGAAATTAAGATTTCAGAGTGAAATTAAGGTAGTTGTTTTGAATCTCACAAAGAAAGGAAATTGAAGTTGTCAATATAGTAAATACAGCAATAAACAATAACTTGGGAATTCCATAAATGTGGGTAGAACTAAAATTGAGAGGATTGGCAGACAAATTGTGTTGTTAATCATGAATTGTATTGTGAACTAAGCCCATATATGTAAGTTACATTATATGTAACCTTAACCTTGCTGAAATTAGAATTGCAAAAGTTAGTATTAGCGAGGACAAATACACCAAGCTTCCCTGTACCTTGGCAAATTTACATTGACAGTCTGTTTTGAAAATTGCTTATAAAACAAAGATGTAGTAGGACAGTAACATAATTTTACATCTAAAATATTTTAAGATTAGAGTTTGTGTGTTTATGCTTTGCAGGAATGTGGTTGTAACATTGAAAATATGGAGCTTTGTTTAATTTCTTACTTTTACAACTTTGCATAAGTGCAGTGGATGCTGGCCTAGTTTGCTTAATTATTTGCTCTTTCCTTTGTGTCACGTGTCAAATCAGTGCGCTTTTTTTTTTTTTTTCATTTGCAGGATCTTCAAAATGCCAATCCAATATCTAATCCTAGAACAAGTTTTGGCTCAACTGCAAGTGACAATGATCGTTCACGTCATCGGGGGATTGAGCCTGCCTATTCTTTTGTAGGAATGCATTGCATCTTTGATCAAAGCAAAGCTTCTGGTAGTATATAGAGCCCAATATAGATATTTTTCTCTCATATCATTGTTACTGATCTTTGAAATCTGCTCAGTTTCTTGAAAAAGTAATCCTGAAAATATTGATGTGTAGTTACCGTTTTGAAGTTTGGGCACATGAGTTCTGATCTACTTGCATATGGGGCGTCAGATGGAACCTTGACAGTATGCACTGTCTCTGAGAAACCTTCAATCTTCAAACAATTAAATGGACATTCCAAAGATGTTACAGGTTGGATAGACTGGTATTGATTCTGTTGTCTTTACTTATATCTTACAGAACATACATGGTCACATCTGTGAGAATTTGCACTGGCACATCGCCTAATAAATTTTTTTATTTTGATAGAAAAAGAAAGTGTACTATCACCTAATTCATTAACTTGTATTATTATAACACATTACCAGACTTAATCTGCAATGTATTGGTTGCTAGGCACTATACTTTCTTTCAGTTACTGGAGTTACCATCCTTAAAAGAAAAGGTTAAAATATCACGTCAATCATGATTTTGTGAATGTAGAAGTCTAATAAACGGAAGAGTTTGCCTATAGTAGGCCATCTAACTGCAGGTTGAACACTTCAGGATGTTAAAATTCTCAGTTTTATAGTTATTCTGTTGTTGATGTTGACTTTTATAGTATATATTTTTATCTATGCTTTCTTTTTATGATGGTTTATTTTCAGATTTTGATTTTTCATCCAACAATCAGTACATTGCATCATCTTCATTGGATAAAACTGTGAGAGTATGGGAGATAGCTAAAGGTATTTGCATACGGGTGATTTATGGAGTTTCTTCACAATTGTGTATTCGTTTTCACCCTGTAAGTACAACATATTTTACGTGTGAGTGTGTATGGGAATGCTAAGCTTCTTGGCCCTATGTAGAGGACAGTATTGTCTTCTTATTATAGTGTGCAAAATACTCTCTTGTTAGATTTGAAAATACTCGAAAATAACAGATAACCCGGTACTGTTATCAATGATATAAAAATTCAACTTCTAACTTTTTAAGTGGAACAACAAACAACATTCTCGGTGTGTGTGTGCGGGTGGTGGTGTGTGTTTTAATATCTTAGATTTCCACTTGCATCTTTATGTGTCCTTCTCTCAAATCATTCTCTACACTGCAAATAAGCTTGACGCATAGAAGAGGAGAAAGCCTACAGTGAAAAAGAATGGGATTTTGAATCTCTCTCATCTCATAGTTTGAGGAGGGATGAAGATGTTTACTTATGTCTTGTTTTGGGCAGTGTCCACTACTAGTACTCAGTACTGTACTCTGCATTATGGTCTATGTTAAAGAAATTTAGACTTACTCAAAATGCAGTGGGATTATTTTGGGTGGCTTAGGGGCCTTTGCATGCTCTGCAGTTGGTGGCGCCAATTGTAGAGGGCTGCAGAGGATCCAAGTTCAGCTTAAGCTTAGGATGCCTCTACATATTTTTGCATTATTTATTCTTTTTCCTTTTATCTTTGGTTGCTACTTAAGGCTATATATTTCTTTTATGTTTGTTGCAGGTAAATAACAACTTTCTTTCAGTTGGCAATGCAAACAGAGAAATCAACGTAACTACTTTTTGCTTTTGCCTGTTAATTTTAAGAAAGCACAGTAATAATCTGACAGTTCCTTTTCCACAATTCTTTCACTGGAATATGTTGATCTTTCATGTGCATCTTTTATCTGTAAGATCTAAAATATCATTGAAGCATATGACATAATAGGATGATGCTAACTGCTATGTTCTTCCAAGAATACAGAAAAATCATTGTTCTTGGTTTGGTACACAGATTGGTCTCTGATGAACACATACATTATGATTATGTACGTGTGGGCTATCAAATCTTCTCTCTTTCTCATGCACACAGTTTCCTTGAAATAATATTTGAAGACAATTTTCCTACCAATTCAAACTGGCACCTTGGCTTCTCTCTAAATTTGGCAAACACAATCAAGATCTTGATTCAATGTCACCCTAACCATGTGATTGGATCAACAGCTGGGGTTTGGTTATAATAATAACACAGTCCAAAATTTCACAAGGAAGAAAATGTTTTTTGGACACTAGAGGATTAAGACAGTGACAGGTAGCTGAACTCATGTAATGTATTGCTTACTTCCATCACTGGCCCCACATTATGAAAGTTATCCTTATCAATTTGACTCTACTTTTTTTCAGACAATCAAAACGCGTGCTATTTTGTTTTTCCATTTCTTAGTGATCCAATCTGTCAGACCTTTAGTATTATACTGATTCATTTTTCTCAATAATTAATTGATGCACCAGGTGTTCAATTTCAGCACTGGAAGGATAATTAATAAAACAGTATTTGACAGTGAAGTTACCTCTATGGACCACGATCATACAGGACATCTGATATTTTGTGGGGATGGGCAGGTGTGCAGCTATATACGTGCAAATGTATATCCTGATTAATATGTTTAATCTGTTCATATTTCTTCATCTATGTGCAGGGGTGTGTATATTCAGTAAATATGAACTCTCACACTGGGATGTTATCCCGTTCTCATCGTCATCGAAGTGGCACCTGGCGCAAATCTCCTGTGACAACACTGCAGTATCGAAGTTTCTCTCTGCTGGCCGGAGGACCTGTGCTACTTGCATGTACCCAGGATGGAAATCTGTCTTTCTTCAGGTATAAACATAATTTGCTCTTAATCCCCAACTCCATTGGGTTGATTTGTTTGGAAGCACCCACTAAAAGTTGGCATGTTATAGTGTGGCTCTGGAGGTAAATGGTTATTTAACTCTTCGCTGCTCACTCAAATTAGCTTCACGTATTCACAAAATTCAAGCTTCTTTCTGTCCTCTTCTTTCTCTTGAGAAGGGAGAATTTATAGGTATGTTTGCATTTATTTACCGCATTATTTATTACTTCTTTTTCTATGTTCTGTTTCTTGAGGAATTTCTGCTGAAGATGTTTTTGTAAATTATACCTATATTATGGCCGAGTCATTGCTGTAGAACATCTTTAAGTGCATTTTGCTTGCATTTTTCAAAGTCTGTGAAATACATGTCTGCTTTTATTAAAAAGAACTTAAAAAAAGGAAATAGAATAGTGCCTGCAAATCAATATCTGAGTTAAACAGCCCAGAATTAGAAATTAAGTAACGAAATGTCAATATAATTGTTGATATATTAATTTATTTTATATAAGACCATTAATATTGAAATTGGGGTTATAAGATCTGTTGAAATGAGTCAGTCCTTATATTTATTTATTCGTAATTTAATAGATTAGAATAGATCAGGATTTCCTATAGGTTATTTTATTTGCTTTCCTAGTTTAGTGTGGATTCCTTGTTTAAGAGGGATTCTCCTTATTTTTTCCTTCTAGTTTAGTTAGGATTTTTTTGTATAAATAATTGGTTTTAGCTTCCTGCTGAATAAGAGAGAAGAATTTCCTTTTCCTAAAAAGTTCACAAGGTATAAGAGCTTGGTTCCTAACCTAGTGTCTCCCTATATCTCTCTCTCACTCAGTTATGCCTCTAGAATCACCGTAAGTGGTGTTTCACCTCGCCACAGCCTCAATTGTAACCCAATCTATTTAGGGTTCATCTCAGTACCATTGTGCCTCACTGGAATAGGCGTGTAGCTTCTTCCACCCTCGTACAACCACTGTTTTTGGCTAAACTATCCTCGGGTTTGCCTTAGGAGGTTATCCGGCCCATCCCTATTAACTGGAGCTTCTCTGATTGTTGCCATGCGCAACCTGTTCCTCTACTGCATCTTTTCATGTGCTGGCACGTGAAGGCGCGTGACGCCGCTAATCCAATACTTGCTTGGACAAACTTGGTCATGGCCACCATAGAGTCTAGCTCAGTCCTTGTCTTCCTCAGTTGGGCTTCTTATCATCATCATGAGTACACAGTCCATGTCTTTGGAAGTTAATACCAAATAAAATTACCCAATCAATAATTCCTCAGTCAATATCATTGACAATTCACCTATCCTAATCACCGGCCACAAACTCAATGGCCACAAATTCCTTAGCGGTCGCAATCCATCCTCATGTATGTTTCTGGCGGAGGAATGGATGATTATCTCATTATTGAGGTTCCTGTTCCTATAGCAACATATCTCAAGTATTGAATCTAGAAGACATGAAATCACATGGTCATGTCATGGTTAATAAATTCCATGACCATGGAGATTGGAGAGAATTTTCTCCTTTACCAAACAGCCAAGGAAATTTGGGATGCAGCACGTGAAACCTACTCTAGTTTTGAAAATACTTTTGAACTATTTGAAATTGAAACTAGACTTCATGACCTGCGATAAGGGGAGTTGACTGTTACTCAATATTTCAACACTATTATGTGGTATTGGCAACATCTTGACATGTTTGAGATCTACCCTTGGAAATGCCTAGATGACACTACATTGCACAAGATTATTGACCCAAAAAGAACGTTCAAATTCCTCCTTGAACTCAACAAGAATCTAGAAGAAGTTAGGGGGAGAATCATGGGAATTAAGCCGATACCTTCTATTTGAGAGGCCTTTTATGAAGTTTGAAGAGAAGAAAGTAGGAGGAAATTGATGATGACAGAAAATTTGGGCACTCCAGTTGCTGAAGGCTCAGTCTTGTACACACACAACTCGTCCCAAGACAATAAACAAAGAAGGGGGAGGCCATGGTGTGAACATTGCAAAAAACTTGGTCATACTAAAAAAACATGTTGGAAAATACACAGGAAGCCTTTGGATTGGAAGGCTAGTAGTACATGGAGTGATCGGGACAATCATATAAATGCTACCACTACATCTGACAACAAAAATACAGAGATCAATCCATTCACCAAGGAGCAGATTGAGGCACTACAAAAGTTACTTGACCAAATCTCCACTCCATCTCAATCATCATTATCCACTACTAAACAATATACTAACTTGTTGGCACATCAATGCTGCATATTTGAGGAAAATGATTGGTAGTGTTAAGTTATGTGACGGTCTCTTCTTGCTTAAAGAAAGTCCTCTACATAGGCTAGTTCACTCTAAGCTAGGATTGTATAACATATACAACCTAACTTGAGGGGAAGTGTCGAAAGAAATCAATCGTTATATTTAAATTATTTATTCTTAATTTAATAGATTAAGATATATTTAAATTATTTATTCTTAATACATTTGAATTTCCTATAGGTTATTTTATTTGCTTTCCTAGTTTAGTATAGATTCCCTGTTTAAGAGGAATTCTCCTTATTTTTTCCTCTTGGTTTAGTTAAGATTCTTTTGTATAAATGATTGATTTTAACTTCATTCTAAATAAAAGAGAAGAATTTCGTTTTCATAAAAATTTCACAAGATCAACTTACGGCAAATACAGTTTTGCTGAAAATTCCTTTGACAAATGGTGACATCACAATTGCCGTCTTTCTAACGTCGTTCCCTTTTGCCATGATAAGTTGCTGGAAGTGAGGACTCAAATGTCTATTTCTATGATTTAACGCGTCCAAAGCATACATGCGTAAACAAGCTTCAGGTTCGTCTAACTGCCACTTAAGGTCTTAGTTATAATGATGCTCAAAATAACGAGAATTCTTCCCACGCAGGGTCATCGCTTTCCAGTTATAGGTATTGCCTGGAACCATGGTGAAAACTTGCTGGCTTCATCTGATTTTTATGGCACAGTGATTGTATGGAAGAGAGAAAGAACAAATCAAGACAATAATCTATAGCATCTTTTCCTTTTCAGTCCTTTGTATCTGTTGTATAATTCTGGGTCGGCCATAAAGTCCTTGTATCAATACGGTTAATCATTCATAACCACAGGAAACTGAAGAAAGAGTGAACTGTTAGTGAGACAAAACAGGTTGCGTGTATTATCATTTTTAGAGAACAATGTTTCAAAATCATAATCAATAAGCATAAACTCGAGAATATGAGCCATGTCACATAATATTAGATATCACCGGGCATGCTACATTTCTTTTAAAATTATTTGTGCATAATTGGTGGTAAAAATTAAAACCCGAGTCCAAGTAGCCTCAGTAAAGTAAGATCCGCGCAACATCTACCAAAGCTAGGAGGGAAATAAAACTATAAAAAAGTAAAACTGAACGTTAAATCTGGTTGCCAATTTTGTAGTTGATTATACCTGGAAGAAATTTTGGATCCTGCTCTGCCCCAAAACCAAGCAGGTGTTTTATGGACTGCTGAATTTTAAAACTAAGGATCTAAATTTTAAAATGTTTTTATTATTATTTTTTTAAAATAATATACTGAAATCTGAACTCGAATCTTGAAAAAATAGAACCTTTCCAGCGAAGTAACATCAGCAGTTTTCTTCTCCCAAAAACAAAACAAAAAGGTGTTCTACTACTCATAAATAAGTCCAATATACTTTACAAAAGTCCTAGTAAGAACAAGGAACAGAAGAGAAGAGGAGAGGGGGGATCTACAACAGATAATTACAGACAAGCAAACACATCCTCGACTTTCAAAGTAAACAGGGCGAGTATTCAAAACAAATAGATAGACATGACAAACATTTCCAAATCAGTCTGTGTGTCAAAGTAGAAAGGCTACAGTATACTGTAAAGAACATCGCCTCCGTGCTTGTTTGATACCTACCCAGGATCAGAAAAGGAAGGCCACCTCCAGTTCCTCCATTATAGATAAGATCTATCTCATCCTATGCTTCCATACTATCAGCTTCGACTATCACCTTCTACGGCGTTTTGTATCGACCTGCACGGCCAGGAATACAAAATGAATTCTAGTATTTTAATAAACAAATAGACAATAGATGAAAGATATCAGGTAACTACCAAGCATGCGCAAGTCAATTCTAATGGAATTAAGACCTCAAAGGAGACAAGAATTATCAAACAACAGCACTTAAGAATACCTTTGTCTCTGAGTGTCTTGAAGCAGAATGAGAATTTTGCAACTTATTTTGATCTTCAGCAGAACAACTTTCACAATAGAAGTGGTCAAGTCTTTTGGCCTCCTCCACAGTCATGTCTATACAAGCAGGATGAAACCTGGATCAAGAATATTATGCTGAACACAGCATTCATTCAAAGACTAATATCCCCATCATAATTGCCTATATTGCATAAAAAGGTATCTTTAACATTCAAAACCACTAAAAGAAATAAGCTGAAACGGCAGTTCTTCTAGATATTCAGACTACGTAAATCACAGTAATAATCTCAAGATCAATCTTCACAGTCAAATCACATGGCTGTCCAACAAACCTGAACAAATTGATAATGCCTCTCAAATAAATTCTGAAATCTGACCACTCAAAAAGCAAGCCATCGATCTTTTAATGCAAAAATGAGCATCTCCCAAAAAGATTGACACCAGTGATGAGTATACATTGCTGGAGAATCAACAAAGTATCTTTTTTGGGTTATTCCAAGAATTTAGGATTTGAATTCAAGTGCGTTAGGTTCGTGAAATAAGTAGAGTTCATCTCTATACACAATTGCAGTCTATTCATCAATTGGTCTCCGTATGTACTACAATATTGAGTTGCCATTGGAATAATAGCCCAACATATTCCCTTTTCATAATAAGAAAGACACACTACACCCAAAAAGCATTCAAGAATGCCATAATGCAATCAATGCTCTGACATTTCCCACATTCAAGATCTCCATCACCCTCACATAACTTTATATGTTGAAATCCCTTTTGACATAGGTGCCACAGATTTGGTAGAGACATGGGTATAAGGCAGAAAAGGAATCCTTAGCATGTAACTTACTCTTTAACTGGTAACGTTAAAGAAACCTATCTTCATCATCATTTTTGTACATAAATTAAACGAGTGTAGGTGTGCCTCAACTAGGTCTAGTATAAAGTTTACAATGAATGCACTTTCCCATAGATTATAAGTACTAATACTCTATTGATTAAATAATGAAGCCAATACATAATTTATTTCAACGAACTTTTCTCAAAAAATAAACTAATTACAATAAGTATCTATATTAAATAATCAAGATAAGGAAAGAATTAAATACATGAGATGCCAGATCAGAAGAAGACATCATGCCAAATTAGAAATGTAATGAATCCAGAAAAAGGGAATAGTAATAGCACTTCATTACAGATTTTTCTACTCAATTTGTAATTATTCCTTGCCACTTATATTTCATGTCAGTATCTTAATTGCATCAAACTTGGATGCCATATTTTATAATCTAGAAATTGATTTTCCAATCTGCGCATTTGAGTTCCTGAATCCACAGAATGGATTTGCTCAAATTGGCAATGGAAACACATTAAAGTGCCGATTCCCTGGTTGATGCATGTGATGAAGTGATGTCCACAGATGCAAATAACGTGACAGTCTAAGAATATTGTTTACTTTATGTTCTATTTTGAATTTAGTAACAGTCACGCACATCCACCAGCAGACATAATCCCAAGAAACTTATTTAACAAAATTACATTCAAAATGCCATTAATCAAACCAACACAACAATAAATACATGCAAACACCCATAAATGTAAAAATGTACATACACAAACACGTACAAGTATAGAAACAGAAGAGAGGAAGGTTTTCTAGAGTGTAAATTAAATAACAAGTTTCTAGAGGGAAGCAAAAGAATATTAAGAATGGAATAAGCCAAAACAAGAAGATATTATTGATGCATGACATACTTGCTGCTAATAAGAATTTAAGCAACCATAAGTAGCACAGTACTGAAATATTATTGGAAAGAATGGGCCAAGTTTTAACAATTGAAGAGTCTTACACATGGAAAAATTATGCGTGCATAGTTAAAGCTGACTTCAAGATACCTTGGTTTCCTCACATGAAACCAGAAGAAAAGTGGTAAAACAGGAAGTTCAAGATGAATTATTGAAATCCATATAGAAGATGCAAAGGATTTTCAGAACTAGACATAACAACGTCCAGAGATCAAGAAAGAAGCGGAACCTAAACAAATAAATAGCACGGAAGAATAATGAAATAGTGCTAACATACCATATTATCCAACTTACCAATCACTACAGCCTTCACACTGGACCATTAGATCATCGGGGTTGTAGGGCATCTCACATTTACAATACCTGCAATGAAAATATAAACAATGAATACTACACGAACCAGAACTTTTTGATTCTACGATAATGGCGCCACATTGCATGCCCCCAATTAAAGAAGCAATTAATAAGCTACAAGAGTAATTTCATTAAAAAAATCACGGCTAGTCAATTGATCAGGAATAGGACTTCAAGCATAGTGTAACCAATTTAAGCTACAGAACTAAAATCTCTACTAAGTCTCAACATCAGATCAACCAAAACAAAGTCTTAATTGATTGCTATGACACTATCACCACATTACATAGTTACATCAAGTAACCACAAATTGACAAAAAGGAACTTATTAACATAATATTCGCACTCAGCATAGCACAGGCAAGCATATAGACACAAAATCATGGTCCGACAACAAGCACATAGAGGAACAATGAATTAACATACACGGCGACTCTATCAGGATTGAAAGCTCCGGTGGCGGAATTGTATTCGAAGCGGCAGAAGAAATCGTCGTTTCCAACTGCATCGAGCTTCGTGTAGCCCTTAAAACTGTGAACCGTACACTTGCCTTCGATAGTGTCAGCGCTCTGAACATCAAAGTGATCAGAGAGGAAAACTTCCTTAGAGCCGTGGAACTGGCGACGGCCACCGATGGACTCCTCCGGCCGGTAGTACCAACGGACGTGAACCTTGACGTTGGCGCCTCGCGAGTCGGCTTCGATCCGCTCGATCCTAGCCACATAGGAAGGCTTTGACGGCTCGGACGGCCGCATTAGAACGCAGTCGCCGGCTGAGAACAGCGGAAGATTCGCATATTAGAATTGAACGCAAGAAATGGAGGAAAAGAACAAGCAAACAAACAAACAAATTTTCCCGAGAAAGTTGGATAAGAAAAGTAGAATCCCGAGAAGGAAAGTGAGGGAAAGTGTTTACCTCTAACTGTTTTGTTTATGTGCTTGACTGTGTATGACTCTAGGGTTCGCCTCGGAGCCTTCGGTTTAGCCATGGAAGTGCAAAGGCAATTGAGAGATGGAAGACGAAAAAACGAAATAAATAATTATTTTTCCTTTTTTTTTCAAAATATAATTAATTACAAATTTTCATGTTATTACTTATTTGTCAATTTTGCTTGACTTTCAATGGCACGAAGAGTACGGTTCGTCGGATTGGAAATGAACGGTGAGGATGAAACTCAGGGTAGTTCCGTAATTATCTGAAAGTGTGAGGGTTTTTATGTAATATGGACCGTTTCCATGTGGATTTCGTTATTATTATTGTGCCCTCTTTACACGTTAGGGAAGTGTGGAAGTTTCTAGTAAGTTCAACGCATGTGTTCCCAAATTATCTGTGTTGCCTATTTTGAGAAGTGGATCTTGTCTTTTCAACACTGTTTGGATGGATACTAAAGTTAACATAAATCTCACATATTAGAGTTATTAAATGATATTGGGTCTCAATCCCATGTTATTTCTTGAGGAAATTGTAGAGGATTTCGACTCCTATTTTGTCAAATATGAAAAAGTATTTTTAACAAAAATTTTTAAAAATAAAATTTTTTTATTAAGTTTTATCGTTATAATTTGTCAACATGACTACTACACATAAGAGCATTTATAATGATGAACCTTACTTGAGTTTTTATTGTAGGTTCTACAGTATTAAATCAGCTTGAGTAATTCTCTATCACTTTAAGTAACTATTCACTCAAGTAATTCTCTACTACTTTGATATTTATTACTCTCCACTAATATATTATTGTGAATTGATTATTTTATTATTACTTTTTGTATAAAAACTATTCTTACGCGTAGCAGCTAGCTTGGCAAACTATATTGGTGAATTGAAATAAGAATTAGTTCTTAAATTTAAGAACCCCTTAAGAACTATCACTATAGATGCTCGAAAAACCATTACCATATAAGAACCGATTCTTAACAAAAAAACTAATAAAAAAAATCAAAAAGTAAACATTAAACATATATTCATTAATTATCCTGAATTAATTAAAGTAGTTTAGAGTTGTTTGTGAAACTCATTAGTGAGTTCTTAAAAGTTATACCATTGAAAATGCTACATATTCTATTTTGAGTCCCACTCCTTTTTTTTTTACTTAATAAATGAGATTTATAAATCAAAACCCCAAATACTAATTGTGAGTGGTTGAACTTGAAATGGATTGGCATTAATTCTCCCAAGTAAAATTTTAAATTTAAATTTTGTAAATCAATAAAATTATTGTTAAAAGATTTTTAAATATTTACAATTCAACTTGACTCAAATTAAATTAAATAAATTCAAATAAATTTTTTAGATATAAATATTTCAAAACCAAAAAAAAAATAACTCGAATTATATTAATTTATTTTGAAATTTAGATAAATTATATTTAATATTTTTTAGCTTCAAATATTATACTCAACTTTCCTAACATTTTAAAATATGTTATTTGAATCGTCTGTTTAGTTTATTTTATGTCAAAGGCTTTTTTTTTGGCAGCACATGAAACTATGACTTCATTTTTTTTTTTTTGGTTACAAAGAAGATATAAAGCTTGAGAAAAGAAAAGTGAGAAAAAGATGTGAGAGGATCAAACCCTCGAGCATTAAAATCTCTTAAAAGTTAGAAGTCATGTCTAGGAGATACGTCACTTTTGTAATATTTATGAAAAATAAAATATAAATATTTATTTATAAATTACTGTTATTATTTCAATATACGGTACTATTCACCCGTATAATACTATTTACGTATATAGTACTGTTCACTTATACAATTGAAATGTCAAGTACTAGATGTGGTTTGGTCATAAGAGAAAACTAGAAATAAGTTTGTGGGAGAAAATAACGTTTTATATGTAAAAATACCCTCAGGGACTAAAGTGAAAGGACTGAATTGAAAAGAAACTTAAAAATTTAAGGTGAAATGATAGTTTTCCTTTTAAATTTTGAATAGTAACAAAACAATTCTAAACCGTCTGCCTTGCACAGTAAATTGCACTTACTAGCGCATAGTATCAAATAGTACTTTTGACTTTTCCTATAAATAGGCCCTTTAATTTCACTTATAAACTCACACCTTCAACTTCTCTTCTTCTCTCCTTAAGTTTCTCTTACTCCAATGCTAGACTTCTGAGATTTTAGGCCTTTCCTTTTCAGCTTAGGTAATGATACTATGCTCTTTCTATGTCTTTCAAATTTTAGAAGTTATTTTCTTAAGTATGCTCTGTGGTTGCGGCTTTGGCTGATCTTCCACATCAGAAAAAATGTCCTTAGCTGCTTACATATTATTTTGATTCTCTGATTACCGAAATAGGATGTAAACTGTGAAGAATACATGTCTAGGAAAGTTCTGGCTAAGGAAAGACCTGGTTTTTAAGTGTGTCCATTGTGACTCTCCACTCTTTCCTGAGAACTTACCTGGTGTACTCTTTTACTGATTGTATTCTCTATTTCTGGTATAAACAGTCTCCGTATATATGAATAGTGATCGTATATATGAATAGTACCATATGTATGAACAGTATCCGTATGTATGAACAATATTTATACGTATGAATAGTATCCGTACGTATAAATAGTAACCGTATGTATGAACAATGTCTGTATGAAAAACAATCCTAACTTGTTTTGTAATACCCGTTAATTTCAGAATATAATTCGCTTAAGAGTATTTTAGAATTCTACAACGTTACTTTAGTTATTTATTTTGGTCATTTTTAATTTTCATATTTAATTGTTCTCTTTGAATATTATTTATGAAAATTGAGTTAAATGATTGGACTAAATATTTGCACAATGAGGGATATATTCTAAGAATGGTGAAATTCATGGAAAAGTGGTTTCAGAATGGTCAATTAGTCCATTTATTGTAAATTGACTGGATGGGTTTGGATGTTGGGTTATGGATACCCATGGGTTATTGAATAACCCATTAGAAATATTTAATATAAAGTTTCAATAGTACCCCCTCATTTTTCTTCACGCAACCGAAACTGATATTTGTTTTCTCTCTCCTTTCTTCATCATCTTCTCAAATCCTTTCCTTGATCTTCAGAAGTTCGATTATTTGTTCGGTTCAAAAGCTTTGTAAGGATCAAAGGTAAGCTTTAATCCGATTATTTTCCTTAAATTTCAGTTTATGTAGAAGATCAGAGGAGGTTTTGTTCTTGAAGATTTTGATGATAATTCATGAATCTCAGTTGTTTTAGAAGTTATATTTGAGTTATAATCGGTTAAAAGAGTTGAAATTCTGGTTTTGAAACAAGAAAGGGAAAGGATGAAATTGTTAGAAATTTCTGCAAAAACCGAGTTACTGTAGCGACCAGAAATTTCGAAACAAAATCTGGAAAATTTTCTTCGGTACTGTAGCAGTACTGTAGTGTCGGCAGTCAACGGTACTGTATCAGTCAACGTTACTGTAGCGAACCGGCACTATACCGAACCGTTACTGTAGCGAACCGTACTGTAGCAACCCGTTACTGTAGTAGTCAGAAAATTTTACGTATTTTCGTGATTTTGTTTCCTTTCTTATGATTCCTTGTAATATATTTTACTAGGAAATTTTCCTACACAAATTCTAGTGTGGAACAAGGTAAACTTGGACAAACATCAAGGTGAGTGAATAACCTTGCTCAGCTAATTTGATATTACTAGTCAAAATACAATATAAGTCCCATTTACAATATTATTTGGATAATAAGCAATTAATTTTTCATATGGGAGTATATGATGATCAATAGAAATAAGAGTATGTAGAAATTATTTATTTCATGACAATTGTACTATGTGATGAATTCTCACTATCTTATTAATGAGTAAAGATCTACGGGATCTAATACACCAGTGTGAAAAGGTTAAAGTCCCATACTATTCGGTGTATATCTAAGAAATCTTATACACGAGTTGAAAGGGTTAGAGTCCCATACTACTCAGTGCATATCTATGAAATCTATACACGAGTTGAAAGGGTTAAAGTCTCATACTAGTCGGTGTATACCTATGAGATCTTATTCATGAGTTTGAAAGGGTTAGAGTCCCATACTACTCCATGTATAAGACAATTAATTATATGAGTAAATGTGGTATTTGTACTTTTGATATTTTATATAGTACAGTTATTTACTTACTGAGTTTTTAAATAAACTCACACTCCCTATGATTATTTTTTTTTCAGATACAGAAAATAAAGAACAAGAGTATCCGTTTGAAGATTAGAAGCCCCTTGGGATTATTCTCTATTTCTGTCTGGTGGGACACCAGTACTTATTAATGTGGATATTAGAAACGCTCTGTACTTTCTATAGGTCTCCTAGGCTTGCGATGAGATAGAAATATCAGACTATGTATGTCTATATTTGCTTATCAGATGAATATAATTCTGTAGTGTGGAATGAATGATTAAGGTTGAATGTAAAACCTTACAGAATATATGTATATAACGTATGTTTGAGAATTATATCAAATGAGTAGTATCTTTTCACATGCTCAATTTTTGGGATGTGACAAATTTGGTATCAGAGGAAAGGTTTTATAGGTCCCCTATAGAGTACAGAGCAAAGTGATCTTTGTGGGCCCTTCCCTATTGTCATGAGCCGCGGCATGACCATAGGATTAGGTTCCATAAAAGACCTTGTAGAGTATAACGTCATTTTATAGATAACTTCTCAGTGGGGCTAGTAAGTGATATTTTGTTTATGTCTGAAAATTGTTTGTTATGTGTGTAGATCTGTGACAGATCAATGTCAGAAGGATCTTCTAATAATAATGAGCATATGGGTCCAAGGAGGGCCATAAATCCACCAGTACATGTGCAAGATGATCCTAACCGTGGTGATAGTTTACATGCTCAAAGTACTGAGGGCGCAACTAGTGAGCAAGCAAGAAGAGTCGAACCTGATGCTCACGTCGGTAATGCAACTATTGCACATGTGATTCATTTGATGAATGAACGATTTGACCGATTTGAGGCTGAAATGAGAGGTCGAGCTGCACAAGCTAACCTGCCAGTGGATCCTCCTATTGTTGAAGCTGAAAATGTACCACCAGCTCCGTTAGCGGGAGGAGTTAATGTAAGAGAGGTAAGAATGTCTGAATTCCAGAAAATAAGGCCTCCTACTTTTTCAGGGGAAGATCCCAAAGAGGACCCACAATGTTTCCTTGAAGATTGTGAAGCAATCTGTGATGCTATAGGGTGTTCTCCTACTCAAAAGGTATAATTCACTTCCTTTCAGTTAAAAGGTAGGGCTGGTAAATGGTGGAGGAACTGGAAGAAAGCTAGAATTCAAGGCGCACCGCCAGTTATGTGGACAGAATTTTACAGATTGGTTATGGATGAATTTCTTCCGGCAAGTGAACGATCATCCAGGGCCAGAGATTTTCTGTATCTACGGTAGGGAACCATGACTGTTGACGAGTATTCAGCTCAGTTTGTTAAATTATCTGAATATGCCCCTGAAATCATTCCTTCTGAAAGGAAGAAAATAGAAAAGTTTGTGGAAGGGCTTCGTGATGCCTTATATGATCAAGTGGGTTCTAATATGAACGATTACTCTTCGTACTCAGAGGCTGTTGATGTGGCCCGAAGAATGGAAAAGAGGTCAAAGAATAAAGAAGAATATCGTCAAAAGAAGAAAGCTAGATATAGAAGATCTTTTGATCAAGGGGAAGACTCAGGGACTTTGAAACCCTTTACTGCGTCACAAAATGCTCCAGCCACTCCTACTAAGTCAACTTATTCTACAGCCAGTGTGGCTAAGCCTCGTTCAGAGAGCAGGGGTGGTTTTAGCTCTTCTAGTAGAGGAGGTACTCAAGGTAGAAGGGAAAAACCTCAATGTCCTGAATGTGGAAAGTTTCACTTCGGAGAATGCAGGTTAAACACTGTTGGTACAGGCTGTTTTCACTGTGGACAAAAAGGACATTTTATAAGGGAGTGCCCTCAGCTCATGACAAGACCAGGTCAAGGGTCTACTTTGCCACCTCGACCACAATCTATTACTCAAACACCAACCCCTTCAACAGGGGGTAGTATGGGAAGAGGTTCTGGAAGAGGCCAAGGTGACCGTGGAAAACAAGCTGCTGGCAGAGGAAATGCAAGAGTATATGCTCTAACCCGACAGGATGCTCAAACATCCAATGCTGTAGTTACAGGTATATTATCTGTTAATACTTTTGCTGCACGTATTTTGTTTGACCCCGGTTCTACTCACTCATATGTGTCACCCCTATTTGCCAAGAGATTTGCATTTGATTCGATTATTCTTAAAGAACCATTCTTGGTTTTCACACCGATGAGAGAGACTTTGATGGTTAAAACATGTTATCGTTCTTGTAAAATAATCGTTGGAGGCACAGAAACTAAGATAGATCTTATGGTTCTCAATATGTTAGATTTTGATGTGATTTTAGGGATGGACTGGCTATCTTCTTGTCATGCTACTATAAATTATCGTGACAAAGTTATTTCCTTTAATATGCCGGGGAGGAGTAATTTTGTGTTTCAAGGAGATCGAGGTGATGTACCTTGCAACATGATATCTATGTTAAGTGCCAGCGTATGTTGCGAAAGGGATGTCAGGGATTTCTAGCTTTTATCAAAGATTTAGAAAAGAAAGAACAGAAGTTAGAAGACATTCATGTGGTTAATGAATTCCCAGATGTGTTCCCAGAAGATTTACCTGGATTACCGCCAGAAAGAGATATTGAGTTCAGTATTGATTTGGTCCCAGACACAAGACCAATTTCTATTCCACCTTATCGTATGGCTCCTGTTGAGCTAAAAGAACTCAAAGAACAATTGGAAGATTTGTTAAACAAAGGGTTCATTCGCCCAAGTTTTTCACCTTGGGGTGCTCCTGTTCTTTTTGTGAAAAAGAAAGATGGTTCTATGAGATTATGTATAGATTATCGTCAGCTGAATAAAGTCACAGTGAAGAATAAGTATCCTTTACCAAGGATAGATGATTCGTTTGATCAGCTTCAAGGAGCAAAATACTTCTCAAAGATTGATCTAAGGTCTGGATATCATCAGTTACGAATTAAGAGTGATGATATACCTAAGACTGCTTTTCGTACACGGTATGGACATTATGAGTTTCTTGTGATGTCTTTTGGGTTGACAAATGCACCAGCAGCATTTATGGATTTAATGAACAGAGTGTTCAAATCATTCCTTGATAAGTTTGTAATTGTATTTATTGATGATATTTTGGTGTATTCAAAGAGTCATGAAGAACATACTGAACATTTGAGAATAGTGCTTCAGACTTTGAGAGAGCATCAGTTGTACGCAAAGCTCTCAAAATGTGAATTCTGGATGAGTCATGTAACATTTTTGGGACATGTTATTTCCCAAGAAGGTATTCATGTAGATCCAAGTAAAATTGAAGCAGTAAAACAATGGCCTCGACCAACAACTGTGTCTGAAGTACGTAGTTTTCTTGGCTTAGCAGGGTATTACCGTCGCTTTGTCAAAGATTTCTCTAAGACAGCTCTCCCATTAAATAAGTTAACCCGAAAGAATGTTAAATACATTTGGGATGATTCATGTGAGCAAAGTTTCACCCAATTGAAAGAGTGTTTAACTTCTGCACCAGTCTTAATCCTACTGTGACGACCCGTTTTCTGGGCACATGACCGGCACAATGATGAATCTCTCATCACTGTAAGCCTTCCGATAAATATATCAAATTTTCTTATCTGAAAATCATAGAGATGATTTGCATGTAATCATAGATTATCAATTTAAAATACATTATTATACTGACATACAAGCCAAATGTCGAACCCCTGAACTAGATGTCCTAGACGATTACAGAGCAACATAATCTATAATAGAAGAGAGGTCTACCCGACAACGGGAAGGTCTAAAGTGATCTACTCCTCTAGCAAATATTCTTCGATGGCAACCTGATCTGAACAAAAAGGTTGTACAAACAATGTGAGCTTTTAAACTCAATGAGCGAATCGGCCTCGCATTAATAAAATTCAAATACATTACCAGTCATACAAGAATATCCAAAGGCTCATACTCAACCAATAGACAGAAGATAAAAATTTATCCAATTCAACAAACTTTACTAGTACTCGTCAATGGCAATATATCCCGGAGAGCGCACACAGGCCGGCTCACCAATTATGTATATTTCCGCCATGACGCACAACATCATCCTCTTACATACAAGATAAAAATTCATCCAATTCAACAAACGTTACTAGTACTCGTCAATGGCAATATATCCCGGAGAGCGCACACAGGCCGGCTCACCAATTATGTATATTTCCGCCATGACGCACAACCTCATCCTCTTAGCTAGGGCGCCTCACTGATTTATCACCAATCCGGGCTATATCCCTACTGAGGGAATCGTTGTCTCCACACTCATTGGTCAAGACACCCTGTCAACCGGGTTTTCCGCCTTGCCGTGAGAGGGGGTACTGTCCCGCTCAATCACAATCAATAGCATTTCATATCATAATCAGAAGCTCAATATAATATTCATCCATATAACAGGTATAGTATATAACTATATTATGGATTTATAAACCACATATCAAGATAACAATTAATCCATTTTTGAAAACATTCAAACTTCACATCATCATAAGATACTTATTTCATTTTATCCATACTTATGGATTAATTATCTCATTTAGATTCGTCATTCTAAATCCAATTTCCCCATATGAATCTTGGGAGTGTCCTACGACATACTTTTTATCACCAGTAATGCTAAAATTCTATTAAAACAGGGTCGTTTCACTCACCTGGATTCCGTACAAATATCGCTTCTCTAAGTCGTTACAGACAAGAGTACACAGATGAATTTCAGTATTCCGCTACAGAGATTTTCATGAAAGATTAGAGAAAACAAGTTAGGATTGTTTTCATACTGATACTGTTCATACATATGGTACTATTCATATATACGGTCACTATTCATATATACGGTCACTATTCATACGTACGGATACTATTTATATATACGGATAATATTCGTACATATGATCACTATTTATACGTATGAATACTATTTTTACATACGGATACTATTCATATGTACGGTTACTATTCATACAGTTACTATTTATACGTACGGGTACTATTCATACCAGAAATAGAGAATACAATCTGTAAAAGAGTACACCAGGTAAGTTCCCAGGAAAGAGTGGAGGGTCACACTGGACACACTTAAAAACCAGGTCTTTCCTTAGCCAGAACTTTCCTAGACATGTATTCTTCACAGTTTACATTCTATTTCGGTAATCAGAGAATCAAAATAACATATAAACAGCTAAGGACAGTCTTTCTGATGTGGAAGATCGGCCAAAGCCGCAACCACAGAGCATACTTAAGAAAATAACTTCTAGAATTTGAAAGACATAGAAAGGGCATATTATCCTTACCTAAGCAAAAAGGAAAGGCCCAAAATCTCAGAGGCCTAGCATTGGAGTAAGAGAAACTTAAGGAGAGAAGAAGAGAAGTTGAAGGTGTGAGTTTAGAAGTGAAATAGAAGGGCCTATTTATAGCAAAAGTCAAGGGTACTATTTGATACTATACGCTAATAAAATATTCAATTTACTATTCATGAAAATGACATTTCTAATAATGCAGTTACTGTGCACTTCACGCGTGGAAAATTTTTCTGTTATTACTATTGAAAACTTAAAGGGAAAACTATCCTTTCACCTTAAACATTTAAGTTTCTTTTCAAATCAGTCCTTTCACTTTAGTCCCTGAGGGTATTTTCACCCATAAAACGTCATTTTCTCCTACGAACTTCTTCCTAGTTTTCTCTTATGACTAAACCACATCTAGTACTTGACATTTCGATTGTATAAATGAACAGTATCGTATACGTAAATAGTATTATATGGGTAAATAGTACCATATACTGAAATAGTAACAGTAGTTTATAAACAAATATTTATATTTTATTTTTCTTGGGTATTACACCTACCATCAGGACCAGGGGGTTACTCTGTATTCTGTGATGCCTCAAAGATAGGCTTAGGATGTGTGTTGATGCAACATGGTAAAGTCATAGCTTATGGCTCACGTCAGCTTAAAAAGCATGAATTGAATTACCCCACTCATGATTTGGAAATGGCAGCTGTAGTGTTTGCCCTAAAGATTTGGAGACATTACTTGTATGGGGAGACTTGTCAAATTTTTACAGATCACAAAAGCCTTAAGTACATTTTTGAGCAGAGAGATCTCAATCTAAGGCAACGAAGGTGGATGGAACTTCTGAAAGATTATGATTGTACCATCCTTTACCATCCAGGTAAAGCAAATGTAGTGGCTGATGCTCTAAGTCGAAAGTCTATGGGAAGTTTAGCTCACATTGCCACTATAAGGAGGTCTCTAATACATGAACTACAAGAATTGGAAGCTGATGGAGTATTCTTCGAGATCACTGAGTCAGGTACATTTCTGGCTCATTTAACAGTTAGATCATCTCTTGTTGAAAAGGTAAAAGTAAATTTAGAAAATGACATTGATATGGTCAAAATCAGAGATAAGGCAAGGCAAGGTCTAGCATCAAGTTTCTTGGTAGATGAAGAAGGAGTCTTATGGTTTAATGGGAGACTCTGTGTCCCCAACATTGAATCTTTGAAACATGAAATCTTAATGGAAGCTCATGGTTCGCCCTACGTTGTACATCCTGGTGCTGTAAAAATGTATCAGGACTTGAAACAAGTTTACTGGTGGGAGGGCATGAAGCGAGACGTGACTGACTTTGTAGCTCGATATTTGACTTGTCAGCAAGTTAAAGCTGAACATCGACGACCATCTGGATTGATGCAAAAACTAGATATTCCCGAATGGAAGTGGGAAAGGATCACTATGGATTTTATAGTAGGTTTACCTCGGTCAACAAAAGGAAATGACTCAATATGGGTCATAGTGGATCGACTTACTAAGTCAGCACATTTTCTTCCTGTTCATACCACTTTCAGTGTAGCAAAACTTGCTCGAATTTATGTTAAAGAAATAGTGAAACTTCATGGCATACCAATATCCATTATATCAGATCGAGGACCTCAGTTTACTTCTCGGTTCTGGAAAGTCTTTCAAGAGGCTTTGGGTATCAAAGTGAATCTTAGCACAGCATTCCATCCTCAGACTGATGGACAGTCCGAAAGGACAATTCAGACTTTAGAGGATATGCTAAGAGCTTGTGTGATGGATTTCAGTGGAAGTTGGGAAGATCATTTATCTCTTATTGAATTTGCTTATAACAACAGTTACCAAGCCAGTATTCAGATGACACCTTTTGAGGCATTATATGGGAGACAGTGTCGATCTCTTATAGGTTGGTTTGAACTTGGTGAAACCAAAATATTTGGACCTAAGATGATACAGGAAGATATAAATAAAGTTAAACTGATCAGATAGAAGTTGTTAACTGCTCAGAGTAGACAGAAGTCTTATGCGGACAACCGACGACGTGACCTTGAATTTGCAATAGGTGATATGGTTTTCTTACGAATCTCACCTATGAAAGGAGTAATGAGATTCGGGAAGAAAGGCAAGCTTAGTCCGAGGTATGTTGGCCCATATGAGGTTGTAGATAGAGTGAGTAATGTGGCATATCGCCTAGACCTACCTTCCAACCTAGAGGGAGTTCATCCAATATTTCATGTGTCCATGCTACGGAAGTATCTTCCTGATCCTTCTCATGTCATTCAACCCCAAGAAGTTCATTTTGATGAAACTCTCACCTATGAAGAGGTACCAGTAGCTATCCTTGATAGAAAAGTCAAAAAATTGCGTACCAAAGAAATTCCTACTGTCAAGGTTCTTTGGAGAAATCATTCTCGCGAGAAAGCTACGTGGGAAGCAGAAGATGAGATGTGGAAAAACTATCCACATTTATTTGAAACTTGAGGTAAGATTTTAATTCGGAGGACCGAATTCTTTTAAGGGGGGTAGAATGTAATACCCGTTAATTTCAGAATATAATTCGCTTAAGAGTATTTTAGAATTCTACAACGTTACTTTAGTTATTTATTTTGGTCATTTTTAATTTTCATATTTAATTGTTCTCTTTGAATATTATTTATGAAAATTGAGTTAAATGACTGGACTAAATATTTGCACAATGAGGGATATATTCTAAGAATGGTGAAATTCATGGAAAAGTGGTTTCAGAATGGTCAATTAGTCCATTTATTGTAAATTGACTGGATGGGTTTGGATGTTGGGTTATGGATACCCATGGGTTATTGAATAACCCATTAGAAATATTTAATATAAAGTTTCAATAGTACCCCCTCATTTTTCTTCACGCAACCGAAACTGATATTCGTTTTCTCTCTCCTTTCTTCATCCTCTTCTCAAATCCTTTCCTTGATCTTCAGAAGTTCGATTATTTGTTCGGTTCAAAAGCTTTGTAAAGATCAAAGGTAAGCTTTAATCCGATTATTTTCCTTAAATTTCAGTTTATGTAGAAGATCAGAGGAGGTTTTGTTCTTGAAGATTTTGATGATAATTCATGAATCTCAGTTGTTTTAGAAGTTATATTTGAGTTATAATCGGTTAAAAGAGTTGAAATTCTAGTTTTGAAACAAGAAAGGGAAAGGATGAAATTGTTAGAAATTTCTGCAAAAACCGAGTTACTGTAGCGACCAGAAATTTCGAAACAAAATCTGAAAAATTTTCTTCGGGGTACTGTAGCAGTACTGTAGTGTCGGCAGTCAACGAAACTGTAGCAGTCAACGTTACTGTAGCGAACCGGCACTGTACCGAACCGTTACTGTAGCGAACCGTACTGTAGCAACCCGTTACTGTAGTAGTCAGAAAATTTTACGTATTTTCGTGATTTTGTTTCCTTTCTTATGATTCCTTGTAATATATTTTACTAGGAAATTTTCCTACACAAATTCTAGTGTGGAACAAGGTAAACTTGGACAAACATCAAGGTGAGTGAATAACCTTGCTCAGCTAATTTGATATTACTAGTCAAAATACAATATAAGTCCCATTTACAATATTATTTGGATAATAAGCAATTAATTTTTCATATGGGAGTATATGATGATCAATAGAAATAAGAGTATGTAGAAATTATTTATTTCATGACAATTGTACTATGTGATGAATTCTCACTATCTTATTAATGAGTAAAGATCTACGGGATCTAATACACCAGTGTGAAAAGGTTAAAGTCCCATACTATTCGGTGTATATCTAAGAAATCTTATACACGAGTTGAAAGGGTTAGAGTCCCATACTACTCAGTGCATATCTATGAAATCTATACACGAGTTGAAAGGGTTAAAGTCCCATACTACTCGGTGTATACCTATGAGATCTTATTCATGAGTTTGAAAGGGTTAGAGTCCCATACTACTCCATGTATAAGACAATTAATTATATGAGTAAATGTGGTATTTGTACTTTTGATATTTTATATAGTACAGTTATTTACTTACTGAGTTTTTAAATAAACTCACACTCCCTATGATTATTTTTTTTTCAGATACAGAAAATAAAGAACAAGAGTATCCGTTTGAAGATTAGAAGCCCTTGGGATTATTCTCTATTTCTGTCTGGTGGGACACCAGTACTTATTAATGTGGATATTAGAAACGCTCTGTACTTTCTATAGGTCTCCTAGGCTTGCGATGAGATAGAAATATCAGACTATGTATGTCTATATTTGCTTATCAGATGAATATAATTCTGTAGTGTGGAATGAATGATTAAGGTTGAATGTAAAACCTTACAGAATATATGTATATAACGTATGTTTGAGAATTATATCAAATGAGTAGTATCTTTTCACATGCTCAATTTTTGGGATGTGACATGTTTTCTCTAATCTTTCATGAAAATCTTTGTAGCGGAATACTGAAATTCATCTGTGTACTTTTGTCCGTAACGACTTAGAGAAGTGATACTCGTACGGAATCCAGGTGAGTGAAACAACCCCGTTTTAATATAGTTTTAGCGTTACTGGTGATAAAAAGTATGTCGTAGGACACTCCCAAGATTCATAGGGGGAAATTAGATTCAGAATGACGAATTTAAGGAGATAATTAATCTAGAAGTACGGATAAGACGAAACAAGTATTTCATGATGATGTGAAGTTTGAATCTTTCAAAAACAGTTTAATGGTTATCTTGATTTGTGGTTTATAAATCTATATAGTTATATACTATACCTGTTATATGGATGAATATTATATTGTATTTCTGATTATGATATGAAATATTGTACTATTGATTGTGATTGAGCGGGACAGTACCCCCTCTCACGGCAAGGCGGAAAACCCAGTTAAAAGGGTGTCTTGACTAATGAGTGTGGAGACAACGATTCCCTCAGTAGGGATATAGCCCGGATTGGTGATAAATCCGTGAGGCGCCCTAGCTAAGAGGATGAGGTTGTGCGTCATGGCGGAAATATACAGAATTGGTGAGCTGACCTGTGTGCGCTCTCCGGGATATATTGCCATTGATGAGTACTAGTAACGTTTGTTGAATTGGATGAATTTTTATCTTCTTGTATGTAATTTCTAACTATGTCTATTGGTTGAGTATGAGCCTTCTGGTATACTTGCATGACTGGTGATGTATTTGAATTTTATTAATGCGAGGCCGATTCGCTCACGGAGCTTAAAAGCTCACACTCTCTGTACAACCTTTTTGTTCAGATCAGATTGCCGATGAAGAATATCCGCTAGAAGAGTAGATCACTTTGGACCCTCCCGCTATCGGATAGGCCCATCTATTGTTGTAGATTATGTTGCTCTGTAATCGTCTAGGACATATAGGTCAGGGATTTGGTATTTGGCTTGTATTTCAGTATGATAATGTATTTTGTATTGAGAATCTATTAATTAAGAAAATTTGATATATTTTCTTCGTATTTATTAAGGAATGATTATTTTGAGAATATAGAGATAATGATTAATAATCTAACTCATTGGTAGAATTTGTCAAAAGGCTTACAGTGATGGGATATTCATCATTGTGCCGGTCATGTGCCCAAAAAACGGGTCGTGACAACTTTAATTAAGGCTCTTGGGCATTAAGAGTTCCTTTATATATGACACTGAAACTTGTTAAGTAATTTTATTATTGAAAGAGATGTGTTATACAAAAGATTAATTTTAATGACAAAAAAATATAAATTAGTACAAGTCATCCATTGAATATATATATTACTTAGCCATCCAAACATAGTTACAAAATTAAATAACTAATGATGTATTGAAGTAAAAGATAATTCCATTATTTAGTCAGGAAGGATTCTTCTTTCATGTTAAATTGTTGTACACAAAATTATAAGCGATATCAAGGCTTTGCTCTTTCTTATCTTATCATATCAAGAGTAAACTAATTATTTACTTCTAATTCTCTAATACATCAAGATATCAAGATCTAATGCCATCTCTTAGCCATGAAGTAAAAACATCTTAGAACAAAAACATAATCAAAACTTAAATCAGATCAATTAAAATATTGAATTTTCAAAAACTGATGGTTATAACCCAAAACAAAAAAAAACATATCCAAGGGCATACACAAACAGCAAAAGGACCCACAAAATTTTGTTTACTTTTAAAACATTAAAAAAAAAAAATCAGCTCAAGGTTACATTGCTACAAAGACAATTAAAAAAAAAAAAATAGCAGCGACAATTCACAGCATGCTATAAAAAGATATAGCACTTTATGCCCAAGAATCCTCCGCTTGGCGTTGCAGAATACAAGGCGCTCCCACGCCATCCAATCTATATGGGATCCACATGCTGATCCTACGGCGTGAGAGCACCCAGCAGAGCTGAGCTCAACACTCTATAGCCTGTCAATACCTATTTATGTTTCAAACCATTTCCTAAGCTGTTTGGAAGGTTTTTTCTCACCATCATTCCCTTGCAAACCCTGTTGTGAGAACTTGGATCTATATTGTTCTATAAGCATGTCAAGCTTATCTACTACGTCTTTCCCCACAGGCACTTTGTTCTTTTTTGATCGTTTCTTTGAAACTTTTTCCCCTGCTTCTGCTTGATTTTGCGCCTTTCTCTTTTTCAATCCAAGCTCTTCTTTTCTACCAGGTTTTGTTTTGTTGGTGCCAATATCAGTGTTTGATGTCTTACCACCACGATTCCGGCCATTTGAATTTTCTTTTTGTGTTATCCCTTCTGCTTTCTTATTTTTATGGTTGCCTTTCTGTCTTTTGGAATTGCGTGCTCCGGCAGCATTTCCATTTGGCATTGTAGTTCCTGATTCATCTTTGTCGCCGGCGGAATCATTTTCTGGTTTTCCGTGATCCCCAGCTTTTCGTTTTCTCTCCTTTTTATTGGTGTCAGTGCCTGAAATTTGGGGTTCCTCACTTTCTTTGGCATTGCGATCACCATGAGCAGCAGCTTGCTGCTGATATTGCAGCTTTGCTTTCCGAAGTTTCAGAGTTTGAACATTATCAAGAGCAAACTCCACAATCGGTCGATGTTCAGGACCAAAAGTTTCTATAGTACATGGAAGATAACATTAAGGTTCAACTGGGTCGGAAAAACAAAAATCCCCACAGTAATATCAGAATATGTTACCTGGATTATTATTAAGAACTCTCAGAGCCACAAGGGCATGCTGATGCTCTGAAAATTCAACAAAAGCAACTCCACGTGAATGGTTTTTTGTAACAACCTTTCCTTTCTTTACATCCCTCAAGAACTTCATCTGCACAGGAAATGTAGGACATTAAGAAATGACACCCCTCACATTTTGATGTGAAATAATATAAACACCATCAAGAAATGCCATAACCAACCTGCCGAATTTCAGGTTTTTGCTTGGTAGCTCTTGAGGTGACTGCATCAATGCAAAGCTTCTTGAGCTCTTTTTCAGTCATTGACTTCGGTAAGTTGTAGATTATGAGTCTAGTTCTTGAAACATGAAAATTTGGTGACTGGAGCTTTGTTGTCTTTTTCCTTTCCAACCTATGGGATTTCAAAAATAATGTAAGAGCACTAGAACCTGCTAGACAGATATGATACTAAATGGATGCGGGATACGACAGCATCTTTGAAGTAGCTATAATAAAAGAAACAAATCAGAATAGAATGATAAGAATTATCTTTGCTTTTAAAGGAAAACAGTATTCTAGTCTCTTTTTTTTTCCACAAAAAAAATCTGCACGAAAAGAAAAAAAAAAAAAAGAGGGAAACCAGAAGAATACAAAAGTTCATTTCAGGTTTTTTTTTTTTTCCTTAAAACAAATGGATTGCCACTTGCATTCTAAACAACTAAAATACTCACTCCTGGCGTTTTAACATATCACTAGCTGAAACACCTTCAGCAGCTGGAGTTCCTTCAAGAATGAGTCCCTCCTATTAATTACAATTTGATAAAAGACAAATGTTAGTCCTATTTTCATATAACCATGCAAGGGAGAATAGGACTAAAAGAGAAACCTTTGCCAGGTAGAGATTGCGGTGATCATGATTGTCATTTTTGGCCTTCTCCAGTGCCTTGTCATGAGCTGATTTCTTATCTAAAGCCTTCAAAACTTTTAATGGCCTACCCTTGAGAAAAATACCCAAGCCAGAAGCAGCACTAGCTGTTGAAACTGCAGCATCAGCTGCATCTGCCGTTTTAAACTTCAGAAAACCAGTTCCTCTTGGCCGCCTGCATTGAGTGAAAGGGCACAATGAATAAATAATGAAATATAATAACACAATAAGAATATTGTTCAGGACATACTTGGTAACCTGGTGGAGGACTGGAACAAAGGATTCCACTTCCCCAAATCCCGAGAATCGTTGCTTCACTTCTTCATTATCACAGTCAAAGGGGATATTACTTATGAAAACCGTTCCCTGCAAATCTTCTTCTTCTTCTGTTTCCTTAACATTTGATACCTTACTTCTGTCCAAGATTTCAGGCTCAGAAACACCTGTAACCTTTTCTAGCTCCTTAGATGATTTTTTATCCACCTCGTTAAATTTTTTATTTGATTTTGACTCCTTATTTTCCTTGGACACTATAGAGCCATCATTTTCTGATGTTCCTTTGGTGGAGGATGTGATTAAATTTTTAAGAACCTTCCTTGCAATGTCTGCTTCCTTATCAAAATTAACTTCAGATGGAACATCTTCTTCCTCAGAGGAATTGGAGTCATCTGGATCACTATCGTCTCCATGACGGGACTGTTTGCCTGTATGCTTGACATCATCCTCTAAATCGTCCTCAGAACTACTACCGTCTTCATCTCTCACCTTTTGTTGTCCTGAGCAACGAAAAAGAGATGCTTTATACAAATAGCTATGTATAGACCAGTTATGAATGGCATTTGGCATTACAATATCACTAGATCAGAAAGAAAGAAATAGATAGAGGTAAAGCCACCACATTTGAAATGCAAATATGAATAAGAATGGAACAACTTCTCAAGCAAATAACGAGTAGTAGGCATCATATAATCACATTGTACTTCAAAATTGAGATATCCCCCAAAACTTATACATACCTATACCTAACTACAGTGTTGTTAGTGAAAATAAAATGTATTGTAGAGATTTAAAAGACTGCAAGTGGAACAATGATCTTTGAGCGGTGACAATAAAATAACCCACAATACCTTGACCTATATTGCAGATAAAAGAAAATAAAGGAACTGAATTACTCCATTGGAGTCTGAGTAGGATTTCTGACCTCTTAATTATCTAATTTTCTTGAGCCATAAATAAAATATAATGCTTTCGACATTTCTAAATGAAGAAGTATTACACATTCTTTCAATAAGAAATCAGAATACTTAAGGGAGGACAATAATATAACAAGCCCCTAGACAAAGTGCAGCATTTGTATCAAGGTGGCAGTAATAGTTGTATGACAAAATATAAAACTTACCATTTTCTAAAGAAAGTGAAGCATTTGTATCACTGCTATATATCTTCTTTGGAACAGCCCAGTCAACAGCTATGAGCCGTTTGCCAAACTTTGATCCGTTGAGCTTCTGAATAGCCTGAACAAGAAATGGGCAAGTTTTAAGCAGGTTATTTAATGAGAAAACCAGTACTATAGAACAAAACACCGATTAAAATTCATACATTTTCCGCATCTTGCTTGCATGTGAACTTCACAAATGCAAAACCCTTAGACAGACTGCAAAAAGGGAGAGGAAAAGTGATTTAAGGAACATAACATAATATTCATACCATAACATAATATTACATTGAAACAATTCAGTTTAGGAAATCAGAATATACCCTGTATCTGACTTGTGAGGAATAAATACATCCCACACAAACCCTGCAGATGAAAACACATCTTTTACTTCATTTTCTTTGACCTGCACCAATGTTTAGTCAACTGGTCAGATGTCTTGACCTCCAATCAAGAAAATTTATCTAGTTCTGTAAGCCTGAGCATCAAACCTTGAAAGGAAGATTTCTGACAATAAGCTTCCATTTTTGAGTCTTGGAGCCCTGTCCACATACAACATAAAACTGCTCAGAAGCTAACATAATAACTTATGCACATATGCTGCAAACAGGGAAAAACTACATGTTTGACCAGTAGCGAATTTATATTTTTTTTAAAAAACGAAAAGAATAAGGAAAAGAAAGGTAGATAGTAAAACCTAACATCCACTGAAGTCTATCTACTACTGTGCAACAGATTATTTGATGATTCTTGTTGGAGTTATTGTATAGATTGTAACATATGTCTCGTGCTGTATTTCTTAGCTAGGATCAAGGGAGTGATTAGGGAGAGATCAGTAGCTAGAATCAAGCTAATTACAAGCCTTTAATGCCTTGTCTTGTAATTACCCTATAAATACAAGTGTTGCATGTAGTTCAAACTCACCAATTACATTTCCCACAAAGGGTTCTCTCTTCTTCTCTCCGTCTTTCACAATTCTAACAAGAGGTCAGATTTCCCAAGAAGACTAGAGTTAGTTACAATCCCTTATATTTTGCTATCAGGTTCTCAATAAAAATATGACATGTAAAAAACTTTTTGAAACACCCAATCATGTGATGCTGAACTGTAAAAACCATTTACTTGTCTCTAAAAATTATAGACTTCTCATATTTTTATAGAAAAACCTAATAGCAAAGATATAAAAACTACTTATTTTATCCTTCTCAAAAAGCCAAAGTGCAAATTACAGTTATCAAATGACAATTAAGCCTAGTTGAAAATTTCCTCCATTACTGTGCAGCCTTTCAACCCAACTGTAGAGCAACAAAAGTAAATGCCATTCCCATTTCAAATAACAGATTTACATATCTCAGACACTTGGTACTGGACATAACAATTATAATACTACTTTGAAGAAAGTACTATAAAACCACAAAAAGCCATGAGGTAAAAGAAAGGATCGCCTACCAAGGCTCTCAAATATTCATGCATTATACATTAAAATTGTGTACCTTTCACCATATTAAACCAATGGCAACTACTACCAGAAAATAAACAATAGCTGCTACCGATTATTCTTTCATAAGAGAATAGTATAGAAAATAGGTTTTCCAGTTAAACTTCTAGCAGATCAGTATTCCATGCATGAAATACGAGCATTCATTGCTATGGAAAGTCGGAAGCTCTTACCTACAAACGGACATATGCAAAGAAAGATGAAGGCACGGTTTTGCAAAAAGTTTAAACAATGACATATTACTATAGCTTTTATGCCCAAAAGCTAACAAAAAAGTGTATCCTGATTTCAAAAGTTCTTGGCTCCTCTTCTTTTAATATAATTGACTGATAGCAAAGAAAATTGGATACAACAAGTTATGCACATAACTCTAAGAAAAAGGTACAGCTGGAAGCATTGTAATATATAATTAAATACAGAAGATAAATCATATATATTCAATGTGATATTAAGGAAAATATTGTTTAATATATGGTATAAGATACATTTAAGAATCCAAAAAAAAAAAAAATCCTATTACCCATCCTCATAGAAAAGATACTTTTTAGGGGCATGATGTCATGTATTTTACCTCTCCACCCAATTGACGTGCCCAAACAGTTCCTCCTCCTATGTCCTTCTGATGTAACATTGCAACAGAAGCTCGTGCTGATTTCACACTTGTGTAAAGCACAGCTGAAGCATCCAATTTACAGCCATCTTGCAGGAGACCTGGAAAAATGTAATAGCGAACTCTAATATCCCAAATAGTATAACCATCTTTAAACAAGTAAGATATTGAGAACATTCTATCTGGAAAACCATCTTTTTGGAAAATTAAATGAAAGTTAAACTTGAAAATAGACATAAGGTTAAAATACACTAGTATGAAAGGGTGGTAAAATATGAAGTTACCATGTTTCTCAAATTCTTTCCTAGGAAGGGGGTACTTTATAGAACACACACTGCCAACTTCCCTTGCTTGGCAGTGAACAGCTTCAGCCATATCAGAATTAATAAGACCACCAAATATGACAGTTCTAGCAACCCTGCCAACAGAATGATAATTATATAACAAGTAACAGAAATGAAATTTTAGTTCACAATAAAGAAAAAATAATAAAGACTTTCAAAAGCCTGGACACTGATTCAGGCTTATCTTATTTAATCTGAATTTGTTAGTCTCTAGTTATGGAACTAGTTACGGGGCGTGATGCTACTTCTGTGTGGAAATGGAGAGTATGTGACGGTAGATTTGGTATTTTCTTTTTGCTACCTATGGTGCTGCTTTGTTTTGGGAAGAAAGAACCTGCAATCCCCTATTGTGTTGGTTCATTTGGGAAGAGAGAACCTACAGTCTCCTAAGTGCAAAAACTCAAAAACTTGATACAAATTCTGCTGATATATTCCAGAAGTTCAGAAATACCCTATTTTACAACCTTAGAGGCATAAACTCCCCTAAAATTAAGGAAAATGGCAGAAAACTACTCCTAATAACAGCGCACTTTAAATAAAAATATAAAACACAATAAAGTATGAAATTTGAAAAAAAAAAAAAGAAAAGAAAAAACGATAGTAACTGTAGCAACAGGCCAGAGGGATGCAACCTGGCACCAGTTCTCTGATTTACTAGCATTTACTGCTTAGGTGCCAGTGACACAATCACAGCCACGAAACATTCTTTAACTTAACAATAAAGGCTCCACTAATTAATCGAATTCTAAAAATAAAAATTGATCAAATTACAGAAAGAAGGGGAGAAGAGTAAGTACCTCTGCTTTTCAGAACAACCCCCCTCATCAGCTATATCACCACAAAGAGCTGCTTTTTTTACTTCCGTAGTCTTCCTTGATTTTTCTTTATTTAAAACTGGAAAGTCTCAAAGAAAAATGGAAATGTAAGATAAATAACTAAATGTATAAGAAACTGAAAATTGTGCAAGAACAGATTCTCAACCTTTTTCCTTAATAACTGAAGCAGGCTTGTCTGCTGCAGAAAAGTCACCATCACCATCATCATCTTTTGACTTGGGGAGATCATCAGTCTTATCCACTATAGCATTATAAAAGTCAGAGGTCGAAAATAAGACAAGAAAAAAAAAATGGAAGAGGAATAATAACAATATTCAGTTATTTGCACATCTTCATTTATAAATCATATATTAAAAAAAAAATTGCAGCATGCTGAACTAGAATTAGAGGGTAGCATCAACCTTGATTGGACTTCAATTGTCTCACTTCACGGGGAGGGCGAGGCGTAGCATGCTTTACTGCAATTTTTCGACCCCCAACAGATGCACCATTCTTCAACTCAATTGCACGGTTAGCATCATCATCAACAGCACTGAAGATAGCAGCAATTATCATGAGAGAGATAGAGAGCTAAATCAAAAATTATGACTAAAAATATGTGAAAGAATTCAAGAGTAAAATCTTTATTTCAATAGCCAGACAGGTTATATGTTAGGAAAGTCATTATCTAAGTAAACAGATCTCACATCATTGAAGCAACTGTCATGTCTAGAATAAAGTTTAAGAAAATCAGATTTATATATATTATCTTAAGTAATTACGTGAACCACAGCATGCCAAGTTGTATTAGAAACAATAATGTCTCCAGACCATGGTGATGGAGGTTTACTAATATTAGGTTACTACCATGATTCATGTTTCATGATAAATGTCCAAACTTGATAAAGCTTCAATCTGACTCATCAATGGCAGATCACAGATGCATTAGTAACAAAGTGAATTAACTATAAGAAGTGTGAGAATATAACATAAGCTACAAGTTATAAATTTCGTATGAGATCATCATGGACACAATGCAAAACATTTTTAACAGTATGCCACAACCCAGGTCATCATGAACGCAAGAAAAGGAAAGGAAAATTTAAGAATCTTTTCAGGGGGAATAAACTTACAATTGAACATAACCAAACCCACGATGCTGGGCTGAGCCTGCAATAATTAAAAGAAGGTAAAGATATCAGAAATTTAAGATAAGCTAAAGACAGCTTATATATTCTAGCTTTAGTTAATGTTAGTTATATACATTTTGGATTTTGTATCTAATATCTATGTATGTAGATATATATATATATATATATATATATATATATATTTTAATACAATTTTGTTCACGATTTTATTATATTTACGGCCACAACAAGCATTCCTTAATGGTATTTAACTCGAGTAAACCTAAGCCAAGCCAGATTGGAGGGACATTAAAAATGTACTTCATATGTACCCTGATTTTGTAACTACCAAAGAAACACCAGCACAGTAGCACAGCACTGCTAGAATTACAAAATAGACGCAGTCGTGTTTCACCAAATAAAATACAAGAATTCCCCGCTCCTAGCAATTTAGTATAGTTGTCTAATCACTTAGTAAGCCATACACGAGTAGTAATAAGCACTATAAACTTCGACCCAGAAAACAGCCACCAAGTCCAGTTTAATAGGCGGAAAGTAGAACCATGGCCACTCTCTCCTCCCAAGAGAAATCGTTATCGATGGTCATGAACACAGAGAGAGTGTTGAAAATCCGACTCCCAGTTAACAAAATATTTAGTTCAGAATTCTAATTACAATGACAACATGTCTGAAACTACACAAGCCAGCTGAAACTTACTGAGAAAAACTATGCATTCTTCCCTACCTTTCTGCATGACCATGAAGCAACGCCTGATTGGTCCAACTTCGCTAAAACTCTCCTCCAGCTGATATTTTTTTCAAACAAAAGAATAAAAAAGCAAAATTATAAGCAGACAAAGTGACAGACAAACAAGGGAGTATTGAGTACAATCATAACATAGTGAGGACACATACCTGAGAGTTGGTGAATGAATAAGGAAAGTTGGAGACAAACACAGTCGAGGAGCAGTGCTCTTTTCCTCCACTTTCCTTCACCTTCTTCTTCCCCATATTGGAAAACAAGTGAAGCACTTCACAAGCAAAAATCAAAGTTGTTTGATGTGTGAGAGTGAATGTTTATCTGGAATACTGGATTTAGGTCAGAGGAACTGGAAAATCATCCTTCCCGTGGAAAAGAGGAACAGAGCAGAGAAGGCGGCCTCAGAAGGCTACGAGCTTCAGCAAGAGGGCCGATTCTTGAGCACGAGAACGCCGTCGTTTGGGGTTGAGACTTTTTTTTTTCCCGAAAAAAAGATTGGGGTTGAGATAAAATTAATATCTTGATAATTAATATTGAAATCTCTTTTTCTTTCGCTTTTTTGAGTTTAATTATTCTTTTGGTCTATATAATTTCATTTAATTTTTACTTTAGTCCCTATTGATTGAAAATTTGCAATTGAATCATTATAGCTTCAAAAATTTTTAATTTAACCCCTTATTAAGCTTTCATCATTATTTTATTAAATTTTGATAATGTGATTAATCATATACATATTAATATTCTAAATACACGTGATCTATGTAATTAAAAATATATATATAAATAATTAATTGATATTAACTCATATATATATATAATATGTAATGTAATTTATGTTAAATAGTTAAGATGAATTAGCTTAAATGATGTATATTAAAAATATTAAGATGATATATAATTGGTTTTAGAGCAATAATTTAATATAATATTAACAATATTTTAATAAAAGGAATTAAAATAAAACTTGTAAAATTATAAGGTTTCTTCTTCTTTTTGTTAATTGTCTTATTATAAAATTTTAAGATTTTATTATTGTTTTCGAATCAAATATAATAACGTAGACGTATAAAAGTCTTAATTATTTATTAAGTCGTTCTTTAACCAAAATATCAATGGGAAATGTTTTTCTAAAAATAAAAGTATAATGTTAAGTTGAAAATATATACATATATATATATATATATAATTTCATTAAAAAATATAACCAATATTTTAGAATTTACAGACAAATTTTGCTTTTGTTGCATAACATAAAATTAGATCAAATTAATCCATAGCTTCCATAAACAAACAAACAAACAAAAAACCTTTAGCCCAACCACAGCCCAAATAGGTAAATGCAGCCTGTAAGAGTTTTTAAAAAATAAGTAAAATTAGTTATGTTGTTACATTCATTAATGAGAAAGTTATATTTTCTTTATTTGTAAATTTTCAAAATTATTCGCTCGTCCCCCTACTTTTAAAATATACAATTCTTTCTCTATAATTATAAAAAAAATGATATACTTTAGTTCGATTTTATAATTTTTATCCAAAGAGATATGTTATAATATTTTTTTTAACATTTGATAATCTAATAATACATATTTATGACCTAAAATACCTTATATTAACTCAAAAATATCAATTTTTATATATAGTAATACCATCTTAAAATGAGATATTGCAAATATTTCATTTTTTTGTTAAAAAAGTATATAATATGTACTTACGTAGTTAGGTTGGTTGATGCTATTTTAATCTAAAACTTTATAGGTATTAGGTTACTGAATATAAAAAAAACAGACTGTAACAGATCTCTTGACAACAAAAAAGAAGTAAAGTATAAAAGTTTCATAGTTATAGAGAATAAAAAATGCATATTTTAAAAGTAGACGTGAAAGAAATATTTGAAAACTTATGTAATTTACTCTTTATTATTTGTCTTACAAATATAATTTCGAGCTATGTTGAAAAAGACAACAATAGCTGTGCCAAACAAATCGATCTAGGTGATAAATTGATAATTATCAAACGAGCATTTTATATTGCAAACAATATTAGATATATAGTGGATTCTATAAAGAGGAGAAAATCCACTGACATGTAAGCTTATTATGAATTCATGTGAGGCTATTATTTAAGTCCTAAATTTTGACTAAAGTTTTAATTATAACTTAAAATTTCATTTCTGTTAATTATGATTTTATATTTTTAATTAGTTTTGATTATATCTTTTGAGTTTAATATCATCTAAATATTTAATAATAAAAACTAATAAGACATTCTATCTTGTACACATTAGTACTTACTAATATACCATAACTTTGCCGCTTGGAATTAGAACTAATAATGATCAAAATAATTATTATTTTACTTCATATTATATTTGATTATTTTAATTATTACATGACAAAGTTATGATAAATTAATAAGTGCTAACGTATACAAAATAATATATAATATCAACAAATGTCATTAGATATTTGGATAGTGTCAGATTTATGAAAATAATCAAAACTAATTAAAAATACATTAGTTACAATTTACAACTCACAAAATAAAATTATGAATTATAATTAAAATATGAGCAAAATTTACAAACCGAAATAATGGTCTTGCCATGCATTTACGAGTAACTAGAAGTAGGAGATAGGTTCAGGGATATATAGTAAAAGAATGGGATTTAGGTTTGATTGTACCAACTGGTAGTTATGGATTGAGCTCCTTAACCAAACATGCATGCCCTTACCATCCTTCAATGACAACCAAATCAACAAACACAAACAACCATCAACTAGTAATAACAACCATAACAAACCAAGCATCAAATCAAACTTTTAATTTGTTGAATCTCTCAACGCAAGAGATTAAACACATATTATTGATTATTCTTATAATTGAAGAACATGTTGTAGCTTGCTTGTTGATTTCTAGAAATAAATTATCTATAGGTTTACAAGTTTAATGTTACATAATTTGCAGTTTGTCATAATCGGGTAGACTGGTCAATTTCTAAGGGATTGGTCTGAAATAACTACTAAAATTGATAAGTGGTCGAATCGATCAAGAATTGATCGAATAATGAAAAAATTAATATTACAGATTAACTAAATTTAGTGAAGATGTTAATATATTAGTATTTTATAAATTAGATATAAATAGATATTATAGTTATTAATAATATTTTCTTGTTATTTTGTCAATTTTTACTATGAACTTTTAATTTTAGATGTTGTTTTATGCATTTTAATATCAAATCTTGTTTTTAATTGAATTTGTAAAATTTATGTTTATAGTCTTTAATTATATATATATTTTTTTAAATAATTTAAAGTAGCTGGTTCAACTACAATTTGACTATTGACTTTTGAACCGATGTTTCAACTGATTCAATGATCGGTCGAATTTTCAAAATATTAATTTTAAGTTTTATGTTTCAATAGTCATTATCTCACAAATTATGTAATCAAGTGATTATACGTGAATGGGGACTGTTTAATATGTACTCATTTTTCTCTAACCATTCACAAAATGGTTGGCTAATTTAATTTAAGAATCCAAAAAACATTTATTTAAACAAAAAAGAGGATGTGGGACCTGCTCTTAGTCAACTATGATCACTTACTCTTAGTCGATTTAGATTCTTAAAACTGTTTAATCTGAATCAATCCAACACGCATAAACTTCTCTATTTGCTGGAAATAGGGATAGTTTACAAATAGTAATAAGTTCAAATCCTTATTCCATTGTGTATTAAATATATATATATATATACACGTCAATAAAAAATAACAGGTAACAAATAAAGGATTAAATTATATACTTTTATAAATTCAAATATTGACAATATTTTTTCAAGACAAGAACTATAATTTTAGAGAAACTTATTAATCTAACAATAAAAATTTATGTCTGTCACAAATTGGAGCTATAACTTATGGAGTAGATTAGTGGTTGGTCCCTTAAAGAATCTCTTAATTTAATTATAAAAAATTATGGATCAAGATTATCTTTGTTCTAATTTCATTCATTTATTTATCAAAATTATTTTTTTAGGAAAGTTGAACATCGGTCATTACACCAAGGTCAAAGAGCACTTAGAACTTCTCTAATGGGTTAAAGAGTTTTTAAAAATTTTTTAAATTTAACACTGGTTCTTATTAAGGTTTATGGTTGTCATACATAAAAATGATTATTATTAAAAAAAAAGTAAACTTGAAACTAAATATATTAAATGATCAGTTCTCCATTCTCATATCCAGTGAGACAAATTGATGCAGCTTCTTCATCATTATCTTCAATAGTAAATTCGGCAACATGCGAGGTTGATGGTTTATGGGTTTGAGTTCGTTGGCTTATGGGTGCGAAGTCGACAAGTTCAGAGTTATGAATATTCTAAGCTTTGGTTCTGAATTTCGAAGGAGGAGGAAGAAGATTGGATTATGGGTTCTGGGTGTAATGTCGTGAGAAAGAAGAAGATTGGGTTCTATCTGTCGTGGTGAGTTGCAGAAAGAATTGAGGGACATCGGGGGAGGGAATAAAGAGTTATTCCTTAGCGAGAGAATAAAGAGTAATTCAAGGTCTATGGTTTTTAGGAAAGTTTTGGAATTGTAGGAATTGTAGAGTTTCAAAATTAAAATTCAAATGATTTTATATTTCAAGTTAAAATAAAAATAATTGTTAAAATAATGAAAAATTACTTGTAGAAGTCACTTGTGAGTTCTTTAAACGTTACATTATTGAAATAAATAATTACTTAAAGTTAAACTCATAATAAATGATTCAAAAAAAATTCACCGTTAAATATGCTATTACAAAAATACTTATAGAACACTCACTAACAGAGTCCTCACATTAGTAGAGAGAGTCATTGTAGGGTACGAATATGTTCTTTACCAACTGTGCCAACCTTTGTTGGCTTTTATCAAAATCATTTTGTATAACAAAAAATTTGGAAGTTTTTCATTTTCAATTACAAAGAAGGTACAAGGCTTGAGAAAAGGACAGTGGAAAAATGGCACATGACAAATCAAAATCACAACTATCAAAATTTTTCGAAACTTACGTTTAAAAAAAAAAAAAAGGTAGCACTTGAGCTAAGATTTTTAGACAAAAAAATGCAATTTGATAACAATAAAAGGTTAAATTATAGTTTTGTCCTTATAATTTAATTCAATTTTTAATTGGGTCTTTGTAGTTTAAAAATTTGTAATTGAGTCATTATCTTTTTACAATTTTTAATTTAATCCCTATTATTAAAATTTTGTCAACATTTTTGTTAAATTTCACTGACATGATCAAATATATAATCTTAACATTCAAAATATACATGACTTAAGATAGTTTATTATAATTATTTAACATAAATCACATTATATGTTATATACATGTGAGTTAATATCACTTAATTATTTTTTTTTATGTATATTTAGAGCATTAGTATGCATGTGGTTAATCTCATTAGCAAATTTTGATGAAATGCAGATAGAAGTTTAATAATAGGGACTAAATTAAAAATTTATAAAATTATCAGGACTCAATTGCAAATTTTTAAATAATAGGGATTGAATTAAAAATCATTTGAAATTCTAAGGACCAAAAGAATAATTTAACCAAAAATAAATTTTATAATTTAACATTTAAAAAAATAGATGGATACAAATATAATATTTTAAAAATTAAAACGAGAGACTAAATCTTTTATAGATAAAACTAAACAAATAATTTGTTAGGAGTTAATTGTTTCTCTATAAAATTAATTGAGTAAATCTTTAGGAAACTAAACTTTTAAAGAAGTTGAGATTTTTACTATTAAATTATTTTGTGTATAATAATTTTAATTATCATGCACATAAATCTTAAAATAATATAATATTAACTTAATAATAAAAAAACTTAATCTCTTTAAATCTTGAGTTGTCAATTTCCCAAATAAAAAGGTGGGTATAACGTTTTTGGTATTGTATTATTTGGGTAAAGTATGGTTTTGACCCCCCCTCTTGTTTCGTTGCATTCACGCTTCTCTGTGGCCTTTTGGTACTTTTATAGTGGTATGATTGCTAAGTGTTTATAGATTTAATTTGGTTGGATTTTAAATTTTAATTAAATTAAATTAACTTAATTTATTTTATAAAAATTATTGATATATTTGATTTTAATTATTAAATAATTTAGTTCAATTTTAATTGAAAGGTTTAGTTTAATTTCAAATAATTTTATTTATAATAATTTATATTTTTAATTTTAATAAAATATATATAAATATAAAAAAATTTAAATTAATTAAAAAAGAGATTAGATTAATTATAAAATATATATTTAAATAATTTTATTGACATAAAAATATATAAATATAATATTATATATATAAAATATAAATTTTATATTAAATTTAATCCAAATCAAATTAAATAAATCAAATCTATAAAAATTATATTTTAAAAATTAATTTAAACTTTTTTTAATTTTAATTAATTTAATTCGATTTAGTTTGAGATTCATTCAGTTTTCAACATCATTAATGGAGAGCCTACTCTGTGACGCAATCTCAACCTGCTCCCAACAGTGATTTCGCACCAATCCCAAAGCCACAAAACCAATAAAGAAAATGAAAATCCCCACGCCAAAGTAAAACCTTCAGCTTCTGCAATGTCCTGTGTCATCCGCTTCTTCTTCTTCCTTTTTTTATTCCGCACAGTCTCTTTCTCATCTTTCTCTCTGTACTAAAGTTCAGTCCTTTTTTGACACTTCTTCATACACCTGGTGGTCGGAGCTAGCTTTTACGCTGGCCGGTGAGTTACTTTTCTTCTTTAAGCTTTCTGATATATAGGGTGTTGCTCTTGTTGAGTCCTGTGACTGGAGGTTGTAGATGATGCCTTAGGAAGAAGCGTATGTGGGTTTGGTTGGGCCTAATTTTCTGGGGTTAAAGTGGCAAGTTATGCTTTGTATTTCTTACTTTCGGAAGAAAGAACAGGAGGAGTTTCTTTCTTATTGGTTTTTCTCCTTGAAACTGTTAGAGAGAGAGAGAGAGAGAGAGAGAGAGAGATGGTGAACTTTCAGGTTGTGAAACCAAAGTTTGTTGGGTACTTATCCTCTGCAACCAGGAGTAAGTTCTCTCCGGAGTCTATTTTTCGATATCACGAATTTAGTTATGTTGGGAATATGTTAATATATAGCATTTGCTTAATGGGAAAGAATGAGGAAGAAAAGGCTCTTTCGTTGTTGTTGTTGTTTTTTTTTTGTTTTTTCCCCTTGCTTGTAATTTGTTGGTTCTCTGGAGGTTTGTGTGGATAAATACGGGTACTGCAAGCTTTAATTTAATGAATACTGGAGGAGAAGTCTTATTTTTTATATATTGGTGTGATGTTTCTTTGCTTTTATCTTCATTTTGGTAGCATTGAAACAGAGCCATATCCCAAATTTCAGCCATGCCATGAGAGCTCTAGATTTAGTTGTTCTTGTTGTTTTTTTTTTTTTTTGATATATTTTTTTTCAAATTGATAGTTCTCTCATTTCCTTTGCTTTGTTTTCTTTTGCTTTTTCTTCCAGCATTTGTTTGATGGGAAGGAAAAGACCCTTTTTCCTTTCCATTTCTTTCTTTGTTTCTTGTAATTTGTTGGTCTTCTTGAATGGAAGTTCATTTAGTAGAAGATTCTTGATTTTCACATCATTTAAGATAGTAGCCTCTCTACCTTCACTATTGCAGATCCAAGTAGAGCCAATGTTCAATTGTTGTTGGAGCTGTAGATTTGGTTGTTTTTAAAAGCGATGCTTTGTTTTTTCAACATTTCATTTCTGTGGCTACAAGTGTGTATTTGTTGATTGATTTTTCTTTCCTTTGGTCTCTAGTTTTTGTGCATAAAGCCAGGTAAACCTGGAATTGAAGATCTGCTGTTAAAACACGTTGCAGGGATTCCAACTTCTGTTTAATTATAGATCCCGGGATCTTCTTCATCGAACTTCAAATGGTTCTTCATTCAACTTCTGTTTCATTACCGGATCATGCAAAATATGTCGAAACCTATAGTTACGTGACTCTTAAACACTGTTGAAGTTGAGACAGCTTGTGCTTCATTATTTAGGAAAACATTCTGTGCTTGTTTATATTAGCTTACAGCTATTACTTCTTGAGGGAATTCCTTAATCTACCAAAACGTATCAAGCAGAGGGTTTCAACGGTCTGAGTACTATGGCAACTTATTTGCCAACTTCATATTCCGAGACATCGATTGCTCCTAGTAATATAACGTCATACATGAACTCTAGTTCATATCCAGATGTGTTCCCTGGCAATTCTCAGGAGCAAAATAACTGCTTTGTGATCCCATCATTAAGTTCTTCTCATTCAACTCCTGAACAGCAAGAAATCTTAGCAAATCTTGGTGGTTTGCAAACTGGGGACCATGATTTAACCGCATGGAGAGAGGGTAGAACTGAGATGCTAGTCACACATCCAATGGATGGCCGGAACTTGCAGGTTCAGGGATTATCTCTCAGCCTCGGAACCCAAATACCATCTGGAATCCACATGCCTCCTTTTCATGATCGAAGTTCTAATCTGAGTTTTGATTCGTTTTTAGGTCCAAATCCATCAATTTCAGGCCATAAAAATGGCTCATCTAGACATGAATGTTTGGGGCACTCTGAAATGTTGCCACCTGATTTGCTTGAATGTGATCGACATTTGAATAGAGATTGGGATGGATTGTCAAGCATTGCTAGAACCAGTCCTAGTTCCAAGTACCTCAGGGCAGCACAAGAGCTACTCGATGAAGTTGTTGACATCCAAAAAGCTATAAAACAACCTAGCATGAAGAGTCATAGCACACATGAAATCCCAAAATATACTTCCAAGGAGGATGATGGGAGGCTAGAAAATGAAAAGGCACCTGCAAATGGAGTGCTTAACCCTCAAGATTCAGCTAGTAACTCTTCTTGTGAGCTTTCACACATAGAAAAACAAGATCTGCAGAACAAGTTAACAAAGCTTCTGTCAATGCTTGATGAGGTATGGCCTATTTTTTGTAAAGTCATGCTCTTTTATAACTTCAATTTCTTCACACAGTTAGCCGTGACAGTATGTAGAAATTTTCTTAGTGTCACGTTCTAAATTGAAGATTATAAAACTCCTTTCTGATGTATATCTGTTATATGAATTATGTGTGCAACTGTGATAAAAAAGATTTTATTTTGTCCCCTTTCATCATTGTTTCTACAATGTATGTTCTGTTCTCTGAATTTATCAATGTCGGTAATGGAAAATGTATTGCAGTTCATATATAAATGAAGTTTAACTCACTGAATGCTGGTAAATGTATGATTATACTCAACTGACTTGATAATTATCGACCTAAATAATTAATAATCCCAATTTAGTAATAATCATTGATACTGATAATCTCTTGTAATCCTCATTTATTAAAGTATCCTATAGTCCCCATTAAATAATAAATATCCACAATTGCAACATATTCCTATTATTCTATCCAGTATATTTTTCCTACCCAATTCTTCATTACATGGCTGTGTGATCTAGTATAGATGAATTGTCCATAGTAGCCAATCATTCATGCTAAATAATTTTTTTTTCCCTTTCATTGGCATGCAATTTTCATAGTAATCATATCATTCAATGTGATCGTGCTCTTGGGACTTTTTCTAGGGTGTTCTAAAGCCACCATTTAATTACTACAGGTCGACCATAGGTACAAGCAATATTATCATCGGATGCAGATTGTGGTATCATCATTTGATGTGATAGCAGGACGCGGGGCAGCTAAACCATACACAGCACTTGCTCTTCAAACCATTTCACGCCATTTTCGGTGCCTGCGTGATGCAATCACTGGCCAAATCAGTGCAACACAAAAGAGTCTTGGAGAGCAAGATGCTTTGGGAAATCATAAAGGAGTTGGAATATCAAGACTTCGGTATGTGGACCAACAAATCCGGCAACAAAGGGCACTCCAGCAACTCGGTGTGATGCAACATGCATGGAGGCCACAAAGGGGACTGCCTGAAAGCTCCGTTTCAATTCTTCGTGCTTGGCTGTTTGAACATTTCCTTCATCCGTACTCTTCTTTCAACTCTTTACTTTTAGATATCATTCCAATACATTTGTGTTTAATTATCTAATTGCCATAATTCGTTGTTTCCCAGGTATCCAAAAGATTCTGATAAGATCATGCTAGCAAGGCAGACAGGCTTGACTAGAAGTCAGGTAGAAATTTTGAATTATGGTCTTAGCAACTTGCTTGATAGATAAGTTATTTAAGCTTGCGTCCTAAGATGGATAAATGTGCCATTCTTGATTCACTTCAAATGGGTAGAACCAACTCTAATTATTGGGTGCATTTAGAATTTGGGGACTTACTCAAGAACATGAGCATTAATTCATAGGAATTCTCAGAGATGGTGCATTATATAATATTTAGAGTAAATTACTGATATAGTCCCTGAAAAATTTTTTTTTTTAATTTGGTCCTTAAAAGATAAAATGTCTCAATTTTAGTCCCTAAAAGATTATATTTGTCTCAATTTGGTCTTTTTTGTTGCAAACTCACTGAATTTTCTATTGCTAAATCTCAAAATTTTCGTTGCTCAAAGTCATTGTGACAAATAGAAGGACCAAATTGAAATTAACACAATCTTTCAATTTCAAGGACCAAATTGAAACATTTGATTTTTTAGAGACTAGATTGAGGCAACTATAATTTTTTAGCGAGTAAATTGAGACAATTATAATATTTTAGGAACCAAATTAGTAATTTACTCTAATATTCATAGTGGCAGCAGTGTCTAATTACTAGTCATATGACACCTCGTGTGGTACAGGTCTCAAACTGGTTTATAAATGCACGTGTGCGTCTATGGAAACCTATGATTGAGGAGATGTACAAGGAAGAGAACAACGATGCTGACATGGACTCCAGTTCTTCATCTGAAAATGCATCCAAGGTAACAAAAACTGATGTCAAGGCCTCTGATGATTGGTGCGATGATTTGCAGCAGAGTCAATGCTCAGTAGCCAACAAGAATTCCAATGATGGACAAGCTAAGGACTCCAGACCTGATAACATTCTTGATGCGGAAATCATGGGATCAGGTAACGAGGATGAAACCGAATATGGGAATGGGATGGTAAAGCAAGCTGAGGAGCAAAGGCCCAACTTTGATTATTGTGGTCTCTACCCGGATGAAACAGTTGTTCAATGTGGCGGAGTTACTTCCAGGTTTATGGCGGTTGCTCCGTCGTGCCAAATGCCAGAGTTGGGAAGGTTTGAGACCGGGAATGGAGTATCACTGACGTTAGGTTTGCAACATTCTGACGATGGTGATTTTATGTCTGGTGAGACCAATCATAGTTTTGTTGTCATGAGGGAGGATGGCATTTACAATGCTGCTTCAGCTTCCACAATTGGAGCTGAGACATCGGAACTTGAATGTGTGGGTGCTGGAAACCAGCAGCAAAAACGGTTTGGTTCAGCCCATTTATTACATGATTTTGTAGTATAAAGACAATCCGTTGCAATCTAGAGATATTGACATGGATACAAAACACGACATTATACAAACCCTGACATGACAAAATATGTGGTATTTTAGGTGTAATTTGAAGTGTCGTATTCAGCTGTCTTCGTAAGGTAAGGTATTGGTGCTTCTGAGGTTGCAATCGGAGAAAATGAATGATGAGTGCTGATCAGTGATCTGGGTTCCTCCAGCATGCTTGACAGGGATAGAAGGAAATCCTGTATAGTAGAAACCCCCAATGATTGGACACTGAACAATAATTGTTGTAAACTTGTAATAACCTGAAATTTATTGGAAGATCTGCTACTCTGTATGTATGTTTTGTTTAATATGTAAAAGAGGAAAAATGTAATAATAGGGTCAACTCTGCATTGAGAAAACATGATTATGTCTAATATTTGAAGGGGTGGGATTGACCGAATGTTTTGTTACTATGTTGATAAGTTTCTATAATGTAACGTGGGTTTCTCGTTGTCTAATAATCTGATTTTCTTGCCAATAAAATTACAGGAGCCGAAAATTTAGGTATGTTATTTTAGAAAGAGTTCAGAAATAGTATGGAAAGAGTTTGGACTATATTGTAAGCTGTTCTTTAGGCTTTAACATAAACAAAGGATTAAGATGAAAATAAAGATATAAAGTAACGTGACGTGAGTTAATTTTAATTGAAATTTAACCTTTATTATTTTAATGTAAAGTTTTTGTAGTATTTTTAATTATGTCTGATAACGTTATCTTCTCTCTTTTACTATTTTCTTTTATTTTTACATCAAAATAATGTTTTTTTCAAGGGAAAAAAAAAGAGCTTAAAGAAGTGAAAGAATAGAAAACACTTGAGGACCCGTAAGGAAGAAATCAATTCTATCCCAAAGAAGATGCAGCGGAAAAATCTGTTAAAAATTATAGCATTTCTTATCATTTATGTCTAACAAAAACACCACAATGTAGCACTTATCTCTTTCTAAACGTTCAGTTTCTAATACGTTCTATACTACTAATTTCATATCATGAAAAATGTTTGATAATACTTCAAAGTGTTTGGACTCTGGCGAGAGATTGAAGTGCAAGGTTATTATGATCAAAATCTAATTTAAGATCAATAATGTGACAAAGTAGATCAAATTAAAATTTGAAATTTTTTTTTTAAAAAAATATAATAATTAAAAAAAATATGTATATATAAACTACAAATAAGCATAATATTATATTAAAAATAATCAATCAATATACAATTTCAATAAATAAAACTCAAAATATAATAATAGAAAAGACAATTTGCAATACTAACAAGAAACATCATTACACAAGATTTGAAACCATTCAATTAATAAGAAAAAAAATAGAGAGCATCCCTCACTCTTTATTGTATTTAGAAATCTCTCTTTTTCTCACCAATAGACACTTATTTGTTCTTTTTTTATAATCTATAATACTATAATATCTCATTGTCAGTTTTTATTTTCATTAAATTAAATAAAAAATTAAACAAATTATGAAAGATAAGACTATAATTATGTAATATTAGTAGAAATTTAAATTAGTTTAATGATCTTTTAATCATCTCAATTGAGCTAATATATTAAAAACATATCAAAAAAAATTATAGAATTGATAAAATTGTAAAATCTTAAGATTTAAATTGAAATCCTATTGTAATCCTAACAAATTTAGATTTTATATAAGATCAAAATTGTTCAAATTGTTTAGAATATGTAAATCTTAAAATTTAAATCAAAATTGTGATGTCAGTTTCCTCGATCCGTGGAGCATGAAAAACGTATTATACTCTGGTTTTGAAGCTTCTTTGGTAGAGAATAGTATAAAATTACATTTCATTTATTAATGAAATTTAAATATAATTTTTAACTATTTTTCATAAAACTACTGAATTGAGATGTAACTAACACTGCAAACTTTTCTTTTGTAACATTGCAATTTGAATTCGATCCCAGATAATTAAGACTAAAAATACATGTGATTAGGAAGTTTTCTTGTAGTAGATTAGCTAACACCAAATATTGGAAGCTGACCAGGGCTTTCCCTCAAGCCTACTACGTTATACAGTTATAGAATACATTCACTGCAAGCAAGGCAATCTTTGTGCTAGGAATGAAACTGGACAAACTTAATTTTAGATTAATTTGATTTTGATTAAAAGCAAGTCAAATTTGATTTTAGCAAAAAAGTGTTTGAAAAAAATATATAGGTTGAGAAATGAGATGAACAAACCAAAAAACTACTTTTATGTCCAAAATTACGAGTCCAAATTGACTTTTCTAAATACCATATCAAACACACACTTGCTAGTTAGTATAAGCTTCAGGACCAGCCACACTGGAGGCATCAGAAGGGCATGCTTGATGATCTGAATTACTGCAACGATAGCAACTTTATAAAATTTCATATATCCAATTTACAGAAACTTAATTCCTAGCTCCCACCCCTACCTCAATTCAACTGTACTTTAAGACTACTAATTCAAAGAGAATGATATAGACATAAACTGTGCAATCAGAAAATCCATTTTCTTACAAGTCCGTCAAATCCAACAAAATGCTCCGTTAAATCCGACAAAATGCCAAGGCCTACCTGAAATATACACACAGCACAGTAATTTTAAGAAAGATGAATTGCATGATTGTCATATGATATCTAAAAGGGTATGCAAGAGTTTCCACTGACCTTTTGTACAGAACTTTTATATCTTCCCTTAACAATGAACTTTCTAGAAAGAGATCACCACATTGTTTGGCATCAACAGTCTCGACTTCAAAATCATGAAAACCACAATACTCGTTCCATTCAAACCACATTCTTGAAATTAATTCCTTCTTGAAACAAGTATTGTGATCTTCCTCTTCAGGAGAATCAGCAGCTACCAACCGATATGCAAAGACTTTCCTTGTCTGACCTGGCCGGAATGCACGGCCGATTGCTTGGCGAGTAACTGATGGATTTAGATGAACATCCAAAATTATTATGCGCGATGCCCCAACCAAAGATATGCCTTCTCCACATGCCTTGATCGAGCCAAAGAAGACTTTGGCATCTGGTGAATTGTTAAACTGCTGCATGGACCACTCTCTCTCTTCAGAGCTTGATTCTCCAGAGATAACAAAGATTTCTTTTCTGGGACTCCATCCCTTCTTTTTCACAGATAATCTTTCTAAATATTTCAAAGGTAAGAGATATTGGCTAAAAACTAGAAGCTTCTCCCCACTTGAATCACATAGGTTCAACATTTTAAGAAAGAATTTTGACTTCACCCCATCTTCCACATTTAGACTATCTATTTTATCATCCATTGTATGATCGGATACAGCAGAATTCTCAGCACATTTTTCAGCCATGGGTTTTAACTTAGGGTGAAGATAAACAGCACTCCCTACTGAACTTATCTTAAACTTTCTGGCCAAGTGCTTTAGTTTCTGAGCTTCATTCTTCTGCCGAGGGGTAAGATTCAGCACAACAGTAAAATCTACAAGACCAGGAAGCTCATCAAGAAAGTCTCCTTTGTAGTAATGAAGTACCTTGCTGGTCATTTCACGCAAATCATGAATGACAGCCACTTTCCTTTTGAAATCAGGGTCTTTTTGCAAAGTAATTTCAACCTGGTCATGGAATTTTTTCTGACCTGGTACATGAACTCTACTCAGAATGCGCCTGACAATAGGTCGTGAAGTTTCTGAACGTAAAAACTTTGGTCGCACAAGGTTTAGAATGCTAAACACCTCTTTGACATGATTCTGATATAAAGTTCCTGACAGTACAACTTTTCGAGGAGTTTGTACTTTGGCAAGGGATTGAACCATGTCAGTATTGTCATTCCTTGGTGTGTGTCCCTCATCTAAAATTAGAATTGAAGGAGCCTTAAGCAGTATCTCTTGGCAAGACAAGGATACATTGCTAGTTCCCCTATCACAGACAATTGAAGAAAATTGTTTGTATCCTAAAAATAGAATACTCTTCTGCTCCACCCAGTGTTTTAACACTTCCAGTTGCTGGGCTCGACTGTCTGCCTTTGCTGAGTAAAAATCATAGAGCGGAATGTCCTCCACTTGCCAGATTTGAAACTCCTTTTTCCAGGTAGCCAAAATCCCCTTCGGAAGAACCACAAGTGGTCTAGCATTGGGATACTTTCCCAGAAAACTTTGCATGAAACTGATTATCATGAAAGTCTTCCCAGATCCTGGAGCATGGGCCAATATGCAGCCCCCAGGATTGTCACCCACAAGGTTTCTGACAAGAAAATTGAATCCTTCGACCTGATGAGGTTTCATTTGCTTCATATGCCTGGGATGGGCAGAGATTTCAGTCATCACTAGATCATCTTCACCAAATTTAAGTCCAGATACCTCAGGTGCTGCTCTATCTTTGGCATTCCATGAATCCGGCATGTAAGTTCTTGTACTTTTTTTAACCTTAAATAAAAAGAACAAATGAATCAGATATTTTATTTTGAATACTTCCTACCCCCAATAAAAAGTGATCCTAAATCTTAATCCAGAAAATTAATCATATAAATTGTCTTTTTATAAACCTTGGTCATAAAATATGATTAATTTTCTGGCAAATAAATTCTGTCTCTAAAATTGGCTTTCAGTTTAGAGGTTAGAAGCTTGAAATTGTTAGCATAGAATTTTTCAGCAGGGCACAAAGGTTAGAAAAGCTAAACATTCATAAACTACGGTACTTTTCATTATAGAAAGTCTCCCTATAGTTCACGGTTTACCCTTCTCCCTCCTGTGGGAAACTATGGTGATTTATTTTGATTGACTCAATTTCCTTTTTTCCTTTTCCCTTCAGCACTTGGGAATCTTTCCCAAATAAACATATAATGCATGTATGAGATTCTAACCTTGTACTGGAATTCAAATATGGTCTCAATTCCTCTGCCAATAACCCCACAGACACGACAAACATAACCAAGATCATCTTTCAAAACAAAAGAGTGATCGCAGTCCTCCTCCTCCCAACCTTTATTTTCTTCTTCATCAGGTAGAGGATCCACAGCAACATCCTAGTGAAATCAGAATTAAAATAAATTAGTTCCAGGGAAACTTTAGAGGATGCAATTAGTCATTATTATTGAAAATAGTTGAATAAAACTAATCTATGTGAATGATAGATTATCCTCATGAGTATGCAACACATACAAGGAATATAACAGAGGAAGAGGGATTTTGTGAGAGAGAGAGAGATAGAGAGAGAGAGAACAACATAACATAGACCAGTCAGGGGAGAAACTAAATGTCATGAGGTTTCAACTCAACATTATGTTCCATAATGAGTCATCATGTAAAACTATGGAATTCTTTACATAGTTCTTAATTTTTATTTTCGTTTTCAATTAAAAAAGGAAATTATTGATGAAAAGAAAGAATTACATACTTCTTAATGAAGTGAATGAAGCATCGTTTTGACAAACCCCCTCAAAAGATGGAACCCTGTCACAATTTCTTATGTACCAATCTATTTCCCCCACAGTTATCCATTCTCTTACTCTCTTTCTACTCTTTTATTTTTTTTTAAACAAGAAAAAAATTGCCTTGTCTCGGAAATTCTTAACACAGAATATTTAGGAAGCAGAGCAAGCAATAAAATGCAAAAAATATGAGCAAAGTGCTTATGACAGAGCAGAAGATAAAGTAATCAAAGTAAATTACACTTGCTCTAAAAAAAGTCATAACAAAGTAACATAATCATACTTTGGAACATTCTATTGCCATTGACATCTCACTCCAAATATCTTCCAGGCCATCATCCTTTGTATCAACCTGAGAAGCGTCTTCCTCTTGAATACCAATATAAACACCTTTATCTTTTCCAACGCTATCTATACCAGCCAGATGTTTTTCAAGTTTTACATCTATGCTTCCAGCAGGAGACACAATGAGAGGACGGTATGCATTGGAAGCATGGTACTCCTGATAATAATTGCAAATAGAATATCAAAGAATTAGATAAACAAAAGAAAAAGGACAGAAAGATATAGAATCTAATGAAAAGTCACAGCAAATACAACATCCACACATCAAAATCCAACAATGGGAAGCTAATTTTCACATACAATAATTCAGAATATGTGTGTATACATGGGTAGGTGGGTGTGTCAGAATATTTTATTTTAGAAAGACTGTTGATAACTGTTTACTTTACATAACTGGTTACTTCAGGAGAAAAGTCAGTTTTAAGTTACATATATCCACAAGGTGATCATAACAAGGATTATAAATGCAACATCAATTTCCAAGGTATGTATTTTCCTAAAATACTAGTTCCTAGAAATTTTTTTACGTCTAGAAAAGGTCTTCAATGGTTTTCCATCAATGGTACTAGAAATGCATTAATTGTTAACACCATGTGCAACATCCTATGTCAAGAAGAAAAGGTATTCAGAACTTCTCAAGAGGTTTGCAGCACTTTAAAATATCATTTGTGTCATCACACACTCATTAATGCTTGATTGTAACTCATCATAGCTGGTTGCATAAAAGATGAGCTCCAAAGCACTAGGCAATCAGCTCAATTTGAGGATAGAGAAAAACAATATAAACTACACCTCCCAAATATACGGTTACAGGAACTGCCCCCCACTGCTGTCAAATAAGAAGTGCTTCAAGATTAATTCAGTTCTAAGGGAAAGAAACATTATACTAATATTTTCCAAATAAAATGCTCATACATGAACCATCCAATTATTCCGTTGCTACCATTTCATGATTAACAGTGCAGGTAAAAACTTACAACTATATCCTTTGTGGTAGATTGGCCTGCAGCTTTTGGCAGTACAACTTCTTGAAATGGTGTATAAGGTTTCTGGTCTCTATCATCTTCCTCATCTGAATCAATAATTACAACAGGCAATGATGCTTTTGGAGCATCCTTTGTCATGTGCTCCTGCTCCAAATCTATGATTTTTTGATGTGCAAAACCATTACCTTGTTGAGTTTTCCCCTTATCAGTTTCTTCATTACGTTTCATTCCCCCTTCCATCAATTGATTTAAAAGTATGGGAAATTTTGCAAAATAAGGGCTCAATATTTGCATTTTTCGAGTTACAAGGGCCTCTATATCCTTTGTGACACTTCCAAATTTTCCACAGCTTACACCATCCAGGAAGTCAGCAATGGCATATGGATTGCTATAATCTACAACATTTGAAGAATTCTTAGGTGTCTCCAAGTCAATTTTATCATTCTTATGCACTGAGTTTGTTGTGCTGTAATTCGATAGTTTCAGTCTTTTTGTTCTCTCTGAATCAAACCCTGTCCTCAAAAAACAAAAAGCACCAAAATTTATAAGATATCAATTATCAATATCCATTGACGCATTATTATATAAAAACATAGCAACACTTCATCCATGGGAGTTATGGATATGGGGAAAAAGGAATAGGAAATCTACAAACATATTTCTTCAAGTGATAAATATTACTTGGGGAACATGATGAAAGAGAATACAAAAACAATAGCTCAAAAAAAAAAGAGATAAAAAATAATCCGCAGATCGGCATAAGTTAATTGGGCTACCATTTGACTTTACACATACTGATGTAATTTCCACTTCACTAAGCTCATCAACAAGAATAAGTTATAAAAAAAACATATTTGATGTCAAGAAATTATTTTATGGAAAGGGGGCAAGGGAAGGAAGGAAATGGACTACACAAAAGTAAGTCCCCCAAAGTCACATCCTCTAAGTAATAGCTGACTAGCAATGGTCCCAAAAAGTGTTTATATACAAAGAGATATAAGTATAATACATTATTGAATAGGGGGTTTGAACCAAAAAATCCTAAGTGAAGTCAAAGATACTGAGGCAAAGCACTGAGAAACCTCAACGCCTTTTCTTGGTGGGGGCAAGGGCATTTCATCCAAGCCCTCCCTGTCAGTGCCTTTGTGGTGCATGCAAGACACTTGCCTGAGGCGCTTTGCGTACACTAGGTTATACATAGATACATTCTTAAATGCCCACCCAATAACTCATAACTATCAGGTTATGCATTATAAGACAAAGATAAGTACTTTCTAAAAACCATAAAACCCAGTAACTCATAATAGGGCCCTAGCTCCCTTCTCTGCTGCTACTTCTTTTACTTTGTTAATCCGTTATGCTTTTGGAATTGAACCAAACCACCTCTCTTTCAAGCTTTTCAGCCTTCAAAACTTATCTTTATATGATTGCTTCAATAGTTAATTTACATGTCAAAGGTTATCACAGTAGTTCATATATATTTATTTATTTTCTATTTATATAGCATATTTTCGTTCTTTTTTTATCATTTTAGCTCCTTGTGTCACTTTAGCTAGTGCATCTCACATCACAGCGAGGGAAATTTAGTGCCTTTTGCATTAAACTACTTATTCCTACAAAATACCCAAGCCTTATGTAGCATCACCGCTTCATTTAGAAAGACATTGGACAATTGTATCAAACATGGTATAACTTTTTGATATACAACAGGAAACTCCTGATTTTGTCATGTTGTTTCACTGTTCATGCTTCTTAGCCCACATCACTTACCGGTAGCCCACTTGGTGGCTTCCATAAAGCCTTAAACACTACATAGAAAGTCCATATAAATTTTTTCTTGGCGGTTTAAATTCTACTGTCTTTGATGCAAAATAGTTCTAGCGCACAAGCATAGCAATCTATGCGCCCAAAAAAACTAAACGACAACAAAACAATCTTTATTTTCGTCAATTAAACAGGTCGAATGGTCGCAAGCATTACGTACAACATGCAAATAAGCAGCTGAAAACGATTAGCCCATAAGGATAAAAAAGAAAATGCGGCTGGAAACACACACACACACACACACACACACACACACACAAAACACTGGTCCCCAACTATTGACCAACATTTATGGCAACTATTCTGATTAACGTGAAAGGGGCAAAAAGAACCCAGCTCAGAAAGGATTAAGGTATACCGCTTGAAGGGCGCTTAGCTGGTAGTATTGCAACTGCTGGCGATTCCATGAATGGCGACGAAAACACTGAAAATTACAATCAAACAAAAATCAATCAAAACCTGGGCAAACGACATTGTCAAATCAAATGTGCAATTCAAGAAAGGAACTACGAGAACGAACCTCACTCTTCACCCCACACAACCGAATTGGATACGCAATTCGCAGCAGAAGGAGCTTCAAAAGACCCCCAATTTCGACACAATAATCGACTGAGACGAGTCAGGCTGAAATCTTCGCTTGGATGTGCAATTTCTTGGTGGAGCGATCGAGCCAGTGAGTCGCAGAGAGTGACTGCGTCGTACTGAGAGTGGAAAACCTTCTGTGCATGCAAGCGTCGATCGAGGGAAAGCGAAAAGCCGAGTTAAGCGTCCGATTGGATTAACCCTTCAGGCCTTGACCCTTGAGTTCCCGCGATAAATGTGGTGATGGGTCAATATATAGTTTTTTTTCACTTTGAATAAATTTTAAAAAATGCATAAATTATTATTTTAGCCCTTAAAAAATTATAATTATTTGAGTTTAATTATTAAAAAATAAATATCTCAATTTCAATTTAATTTGAAAATAATATGTTTATTTAAAGTTTTGAAAATCGAACCGATCATTAAATTGATAAAGACACCAACTCAAAAGTCAATAGTTGAGCTGTGGTTAAATCAGTTTACTTTAAAATATTAAAAAAATATATACATAATTAAAAATTATAAATATAAATTTACAAATTCAATCAAACATAATATTTGATATTAAATTGCACAAAATAACATCTACAATCAAAAGTCACAACAAAATTGACCAAATATCAACAAAGTATTATTAATCAATATAATTTATTAATATCAAATCCATAAAATACAAATATATTGACATTTCTACATAAAATTGGTTAATATGTAATATTAATTTTTTATTACATTATTATAAAATTGGCAAAAAAAATTAAAAAATCAAGTGAAATAATTCAACCAGTTCATTTAATATTGATTTTTACTCAATTTAACCAGTTCTTGATAAGTTCGATTACTCATTAATTTTAAAGATTATTTCGAACAAATTTTTTAGACAATTGCAAGTCTAATTAATAAAATCAGACGATCAAATTCGATTGTAATAACAATGTGTCTATTTTAATTTTGTTAATAGAAATAATTCAATATTCAATGTATATGAAATTAGGGGTAGGACATTAGAAAACAATGGATTAATGACAAAAAAAAATTGATTTCAAAATTTAGAAAATGTTGGATTAGTAGTGTTGAGTTTAGATAATTTCTTATATTATATTTTTCAAAAACCAATTGATAAGTGACACTGGCAAAAGATACAAAGTATGATCAAGAGTTGTAGAATTCCTAAATAATCTTAAATAGTATATATCTCTTTCCATGTGTCTATCCCTTGCGTTAAATTTTAATATTTTAAATATTGTATTAATTTTATCCCGTAAATTTACAAATATCAATTGCGTCATAATTTTATATTTTGACAACTCCAATAAATTATCTAGAATTTCTAGATAATTTCATTCTCTTCAAGAAGTATTATTGAAAGGAAAGCCATATTTCCTTTTATAAATTAATTGTGTGATAGTGTATTAATCAAGTCAAATTATAAAAATGTAAATTTTTTTTAAAAAAAAAAGAACAAGTGTCAAACACAATTTTTTGGGGCAATAATAAATTGGTACTAATTAGTTAAAGCTTGAACTCCTATTTGAATTTGTTTAATTTTAAATAAACAAAATTAAATGGAAGTTTAACTTAGCTCAACTTATTTACAAGCTCAGTTTCATTAATTTATGTTAAGGGATGCAAATTGCAAACAACTTCTGAGATGCAATTAGCTAAGAACATGCAAGAAAATAAAAACTATAGCAGCCACTTTCTTTAAACTTGCTCCTACAATTACTCTATTTAATATTTTAAAAATCAGATTAGTTATTGAATCGATTGATAATTAGTTCACGGTTTAGTCTAACTGTGATTAAAACAGTAATAATTAAATATATATTTTTTATTTTATATATTGAAAATATATAATATAATAAATTAATAAACATTTTCATACTTAATCTTAATAAACTTATATCATTGGGTTTATACTATTATCAAAAAGGTAATAATTATATATATATATATATATATTAAAAATATATAATATAATAAATCAATAAACATTTTTAATCTTAATAAACTTATATTATTATTATTATTATTATTATTATTATTATTATTATGTAATTGCTTTTTCTATTTTTTATTGTTTTCTTATTTGTTTTTATGACAAAAATAATATTATTATGAAAAAATAATTGAGAAAAAAATAAATATAACATGATAGAAAAGAAGAAAAAAGATATATAAAAAAAAGCTTGCTAAATCCCATCAAAATTGACATTTCTTCAAAATTCACAATACTATAATATTTCATTGTTAGTTTTCATTAAACTAAGTTAAAAATTTAACAAATTATGAGTAGTAAGGCTGTAATTGTGTAGTATTAGTAGTAATTTAATTTAATTTAATGACTTTTTCTCCCATCCAATTGACTTAATAGATTAGAAACATATCAAAAAAAAATCTTATAGGATCAATGAAATCGTAAAATCTTAATAATTAAATCGAAATCCTATTGAGATCATAACAGAATTAGATTTTATATAATATCGAGATCGGTATTATACTCTGGTTTTCAATCTTCTTTGGTAGAGAACAATATAAAATCACATTTTATTTATTAATGAAATCTATATAATAGACTAAAAGAATTTCATTATCGAGCACTAATTATAGATATGTCATTATATTAAGAATAATAGAATAAATTTAAATGAATAAATCAGTTACAATTAATAAATTTGGTAAATTAATGACATCACATTAAATTAATTATTTGATTTGAATTGAAATTCAATAACATTAATTGTTATATAAATATTATTATATTCAATTTAAATTGCAGTAAAAATGAATAAATTTGATTTGAATGAATAAATTAGATAAATTAATAAATTTGGTAAATTAATGACATCACATTAAATGAATTATTTAATTTGAATTGAAACTTAATAATATTAATTGCTATATAATAATAATAATTATTATTATTATATTCAATTTATTATGCTCAATATTCAATAATTATGAATTGTTCATATTTCTTACTCTTGTTATATAAATGAAGGGTCATTTTAACTATCATGGTATTGTTCTCGTATTTGTATTGTCTATTCTTTCTACAGACTTATATTCAATTTAGTTTTCATTCTGTTAAAGTTAGTTTTGATTCACGCAATGTTAGAGGTATTAATTCAGTCTATTTAGTTACTTATTTGACAAATAACACTAACCTGCTAAGCCAATTTGTCCTTGATTCTGAAACAAATTAGTCTTATGATAGAAACTTGGATAGCAATAGTACAAGTGTCTCATGGAAGGTTTATGTAATTGGATTATTTTGTTTTTTATATGTGCATTGTGCTTCTTGACTTTATTTTGTTATTCACTGAATTATTCATATAATGTTGGGTAGGGATGTAATTTAAATGTTTCAGAATCTGAAGGTGGAAATACTTCATATTCTATTATACTCACAAAAAGGCATTTTGTTGAAATCAACAAAGATGATGATTTATTTGAGTGCTTTTCAGATTTTTTTTTTGATAATAGCCAAAAGGCCAAAAGAAAATCATATTAAGAAAAATTTGGTAGATTGCATTGGCTAGAGATAATAAAGGCCTCGAAAGAAAAACAGAGATAGAAAATGAAAAAAAAGCCCCCAAAGAACTTCTGAAGCCTATCAAGGATCTAGAGAAAAAAAATATATATATCGACTTACCAATCAAAGGAGGCAAACCAAAGTATATTACTGAAACTTCTAAAGTCGTTTCATCTAGAGCTGGAAAAACGGCTTTGGCTTGACCTGCCCTTATTTAGGTAGGCTTAGACAGCAAAATTTAGGTCTATTTAAAAACGGGCCTACACACAATAATTTTATCATATCACATTTTTATATTTTATAACATTATATTCAATAATTATAATAAATGTGGATATGAAAACTTTTATAATTTTTCAAAAATAAATATAGAATTTATTAAAAACAAAAGAATAAAATTATAATAAATATATAATTTTTGGTGAATAGAGGAATTATATTAAAGCTTAAAAGCAAGAAAACGTCCATGGCATGCATACACACAATAGTGAGGAGCAACAACAACAATGTAGCAAACGTCCATGGTATGCATAAAGGTAGTAGTGAGGACTGAGGTGCAACAACAAGAAGAAACATTTGAAATTGCAACAAGAAGAAAACGTCCATGCCTTGGCAATAGTTCTCTTTTTTTTTATAAGTAGCCAATGCAGGCCCCGTATTCTCGATGCTAGTTTCATTCATCTATCCTTCCTTGGATCATATTAACAAGGTGTTTGTATGTTTTGACTAATAATGAGTTCTATTTTCTCCAAAAACACTCTTAGCCCCAAAGCTTCCTTAAAAGATTGAAAGTCAAACAACACACTTGAAAGAGAAAAAAAAAACACGGAAGGGAAAGGGAACCTGTAACATCTCAAATTTTCTTTATTTAAGTTTTAAAAAATGGTAGAATTAGTTATTTATGCCTTTAGATAGACAGAAGCAAGTAATAAAAGGAAAGACATGAAAAATTAGGATAAATGAGCTAAGAATAGAGGAAAAATGAAGTTCTAAAGGAATTAGTCGACTAATGGTAGCAATAAGTCGACTAATAGCATCAGAAATCAAGTTAGGTTACTAATATCTACAATCAGTCGACTAATGAGGAGGGATCAGTCGACTACTTACTCTCTGTAAAGCTAAAATTTCTGGTACTACAGTAATCAGTCGACTAATCGCTTACTGGAGTGTGAAAATAAGTCGGTTCCAATTAAAAAATCAATGAAAAATTGATTAGAATACCCCCAACATGCCAACAAAACTTTGAAACAAGAAAGTAGGGGTAAAAGAGGGTTTTCCATGGTAAGAAGACTCTTGAGACCTTTTAAAAACAAGAAAAGAGAGAGAAATGACATTTTTCTAGAAATTAGATAAAAGAGATAGAGAAAAAATGTGAAGGAAAATAAGAAGAGAGAGAAGGGACTTCTAGTTGGGTTTCTAACAAGAAAATCATCAAAGTAAGGTTCCTAACTTAATTTTCCTAGTTTAAATGGATTCTAATGCTTGAGAAATCATAGAATAGCAATTTTCAGACTAAGAGGAAGAAAATAGAAGAATGGAAGTCTGAAAATTGAGGAAACAAGAGGAACTAGAGAGAAACTAGGAGAGAATCTACAAGTTCAGCTATAGAAAGAATTAAAGGTAGCTAGTTATTCATAAAAGTAATTTATTTTCAGTTATTTATCATGCTTGTGTATGATATGTTGTAGTTTATGCTAAATATTTTCATGAATATTTAAAAATATACTTTCTCATGAAAGTATAACTTGATTCCTCATGGGATGAAGTAATACCTCATAGGATAGAATGAGTTATCTCTATGAGATTAGAAATCAAGTTTTGCAGTTATTTATCATACTTTTGTATGATTTAGCAAGTATGTATATCTTGAAGTTTTCCATGAGAATAAAGAATCAACTTTCTCTTGAAAAGTAAAGTTTATGTCCTTATGGGATGACAGAACCCCAGAAATTCCTCATGAGATGACAAAAATACCTCATATGATGTAAAAATCCTTATGGGTAGACAAAATCTTAGAAACTCCTCATGAGATGACAGAATTCCTCATAAGACGTAAAATTTCTTATGGAATAACAGAACTAAGAATTCTTCATGGGACATTGAGTACTTTTCCTGATAAAGTAGTCAAAGTATAGTGCACTATACAAGAAAGAGGTTTATGACACCAGTTATGTGTTACCATATCAATTTATATTTCATGCAATGAGCTTGTTATTGAGATTACTTTATGATAGTTCTTTTATGTTCATGGAAATGTCACATATTTATTAGGAATTGCTTTTATGACTGAAATGATTTAGAAATGTTTTCTTTAGATAAAATAGAATTGAGATTACATATCTCATGATTTTATACTATGACTAACCATTTTAGGAATTGAAGTAAGAAATGTGAGAGAAAGCATAAAGAACAAGTTAGTAGACTTGTTAAGTAGTTATTTAGTGAAGAAGATGTTATGTAAACTAATTATGTAAATTTTTAGAGATTTATGCACATTTGGTATGTATATGTATAGAAATAGGTGAGTTGTGGATAAACCTCATGTATTGTAGCTTCATTCTAGAAGTAAAATTGCAAGAAAGGTTGAAGAAGTATTGTAGATTACATGTATTTTGAAACCAGATGATTTACCATATTTTCATGTTGTTATTTTCTAAGGATCTGAAGTTCAGAGCACATCAGTCGACTCATCAGTCGACTGATGCCCCTTGGTGTAATATCCCAAGAATTTATATGAATATTTAAAATCTATTTTGAAATTTAATTACATAGAAAATGTTCTTTTTGAATTAGTGAGGGAAATTTGGGAATAGAAATTTCAAAATTTTATTTTGAAATTTTTTTACAAATTCTCAAGGACTAAAGTAAAAAGAAAAGAAAATATGGAGTACTTTTGAGAAATGACCAAATAGGAACCTGAGAGGAAGAATAAAGCTTATGAGAATAAATTATGAGTATGGTACCGAAAAGATGATGGATTTGATATTTATGAAATTTTTATACATTCTCAAGGACCTAAGTGAACAAATCTTATAAGCTAAGGTGGCTAAGAGCAATTTTAACCACAAAAAAAGGAAAGTGATGTGTGTGAGGTGTGCGGAGGAGGATGAGGGAAAGAAAGACGAAAGGACAAAGACAAAAAAAGAAAAAGAAAGAAAGGAAAGAGAAAGTGAGAGACCGAAAGGGAAAAATAGAGAGAGAGAAACAATACTTCCTCCTTTCTTCTTCCTTATGCATTCCTTTGATTTTCTTTGCTGCTCCACCTTATAACAGAACTGCAAAGACAGAGATATTGAGTGATAAGAATTCGAACTCATGATCCCTTCTCATGAAATTTTAGCTAAGATTTCTTTCGGTAATGATTTCCTTGATGATGTTGGGTAATTTTATTTTGGGTTGATTTTGAATTTTAATGAATGAATTCAAGTATGGGTGTTAATCTGAAACATTTCTACATGTTGGATAATAATTGTGGAACAATAAATTCGAAGAAAATTAGGAGAAATTCAAGAATTAGGAAATTTGAAGAAAGTTAGGGTTCTTAATGAAAATTTGAGATTAGAGCTTAGATTGTTGCTAAAAATTGGGGATTTTGGTGTTAAAACACTCCTTACACATTAAAGATGAAAACCCATGGAAGAAATTAAAAGAAATATTGTTTTAGATATGATTTTAGTATTTTTAGATGAAGAACACGAAGAACGTCAATGTTCATTCTGGAAATTTTTCAAAAAATTTTCAGAAAACACTGTTCACCCAGAAAATTTTTCCAGATTTTCTCGTTACTGTAGCATTGACTCGGTCAACGTTACTGTAGCATGTTCGTAACTCTTTCATCCGGACTCCGTTTTGAGTTAAATTTATATCGTTGAAAAGATCTTTGAGTCTAGTTTCCAATGGTATAAGTTTCATCTGGATATTCATTACCAGTTAGGAGTTATGATTTGAGAAGTGAGTGAAGGTCGGGAATAGTGGTAGGAAATTTTTCTATTTCGTAGCCCTGATGGTTTTTATCTGATTACAATAGGAATGGTCAAGGTGCAAGGTGGGAGTGCCGAGAGCGTGAAATCTAGGTGAGTGGGTTAATACTTGCTATGATTAAATATCTTTGTTATTGACTTTTTGCATCATAGTGAAAATATGTTGTATATCCAAATTTGAAGAGGATGATGTGGGACGATGAGGCATAAACAATTGTGAAACTTGTCTGGTGATGTATATAATTATATTTTCTTATTTTCTCATGAATGGAGGTTATATGATGGATTGTGAATGGCATGTGAACTGAGTTGAAATGTGTCATACTCTGATTGTTGAGTTCATTCATATACGGATAGTTGAAGTATGTTATTGTTGAATAATTGTTCTATATTATGGGTTATTATGTTATATACATGTTATGTTGCTGGAACCATATTGATTATGTTGTGACTTGAATTGTAAATGACTGAGTTGTGTATGTAGTTCATGATTAAGATTGAGAATGCTCTTAGATGTGATTGTGATTGTGTTTGACTAGAAAGGAAAGGCATGGCGGTGCACCCCATGGAGAAATTTATGTGAAGCTATAAGGGTGGAGAATATAAATGGAGCGATAAGGGTGGATGCGGTGGGAGCCGCGGGCAACGATCCAGAGGTACTCTGGACGATCCGGTTGGTACGGGAAATGTGTGAAATTGATTTCACTGTTTGCTGTTGTGAATTATTTGAATTATGTTGAAATGTATTTGATTTACTTGGATATTGTTGTGAAGTATTATGAATTATATTATATTATATTATGATCGATTATGTATGATTACTGCATGTTATCATTATGATGCATGATATTTTTTTTTGTCATAGTGTTGTGTTGTCTGCTCATTGGGCACGTGGTTTGCTCATACCCCTTTTATTAACATTTTTTTCAGAGTTGACAGTTGAAGGTAAATATTTATACAAAGAGTTATGGATCCTTAGCCCATGATTACCTTTTCATTTGTTCAGGGTAAAGGTATAATGTTTAGGTCTTAATCTAAGTTGTATAAATCTAAAAAATCTCTGTAATCTGGTAGGTTCATTCAGTGATGTAATGTGAATAACTGTAATGTGTATAGAGAACTAATTTTAGCCGTATTTTCTTATCTTTTGTGAAAAGATTGATAATTCTCTTATTTTAATTCTTAAATTATGTAATTTAGATTAATTGTATTTAAAAGAGTGGTATGATACTTAAGAGAAAGATAGGCTTATGAAGGTGAAATGAAATTCACTTTCCGTGCCGGTCACGTGCTCAGATTTTGGGACGTGACACTTGGTTTTAGACATATGCAAACTTAAAGACAATCAGTCGACTGATAATCCCATATCAGTCGACCGATCATCCTCTATCCAACAATAAATTTTATATTGAAGAAATGTTTCAAGTTTTCTTTTTTTTTTTTTATACAATCAGATATTTTATAAGGATTTTTAGAAAAATCTCTTGGTTTCACCTTAATTTTCACAAGATCCATCTTACAATTTTTCTTAAATTGTATAAATCTAGTAGATGTTACAAACTACTATTCAAGAGAGAAACTACTCAGATGAGACGAAAGAAAACTACCACCAGAGAGAGATCTATTCAGAGAGGACAAAAGGAGGATGAAGAGGGGTGGTGGCTAGTGTAATACCCGTGATTTTTACATATTAATTAAATTTAATTAATAAGGAATAAATTGGAATACAAGGGAAAAAATTCATTGCGTAATAAAGAAATATGAGTTTAAGAATAGCAATGTGTATGAGATAATGAGTGACGGGGACTTGGGAGAGTAAGATAAATTTCTAAGATCAAAGATGGACTAAAATATAATAAGAAAAAGTTGTGGGATACCTAAGATTTGGGAAATACCCAAGTTGAAGAAATTATGGATTTGCCACTTTTAAGGTTGCTCAAGGGTTAACTGGAGGGCAAAATAGTAATTTCATCATAAAGGGATATATATAAGTGACATCACACTATTTCTTCATTTTTCACTTCTCTCCCTGTCTCCTTATTCTCTTTTCTCTCCACCTTCTCACAACTCTCTTTACCCAAAACTCATGCCCAAGCTTCTGGCAACCATTCTCCAGCAACGGGGCGAATCTCCGACAACTAACCCCCACTAAAAAAGCAAGGAATCGAGGTAGATATCCTATTTTCTCAAAATTTTTCCTATTTTCAGATTTTAAGGCAAATAGGGTGAGATTTGATGATTGAGGCTTAGATTGTTGGTTTAAATTAGGAGGGTTTTGGTATCAAAATACTCCTTGAACATCAAGGATGAAAATTCATGGAAAGAATTAGGTTAAAAGGCACCAAGTGTATGTGGCGCCTAAATGTCACTCATGCTGAGATTAGACTGCAGTGTCTTTTTTTTTAACATTTTTCAAATAGTCATAACTCTTTCATTCGGATTTCATTTTTAGCAAATTTTATATCTTTGGAAAGCTCTTTGAATCTAGGTTCTGATGACCAAAGGAGTGAGTAAATTTCAAGATTGGTGGTAGAGAATTTCTCTATTTTGTAACATTTACATGTTTTTACATGGTCACCTTATAGAGATGAATTCTTTGATGCATCTTCCACACCTCTGTGATGCAATGGCTAGCGTGGAATCTAAGTGAGAGATCTAGCTCTTCTTTTTGTGTATATATGTATATACATATGTATTTTAGGAATGGTTTCCTAAATTTATTTAAATGCATTTATTGGTTATATGTGGATATGCATGGTGTGCATGGTGAGGTTATTTGGGATCCATTGGGTATGGATGGAGATGGTAAAAGTGTTACCACTCTATTTGGATGCCAACTACAAATTTTGAGAAATGTACATATATTTACGTATGTATTTATTTTTATAATTATTTATTTAAATGTAATTTAAATACATTTGTATCTTGGGCTTATAATATATTGGGCATACATATTATAAACGTTCGAAAGTCCTAGGATACAAATGAAAGTGGTATAAGTGCTACCATTTTCCATTTAGTGTCCAAGGCAAAGTTTCGATATATGTTACAATATGTATTCAGGCGAGGGACGTAGTAGGAACTAGTACAAAAAGAGATTGTGCTTGCTTGTGTTGCTTGTGTGTGTGATTGTGATCTGGTTAAGGACATTACCCAAGAGACTTGATGCATGCTATGTTGAAGGAATGACCCAAGAGACCGAATACATAGCTTGGTTGAGGGTGAAGGAATTTTCCATGGGAATGTAGACCCATGAGGGATGAGGCCTAGTGGTGCACTCCTAGGGTCGTAACTGGTAGCCGCTGTATTAGGGCATGGGCCAAGACTCAGAATGGGATTCACACTATAAGGTCATGGATGTGTTGTCCACGAGATGGCTCATGGTGACCTAGATTTGTGGAGTAATATCTCGGCGATGAGTCTATGAGAACGTAGACCCACGTGACAAGGCTCTTAAGTGATAATCTGTGGAAACACAGACCCACGTTGATGAAGCTCTTGAGAGGTAGACCTGTGGGAATGTAGACCCATGGGGTTTGATGTGTATGTTGTATGTTGTGGCATATATATATATATATATATATATATATATATATCTATGTGTGTGTGTGTGTGTGTGTGTGCTGTGTTGTGTTGTATAAGGGTGGGGCTTGCTGTAGGAACATAGACTCATGATGGGAGAATATGTATTTGTTTACGCATGTCATACTACATATTTTATATATATATATTGCAAATCCGTGTAGGGTATGACTAGTTTAGGTGAGTCCATGATGTAGACTCACTCCTCACAGTTGCAGGTATAGAAGGACATTTAGACCAATGACGTATGGATCAAAGATATGTCCCCATTGATCAGGGTAAGGTAATTTTATTTACTTTTAAGTTATTTCTTTGGTATGCTTTGTAATTAGATAGGCCACATGGGAGATAGTGTGTACGGTTAAGGTTAATCAGAAAAAAAAAAAACTAGGCTTGCAACCGTATGGATTCCACATCTGTCCGTGCTCATCACGACTTCGATTTCGGGAGTGATAAACTTCTAGCTCCAGTTCTGGGTGATGATGGCTAGCCTCCTCCTAGCTGCCACCACCAGGAGAAAACTCAAAGGTTCTTATTTAGTAGAGAGAAGGAATAGAGCTTTATCGAGAGAGAGAGAGAGAGAGAGAGAGAGAGAGAGAGAGAGAGAACAAAGAGACAACCTTATTTTCCAGTTGTTTTCTAACGTTAAGAAATTCATGAAGAATGAAAAAATTAATAAGTCTATTAAAGATGTTGAATGATTTATAGATATTATTCTATATATTTTACCTATGACAATATTTTAATTAATAAACTTCATGTGGTGCTTGGTTTTTTTATTGTTTTGTACAAATATAAAATGCATTCGTTGAGCTTTATTATTTTTCATTGTTTTTTTGTTCTAAGTTAAATACTTTATTTTTAAATGCACACAATTTTAATGTTTATTTTTATTTATTGCTCTATTACTTATCTACTTAAATATATTTAATTTGTTCATTGGATTTCGAAATAAAATTTAACAAATGTGAATGAGTTAATTAATTATAAATACAATTAATAAAATTTCATATATTTTTCAATAACAATTATTTTCTCGATGTTGTACGTTGTTTTTTATGATAACTTTGCAATTGAATATAACAATTTGACGTATACTATTTTTTTATTGTCTATTATTAACATTTTTATAAAGTTAAATTAACATTTAAAATTTCAAATGAAAAATCTTATTAAATTAAAATTTCTGACGTATTAACGTAAATGAAAAATCTACTTAAAATGTAAAATTAACATTTTTATAACAATTTGAGGTATTAATTGATGATTGTCAATTAAAAATATTTAAAATAAAAAATCTATTTAAATTAACATTTTTATCTACTTATTAACTGTCGAGTCCCGAAAATCAGGCATGTGAGACATACATAACTCCTAGGGTGTACTTTCGTGGTACTCTTGAAAAGTCCAAAACAGTCATAAGATCCACAACTATGCAAACCATAAATTTCCAAGAAAAGAGATTTACACAAATACTCATTAATATACATAACATTCAGATGGCCTTATTCCATATTCTAGAACAACGGAAATATTACCAACAGAGTACAATGGTAAATTATAGTTGAGATTTTGACAATATCATAAAATACATTCGAGTTTAAGTGGCCTTCAGGACTAGGAAGTGTTCACTATCTTATACAAAATTTGGTTCCACGAACCCACCAGTCCAAAGTGGAATATTTCTCTAACGAACCGCTAATCTCCCAACGGTTACTCCTCCTCTTCAACCACCGTATTTGAAAAGATAACTACAGAGGGTATGAGTTTATTAAAACTCATTAAGCAAATGATTATATATTAAAGTTATGTATATCACAAGTACAAATACCATAGTCACTGTCAGAATCAAAATAAATATATAAGGAGCACGTAAAAGCGCATATAGAACACACACATACACAAGTGTACAACGCAACAATGACGTGTTATCCACCCATGAATCTATGTTCTCACTAATATCGCATTGAGTCATAACTCAAAGAAAATGTGCTAAGGCTCTTCCCTTAATCTTAATTTTCCTAAGGTTTGTCCATAAGAATTTAACCATCCTTGGATGTATTTAACAGTTTTCCTGTGGATCTACATTCTTACATATCTCCCTTTCCTACATGCAACCCATACCATACAATACACAAACCAACATTTCACAATTTTCAATCACGATTCACCACACGAGATTTTCAATTTCACAAGAAAATTCCAACATCTAGTTAATACCATTAACTAGAGAATTTCATCAATTTAATTCCAAATAGCGGCGTGAGAAGGATTTATATTGTACTTGAATTCAATAAAATTCAATTAGCAAAGTCACCCACTCAATTTAATTATGCCCAATTCAAGGCGCAAGGGTGCCAGGGTAGGCTCCTGGGCCACCCAAGCTCCAGAGAGGAAAAACACCTATGCCACGCTCATTGGTAGCTACTGCCTCTATGGTGCTGGTCGCCATGTCCCAGACCCTTCTATGGCTCTCTGTCTTGTGGGCGCCTCGAGTTATGTAGCTCTCTATTCTCTTTGAAAATTTAGCAAAAACTATCCAAAATTCCATATATTTCACCCCTTGCTTTCTCTTTTGGTTTTTGCTTTAAAGTAAGGCTTTTGAAGTAATTTAGAATAATTAAAACCCCCCAACTCAAGGAAAGATTGGTTTCATAGTGTCACATCCTAAAAAAACAAAAAAATCCATGTGACCGACACAATAGTGAAATATCCTTCATATCGTGAACCTAATGAAAGCAACAATCTATAAAATTCTCATCACAATGAATTTTAATCACCTGTACATTTTGTTCTAAATCTTTAAAGCTATCTCAAGCTCACGTCATTTAAAACATTTTATAAATACCCCATTTTTCCATATATAATATTACAACATTTCTGACAACAAAACAAAAGAAATAAGATAAGTCTACAATACTTCCAAATTGAAACAACATCAAAGTATCAACTTTCAAACAACAAATTCACAAGGAAACAACATAAAGCTTCATATTTCCACATAGCCATCCACAAAATCCTATGAAGCTTATGTGATCACAGAGCGACATCTAGAGTCCAACAAAATAGTTAAAATTACACAAGACATAAAATGACCAACTTAAGATACAAGAGGGTCGGTATGAAGTGAGCTGTGTCAGCTACAGACTCTGAAATATTGTAAAATAATAGAATGAGTAATGAAATACTCAGTAAATAGATAACATCATTTAGTAAAGCTAAATTTATCACATCTAGCATCATAGAGTCATCAATAATTTAGAAGTTTTACATCAGTTACAAATACAAAGAGAAACATAAATTATACAATACCTAGCACAAGCCAAACGGGTCATCCACGGTACTAATGGATCATTGCCCACCGCATCCACCCTTATTTCTCCAAGAAAAGAAAAATCTCCACCCTTATAACTCCTTTAATTCCTCCCATGGCTTACACCGCCATGAAACCAAACACAATAATAATCATCATCATACCACACTTACATTTATAACATACACTCAAGTTTTCAACACAACATAATTAATACAACATCAACCATATGCATTTCTAGCTAACATCGCCAACAGATAAATTTTCCAAGGGTGGCTTTCATCATAAATGAGAATTTTCTAGAATGTGAATAGTCAACAAAATAAGATCATTTAAGCATATATTGAATTCAAGAACATATCGTTTCCATTCTTACCTCCATGATACATGATGTTAAAAGTTTTCTAATAATTTAAGTAGGACAATGTCATCACACTCAGCTTAAATGTGGCACTGACTACCTTTATTTTGCAAGTTGTTAATGGAAAAGTGCTAAAAGATGACTACGAAGACTTCCTAAATGCATTAAATATGGAGGTAAAAGAATAAGTTAAAAGTTAGATATTTTTACATGTCAAAACAAGTCATATAAAAGGGAAAAATACTATTGTAATATGTAGCAAAAATCTGAAAAATACTATTGTGATATGCAGCAAAAATTCTGCAAAAATACTACTGTAATATACAGCAAAAAAATTTGCCAAAACACAGCTACAATATGCAGCAAAAATTCTGCAGAATTCTATAGAATTTTGTGCAACAAGAAAATAGGCCAGCAAGCCATTTCTGCAGAATTTTTCTGCTCTATTTTCTTTTCAATTTTGTCCGCCACCTCACAAAACCTTCCAGCCACCATTATGTCCAGTAATTTAGTTCTAAAATGCAGAAAGGATTAACCCCAAACATCCCTTAACTAAGTCAGAAACAATTCCAAGAAGAATCCCAATTTATGATTCTTTCTTTCAAGGTTTTCATCCTATTTCTTCTCAACTGTGTGTTTCAATTAAATGCTTCCAAAACTTCAACTACTTAGGAACTAATAACATTGGAACCACTCCCTTCATTCTTAACTCAGAAATTTCCTATCTATGCTACCTAGGGTTCTTGGCAACCAAAAAGGAAGAAGAAACAGAAAAGGAAGGACCCACTTACTTGAACCTCCACTAAAGGTTGAAGAAGACGCCTTACAAGTGGCGCAGAAAGGGGTTACGTGTTGGTCGGCTGAAGTTTGGCGTGGAGGAAGATTGTAATCGAAAAAAAGAGAAGAGAAATGGTAAAGGAAATGGAAGTGACGAAGAAGCTTCAGAAACTTGGAAGGAATATGTGACATATTAGATTAAAACTTAGGAATTTCAAGTGCGTCGTTTGACTAGTCAACTTTTCTTACCTCCTTAATTTAATGAAACCTTAAATACACATATACTAAACATATGATCTCAAACAGAAGAAGAATCCATCCTCACAATCAAAATTTTCTTGAATTTTAACAATAGGTCCTACCTTGAAAATATAGAAACACACAAAATAAAATACAAAAATAAACCTAAAAATTCCCCACCTAATCAATTAAATACATTTTAAAATGTAACCACACAACATATAATAATTCATTCAAAATTCTAACTTAAAAGCAACAGAACCTAAAATATTTTGCACCATAAATTCAACCATCAATACTAAAGTAAAATAAATAAATTAATAAAATTTTCACACACCAAACTAACAATATCTATTAAGGACTAGGATGTTACACATAGGTTTTCTTAAAATTCCTTAAAATTTACCCAAAACACTTCTGTCACTTTTCACCATGAAACCAACCTTGTTTTTCCTTCAAGAGTTGGATTCTACCATTTGCAGCAAAAGAACCAAAAGAAAGAAGTACAAAAGCAAAGTTTTCAACACTGACAACCCAAAACCCAATTTCTTCTCTAAGGCACTAACTAAATCCGAAAATGGAATAGGAAGAGGAAAATTGAGCTTACATCTATCCTTTGTAGCTTTGATGAACCGGAATAATAGCCGAAGAATAGAAGATTGCCAGAGAAATTGGAAGGAATGGATGAAAAGGGTTGAGAGAAAAGACTTTCCCTTCTTGCTTCCCAAAAGCTCTCCGGTGTGAAATGAAGAAGAAGAAAGAGAAAAGGAAGAATTAAAGGCTCATGGGTCATTGGATGGCTTATGGGTACCCATATTCAGTTGCCCCAAACCAAAATGATCTAACTAGAAATATACCGCAATAATTATATTTATTCCATTAAATTTCCTCTTTCTCATTTTTCTCACAAATACAGAAAAATGCCACACAACATTAAAATTCCTAGTCCAGTCAAATACCACCAATTCCACAATCAATCATTCAAATAGAACAAATAAATTATGAAATTTAAAAAGACCAAATTTAAATAAAATAAATTAGGGTAATTTAACGCTGTAAATATCATAATACCTCAAATTACGTGACCCAAAATTTGACAGGTATTATATTAACATAATATTTTTTATTGTTTTCAAATATATTGAATTTCAAATTTAAAATTACATTTTCAAATACATTTAATTGAATGACAATTGAAATTCAACAATATTAAATTAATCATATCATATTAAATGCATCTAATAAATTTTGGTAATTAAATAAATAATAATATAAATATAATTAATTAATTAATATAATTAATATGATCTAAAACATCATTTGTTGGTTTGTAAAATCTTATATCAATTAATATGATACTATTTAATATTGTATTCCTATTGGTTTTTTTCCTAAATTACTTTTTTCCTAAAATTATTTTTTTTTCTAAATTATGGTGTTTTGACTTTGTCTTTTTCAATTCATATCTAGATAAATTTTCTAATGTGTTTAATACTATTTCAGTTAATAGTCTTTAATGTTAATTCTCTATTCTCTTTTTCCCAGATTCATTCAATTCATTAAAATAATATAAATAATTAATAATATAAAATATAAAATTAATACTATAAATGATTATATAAATAATAATTTAAATTATTAACAATATAATTAAATATAATTAATCAGTTAATTAATATAATTTAAAAAATCATTTGTTAATTAATTAAATTTGCTTAATTACTTTTTTCTAAAATTACCTTTTTCTTAAATTATGGTACTATGACTTTGTCTCTTTCATTGCATATTTAGGTAAATTTACTAATATGTCTAATATTGTATATGTATATTAATATATACAGTTGACTATTTAGCTTATAACATAAAATTTATAAATATAAATTATGTAAATTGTTACTATATAATTTTGCATATAATTTTATAATATATTTTTTTACAATAAAAAAATATAATATTGTAATAACATATCTAATTGGTATACTTGTATTTTATCGAATTATAATACATTATAACTTAAATTTCAATTTTAAAATAAAAAATTTGCTTAAATTAACATTTTGATCTACTTATTAACATAATAATTTTTTATTATTTTCAAATATATTTAATTTCAAATTACACTTTCAAATACATTGAATTGAATTATAATTGAAATTCAACAATATTAAATTAATCACATCACATTAAATACATCAAATGAATTTTGGTAATTAAATAAATTATAATATATTAGATTATAATTAATATAATCTGAAATATTATTTGTTAATTCGTGGAGTCTTATGTCAATTAATACGATACTCTTTAATATTGTATTCTCATTTCTTTAAAATAAAATAATTTAATTTAATTATAATTATTGTTAATATTTATGTGGACAAAATTTAATGATATTTTCTTTTTTGATTCTAATATCTTTTATACGCATATTGTTTAATTATATTTTGATTCCAAAATAAGTGAAATGGTTATGAGGGAGATCACATTCTTTATCTAACTTTCATTTTGATCAGTTAGTTAGTACATGAATCATGAAGACATGTGACGTGAATCAATGCACAATATACGTTTTAAACTATATGTCCATATTTCCATAATTAATACAAAAATTATTATTATATTTTTTGGTTTCCATATGAAAATGGTTAATCCTTTCACATTGTTTGTCATTGCAGTCTAAATTCACATGCTGAACTTTTCAAATCATTGAATAATGATCAAAGACGTATTTATGATGAAATTTTAGATGTTGTGAATTCAGATTCTAAAGAGGTGTTTTTTGTATATGGCTATAGAGGGACAGAAAAAATATTTTTATGGCAAATTTTATCAGCATCTCTCAAATCAAAAGGGATGATAGTTTTGAATATTGCATTAAGTGGTATAGCCTCTCTATTATTTCTAGGAGGTAGAACAACTTATTCAAGATTTCATCTTCCATTGCAAGTAACAGAAGACTCAGTGTGTAATATTTCTCAGGAAAGTTTATTAGTTAAATTGCTTATAAAGGGCACATCTTATAATATAGGATGAGGCACCTATGATGAGCATGTACTATGTTGAAGCACTAGATAGAACTTTGAAAGACTTGATGAGAACTTGCTATGAAAATCTTTCAAATTTCCTTTTAATGGTAAAGTTGTTGTATTTGGAGGTGACTTTCAACAAATTCTTCCAGTTATACCAAGATCTACAAGAGAAAAGATAGTCCATTCCCCTATTAACTCATTATACATTTGAAACTTCTGTAAAGTTCTCACATTGACAAAAAACATGCATCTCAAAAGTCATCTATCACATCTTGAATCTGAAGAAATTGAATCATCTGCCAATTGGATTATCAATGTTGGTGAGGGTGATATTGATCATGACAACATTGGTGAGTCTATTATTACCATTCTAGATGATATACTTATAAAGGATCTTGATAATGCAATATCATATATTGTTATGACAACATCCAAATTTGTTGGAAAATATGCATAATATTGCCTATTTTCAAGAAAGAGTTATCCTTGCCCCTAGATTAAATAATGTTCATGATATAAATGATTACATGTTGTCCTTACTTCTAGAAGAAGAAATAACATAATATAGCTCTGATAGTATATGCAAAGCTTATGCTACTTCTAACAATATCAATGATTTATATATATTAGAGTTTCTTAATAGTGTCAAGCTCTCTAGTGTTTCTAACCACGAGTTAACATCAAAAATTGGAGCCCCTATTGTGCTGCTTAGAAATATTGATAAAGTCATGGTATGTGCAATAGAACAAGATTGATTATCACAAGGTTAGGTATACATGTTATCTAGGTTGTTGTTATTGTTGGGAAGGCAACTGGGAAAAAAGTAATGATACTTGGGATTATTCTTACTCCATCATATGCTAGACTTCCTTTCAAGCTTCGCAAGAGACAATTTCCAATTTCCTTGTGTTTTGCTATGACAATTAACGAAAATCAAGGACAATCACTTTCCTATGTCGGTCTATATATAGCAATTTTAGCCTTTAGTCATGGTTAGTTTTATGTTGCCATCTAAAGAGTAAAAAGTAAAAAGGGATTGAAAATTCGTATACTTGACAAAGATGAAAATACCAATTCAAGTACTACAAATATAATGTATAAAGAAATTTTTTAAAATTTCTATTAGTTGTAAGTAAATTTTATGTGATCTTTTTCATAATATTATTATATTGATTCAAAGTTATTTTATGTTATTAATTAATTTTTTTTATTTCCTTCTTTTTAAGTTAAGAACATTATATTTGAAAAGTATTGAAAGTGTATTTGCATTAAAGAAGAGTTGTGAATTATCTGTGCGATAGTTTAAATATAATTTTTTAACTATTTTCTATAAAACTTTTGAATTGAGATGTAATTAACACTGCAAACTTTTGTTCTGTAATAGTGCAATTTGAATTCGATCTCGGATAATTAAAACTAAAAATATATGTGACTAGAAGGTTTTCTTGTAGTTAGATTAGTCAACACCAAATATTGGAAGCTGACCTGGACTTTGCTTCAAGCCTACTAAGTTATACAGTTATACTGTACAGTTATAGAATACATTCAATACAGGCACGGCAATCTTTTTGTGTTAGGATTGAAATTAGACAAACTTGATTTTGAATCAATTGTTAGGATTGAAATTAGACAAACTTGATTTTGAATCAATTTGATTTTGATTGAAAACAAGTCAAAATTGCTTTTGGCAAATAAGTGTTTGAGAAAAAAAAAATTTAGGTTGAGAAATGAGATGAACAAACCAAAAAACTACTTGTATGCCCAAAATTAAGAGAGTCCAAAACACCAGATCAAACAGACCCTTGCTGGTTAGTATAAGCTTCAGGACCAGCCACACTGGAGGCAGCCCAAAACACCAGATCAAAACACCCTTGCTAGTTAGTATAAGCTTCAGGACCAGCCACACTGGAGGCAGTTGAAGGACATGCTTGATGATCTGAATTACTGCAACGATAGCAACTTTATAAAATTTCATTCATCCAATTTACAGAAACTTCATTCCTAGTACAACCAGAAAATCATTTTCTTACAAGTCCGTCAAATCCACCAAAATGCCAAGCCCTACCTGGAATACACACAGAGCACACAAATGTTAAGAATGATGAAATGCATGATTGTCATATGATATCTAAAAGGGAATGCAAGAGCTTCCACTGACCTTTTGTACAGAACTTTTATATCTTCCCTTAACAATGGACTTTCTAGAAAGAGATCACCACATTGTTTGGCATCAACAGTCTCAACTTCAAAATCATGAAAACCATAATACTCGTTCCATTCAAACCACATTCTTGAAATTAATTCCTTCTTGAAACAAGTATCGTGATCTTCCTCTTCAGGAGAATCAGCAGCAACCAACCGATATGCAAAGACTTTCCTTCTCTGACCTGGCCGGAATGCACGGCCAATTGCTTGGCGAGTAACTGATGGATTTAGATGAACATCCAAAATGATTATGCGCGATGCCCCAACCAAAGATATGCCTTCTCCACATGCCTTGATCGAGCCAAAGAAGACTTTGGCATCTGGTGAATTGTTAAACTGCTGCATTGACCACTCTCTCTCTTCGGAGCTTGATTCTCCTGAGATAACAAAGATTTCTTTTCTGGGACTCCATCCCTTCTTTTTCACAGATAATCTTTCTAAATACTTCAAAGGTAAGAGATATTGGCTAAAAACTAGAAGCTTCTCCCCACTGGAATCACATAGGTTCAGCATTTTAAGAAAGAATTTTGACTTGACCCCATCCTCCACATTTAGGCTATCTATTTTCTCATCCATTGTATGATCAGATAAAGCACAATTCTCAGCACATTTTTCAGCCATGGGTTTTAATTGAGGGTGAAGATAAACAGCACTCCCTACTGAACTTATCTTAAACTTTCTGGCCAAGTGCTTTAGTTTCTGAGCTTCATTCTTCTGCCGAGGGGTAAGATTCAGCACAACAGTAAAATCTACAAGACCAGGAAGCTCATCAAGAAAATCTCCTTTGTAGTAATGAAGTACCTTGTTGGTCATCTCACGCAAATCTTGAATGACAGCGACTTTCCTTTTGAAATCGGGGTCATTTTGCAAAGTAATTTCAACCTGGTCAAAGAATTTTTTCTTACCTGGTACATCAACTCTACTCAGAATGCGCCTGACAATAGGTCGTGATGTTTCTGAACATAAAAACTTCGGTCGCACAAGGTTTAAAATGCTAAACACCTCTTTGACATGATTCTGATATAAAGTTCCTGACAGTACAACTTTTCGAGGAGTTTGTACTTTGGCAAGGGATTGAACCATGTCAGTATTGTCATTCCTTGGTGTGTGTCCCTCATCTAAAATTAGAATTGAAGGAGCCTTAAGCAATATCTCTTGGCAAGACATGGATACATTGCTAGTTCCACTATCACAGACAATTGAAGAAAATTGCTTGTATCCTAAAAAGAGAATACTCTTCTGCTCCACCCACTGTTTTAACACTTCCAGTTGCTGAGCTCGACTGTCTGCCTTCACTGAGTAAAAATCATACAGTGGCACGTCCTCCACTTGCCATATTTGAAACTCCTTTTTCCAGGTAGCCAAAATCCCCTTCGGAAGAACCACAAGTGGTCTAGCATTAGGATACTTGCCCAGAAAACTTTGCATGAAACATATTATCATGAATGTCTTCCCTGATCCTGGAGCATGGGCCAATATGCAGCCCCCAGGATTGTCACCCACAAGGTTTCTGACAAGAAAATTAAATCCTTCAACCTGATGAGGTTTCATTTGCTTCATATGCCTGGGATGTGCAGAGATTTCAGCCACCACTAGATCATCTTCACCAAATTTAAGTCCGGATAACTCAGGTGCTGCTCTATTTTTGGCATTCCATGAATCCGGCATGTATGTTCTTGTACTTTTTTTAACCTTAAATAGAAAGAACAAATTAACCAGAGATTATATTTTGAATACTTCCTACCCCCAATAAAAAGTAATCCAAATCTTAATCCAGAAAATGAATCATATTATATGATTAATTTTCTGGCAAATAAATTATATCTCTAACATTGGCTTTCAGTTTAGAGGTTAGAAGCTTGAAATTGTTAGCATAGAATTTTTCAGCAGGGCACAGAAGTTACAAAAGCTAAACATTCATAAACTAAAGTACTTTTCATTGTAGAAAGTCTCCCTATAGTTCACAGTTAACCCTTCTCCCTTCTGTGGGAAACTTCGGTGATTTATTTTGATTGATTCAATTTATTTTTTTCCTTTTTCATTCAGCACTTGGAAATCTTTCCCTAATAAACATATAATGCACGTATGACATTCTAACCTTGTACTGGAATTCAAATATGGTTTCAATTCCTCTGCCAATAACCCCACAGACGCGACAAACATAACCAAGATCATCTTTCAAAACAAAAGAGTGATCACAGTCCTCCTCCTCCCCACCTTTATTTTCTTCTTCATCAGGTAGAGGATCCACAGAAACATCCTAGTGAAATCAGAATTAAAATAAATTAGTTCCAGGGAAACTTTAGAGGATGCAATTAGTCATTATTATTGAAAATAGTTGAATAAAACTGATCTATGTGAATGATAGATTATCCTCATGAGTAGAGAGAGAGAGAGAGAGAGAGAGAGAGAACAATATAACATAGACCAGTCAGGGGAGAAACTAAATGTCATGAGGTTTCAACACAACATTATGTTCCATAGTGAGTCATCATGTAAAACTATGGAATTTTTTGCATAGTTCTTAATTTTTATTTTCATTTTCAATAAAAAAAAAGGAAATTATTGACGAAAAGAAAGAATTGCATACTTCTTAATGAAGTGAATGAAGCATCATGTTGACAACCCCACAGTTATCCATTCTGTTATTCTCTTTCTACTCTTTTTTTTTTTTTACAAGAAAAAAAAATTGCCTTGTCTCAGAAATTCTTAACACAGTATATTTAGGAAGCAGAGTAAGCAATAAATGCAAAAAAAAATAAGCAAAGTTCTTATGACACAGCAGAAGATAAAGTAATCAAAGTAAATTACACTTGCTTTTAAAAAAAAAAATTATAACAAAGTAACATAGTCATACTTTGGAACATTCTATTGCCATTGACATCTCCCTCCAAATATCTTCCAGGTCATCCTTTGTATCAACCTGAGAAGCGTCTTCCTCTTGAATACCAATATAAACACCTTTATCTTTTCCAACGGTATCTATACCACCCAGATGTTTTTCAAGTTTTACATCAATGCTTCCAGCATGAGACACAATGAGAGGATGGTATACATTGGAAGCATGGTACTCCTGATAATAATTGCAAATAGAATATCAATGGATGTCAGATAAACAAAAGAAAAAGGAAAGAAAGATATAGAATCTCATGAAAAGTCACAGCAAATACAACATCCACACAGTCAAAATCCAACGATGGGAAGCTAATACAGTAATCCAGAATATGTGTGCATACCTGTGCAGATTTTTTATTTTTCTTTTCAGCTTGCTTGAGTTTATACCACTCCGAATAGCCATGCTTCTTCCAGCAAACATCCTCGGTATGTCTTTTGCTATTACAATGAGTGCAGAAATGAGACAATGATTTGGAAGGATGAGTAGAAGTTACTGGCTGAGAGTTGTTTTTTTGGACAGCAACGGCAGGTGCTTCAGATCGATCTTTTATTCCCATGGTGAGTTGTCTCTGCTCCTCACAACGATGATAGTTATGCTTCTTCCAGCAAACATCCTCGGTATGTCTTGTGTTGTTACAATGAGTGCAGAAACAAGACAATGAGTTGGAAGGACGAGTAGAAGTCACTGGCTGAGAGTTGTTTTTTTGGACAGCAAGGGCAGATGCTTCAGATCGATCTTTTGTTTCCATGGTCTCTTGTCTTTGCTCCTCACTATGATGATATTTATGCTTCTTCCAGCAAACATCCTCGGTGTGTCTTGTGCTATTACAATGAGTGCAGAAACGAGGCGATGAGTTGGAAGGACGAGTAGAAGTTGCTGGCTGAGAGTTTTTTTTTTGGACAGCAAGGGCTGGCGCTTTAGATCCATCTTCTGCTCCTATGGTGAATTGTCTTTGCTCCTCACAGCGATGATAGTCATGCTTCTTCCAGCAAACATCCTCGGTATGTCCTGTGCTGTTACAATGACTGCAGAAATGAGACAACGAGTCGGAAGGACAAGTAGAAGTTACTGGCTGAGAATTGTTTTTTTGGACAGCAGACGCTTTAGATCGATCTTTTGTTCCCATATTGAGTTGTCTCTGCTCCTCACAAAGATAGTCATGCTTCTTCCAGCAAACATCCTCGTTATGTCTTCTACTATTACAATGAGTGCATAAATGAGACAATGAGTTGGAAGGACGAGTAGAAGTTAATGGCTGAGAGTTGTTTTTTTGGACAGCAAAGGCTGACGCTTTAGATTGATCTACTGTCCCCATGGTCAATTGTCTCTGCTCCTCACGACGAACTTGTGAATAGGCTTCCTCCAGACTTGGTAAAGGAGAGGTAGCTAAGACACGACTACTAACTTGATCCAGATTGTGATCAAGGCCACCAAGGAATATATAAACTCTATCCTCCGCAGTGAGTTTGGACACACCATATCATTGGGCCTATGATAATCAAGCTCCAAAAATATGGAATTCAACTCACTGTAATATTCTTAAAGCGAGCGGCCTCCTTGGCACGATTGAAAAGATTTCTTCATCAATTATAGACTTGAGAAGAATCAGAGACATCAAGATAGCTCCTCTTGACAGCGTCCCAAACTTCTTTAGTTATTCCACATTGCACAAATGGACCATCAGTTTGTCGGTCATGGAGTTGGCCTCCCATTCATCATAGCTTGGGTCGGTCTCTGCAGGTCCAACCTTCCTTCCTGTAATGTGTATAAGACTGTTAATGATAGAGATATTGTATAGTTAATATAAACTTAATTGTATAGTTGACTCATCCATTAGGCTAATGTGGAGGCTAATACTTAGGGATATTTTCTAGCATATTCATAGGGATTGATAGCATAATCATCAGAATTGATTTATTTTATTTCCTTGAGTCTGTGGTACTTGTATATGTTGAAATATTCTTCAGAGATATCCTTCAACTTTTCCAATATTCTCCCACCTAATCCAGCATGGTGTTGTCTACAACTTTACATGTTATTCTCTTCTTTATAGTTGTCTACAGAGTGTATATTTTTCTGTCACATAATTATGTCTTTCTCTTTAGAATCTTTCACAATGTACATATAGGAAGTCTTGTTGTACAGATATGAATTATTAAGGGAATATTTTTCTCTCTGAACATTCTGTTATTCACATAATTCCCATAAGAGAAAACTGACAGTATATAAACCTATGTTGTCTAATGGAATAATCATTAGAAAGCTTTGCAATCTTTGTTTTTGCTCCTTGTTATTTCATGGTATCAAAGCCTAGTTGGCTTTAGTTTTCTAATTCTCGATAGGATCAGTGGGTGCTTGTGTGAGGTCACTTGAGAAAGTGACTTTTGGTTCTCACCACCAATCCAGGGAGGAGTGCCATCGTGAGTTCGACCCATCCCCGAAGAACGGCAACAGTTCATGGCGCGCATGAAGCTCACGAGTCGTTTGAAGGTTCAGCTGTTCTCCCATGCGTTGACTCATGCGACGGCATTTTGCGGCATGGCTTGTGTTCCCTATGTTGACTCCTAATTGCTGGCCTATTCCCAGTGTCAGTCCGGTCGTACGAGTTTGTTTGGATATTTGGTCTCTTTACTTTAGCTTGTACACGCCTCTGTGCTCTCTGTTCTCTCTGTTTCTATTTTGCATATATGTTTTTTCTTTGTTTTTCCTCTAGAAATGGTAGAAACTAAGGCCCATGTTGTTGAATTAAGTTCATCCATGTCGAAAATTACTGAGCACAAATTGAATGGATCCGACCATCTGGAGTGGAGTAAAACTATCAAGGTCTACCTTCGGAGTGTTGAGAAGGATGACCATTTGACTAGAGAACCTCCTACGGATGAAACTAAACAAGTGTGGCTTAGAGATAATGCACATTTGTTCGTACAGATTACAAACTCTATTGATAGTGAGATAATCGACCTAATTAACCATTGTGAGTTTGTTAAAGAATTGATGGATTATTTAGAGTTTCTATATTCTGGCAAAGGGAATGTATCTCATATATATGAAGTATGCAAATCATTTTATCGTGCTGACAAAAAGGGTAAAACCCTCACTACTTACTTTATGGAATTCAAAAGAACATATGAAGAACCGATGGTCTTATTGGAGGAAGAAGAACACTGTTGTCTGTTTGTTTCACAAATGGTTGCTATGTACTTAAACAATTTTCAGACTGACTAGTAGAGATACTTGGAGAGGTGATGTCATAGACTAGCCAAAAACTTCTTGTGGAAACAGCACTACCCCAAAATTGCTTAGGAACCTTCATCTGGAAATCCTTGCACGGGCTGTCTCAAGCACATGCCTATTCTTTCTCTCAGTTGCCCCATTTTGGGTTGGTGTACCGACACATGAAGTATGATGAAGAATCCCTTGTTGGGTCAAGTAGTTTTGAAAAGATTTTGAGATATATTCTTTAGCATTATCACTACATAATATATGGATTGAAGCATTAAATCGAGTTTTGACCTCAACATGAAAGGCAGAAAAATGAGAAAACACCTCAGAGCAATTTTTTCATAAAATAAATCCATGTCATTCAAGAAAAATCATCCACAAAACTAACAAAATATCTAAAACCAATCTTAGATGAAATGGGACTCGATCCCCAAATATCTAAATGAACTAACTCAAAAGCAAAATCAGCTCTTTTATTAACTCTAGGACTTAATGAACTACGATGATGTTTTGCAAAATGGCAAAACTCGTATTCTACCTTTGAAACATCGCGAAACTGGGGATACAATTTCTTCAAGACAGGCAAATAAGGATGTTCCAATCGATAATGTGCATCAATTAGAGATATGACACTAGGACAAGCAACTGGTCAAGGTTCCCACGTATCAAGAATGTAGAGACCACCGAATACATGTTCTTTACCAATAATCTGCTTCATCATAAGATCCTGAAAAAGGCAATGATTAGGAAAGAATGACATATAACAATTCAAATCCTTGGTGAGTCTACTCACTGAGATCAAGTTAAAGGTAAGACTAGGTAAACTTAAAATAGACAACAAAGTGATAGAAGAAGTAGGTTTAACAATCCCTGAGCCATCAATATTATAAGTGGATCCATATGCTATGGTGACAGGGGAGGAGGATTTATGTGGCTTGAAACTAGAGAATGTATATGGATTACCTGTCATGTGATCTATGGCTCCGGAATCAATGACCCATTTGTTTGAAGAACAAATGAGTCAAGTTTTACCTTGCTCAGCAAGAGCAGTGACGGAAGTAGAGTCCCTTAGGAAGGCTTGACATTTAGCATATTCATCAGCTAATATAATAACGCCTTTCCCAGATGATGAACTAGAAGTCGCCACAACATTAGCAGCCTGCATCCTCTGATTGCGTTTCTGCAATTTCTTATAGTTCCACTTTGTATGGCTTGGTTCCTTGCAATAGTAGCACACAATCTCGCTACTCTTCCCATTGGTCGTGGTCGCTCCTCTGATGGCCTTGCTATCGCAACCAAAACATTAGTCTGTTGAGTCAATGGGGTATTCTCTATATGTAGGACCCTGCTAAAGACCTCCTAGAGGGAGGTGATTTCTGAACTAGCAAGAATATGTGATTTGGCAATCTCAAACTCTTATGGAAGACCAGCCAAGACACTAACGATAGCCATTTGTTCTCTTTGAGTTTGCTACATTTTGACGTCAGTACTAAACGGCAAAAGTACATTTAGTTCTTCATCCCATCCAACTTGATAGAAATAGTTAGGAAGAAAGTCTCATGGATGGTCACTGTGGATGGCCTGCTGTTGTCAGAATCGTTCGAAGCATTCTCCTTAGACATGGTATAGAATTGAGAGAATGTAAAAAAAGGAGAAAGAGAAGAGAAGGGCGGCTAGGTTTCAACCACAAGAGAGATAGTGGCGGAAGAATTTTTAGCCTTCAAAACTTATCTTTATATGATTGCTTCAATAGTTAATTTACATGTCAAATGTTATCACAGTAGTTCAAATATATTTATTTATTTATTTTCTATTTATATAGTGTCAAAGTATAGCTTGTATATGTCAAAGTATAGCCTGTATATATGTCAAAGTAGAGTCTGAACTTAGCATGTGTACAGCCTGAACAATTTGACTTGGTTTTCATGAGGACTGACTTAGGTATTCGGTGGAGTGATTTCAGGAGAGATTGAGGGTTGTAATCTAGCCTATAAATACTTGTTTTGCTTTGAGTAATAGATCAGAACATTGCACTATCAGATTGTTCTCACTTACATGGTATCAGAGCTCTTGGTTTTTTGGTATTTCTGGATATCGCGTTACTTCTTGGTTGGTCACTTAGAAGTGACTGTTAGTCGACACCGCCGGTCCAGGGAGGTGTGTAGTGGCAAATTCGGCCAGTCACCGAAGTCCGGTGACCTAACTCTAAGCGCGTGAGCTTCACGCGCTGTCGCTACAGTTCGGATCGTCTCCGACGTGCCAGCGCGTGAGGGCGCGTGTGGTGGAATCTCCGGTCGCGGTTTGGTTCGATGGCGTCGAATCGCCATTTCCGGTCTATCCCTGGCGTCATCTTCGTCATTGGAAGCTTTTTAGGTACTGGGCATCATTCACAGGAGTTGTGCATGCTGAGTTTAAACTGGAAGCTAAGCCAAGTTCAGATTTATATATTCTGAAGTATCAGTTGGATATTCACATTCTCAACTCAGTGGCAGTTTGGTGAATATTCAGGTTCAGGTTTATATATTCTGAAATTTCTTAATTCATACATTATTTCTTTGTCTTTATCACAAAGAAAATGTCAGATACTAAGCCATCTATTAATGAGTTAGTACCCACAATGTCAAAAATAACTGAGCATAAGTTAAATGGGTCTAACTATTTAGAATGGAGTAGAACCATTAGAATTTATCTACGGAGTGTTGAAAAAAATGACCACTTGGAAAAAGAACCTCCTACAGATGAAACTAGACAAATTTGGCTTAGAGATGATGCCCGTTTGTTCCTACAGATTATGAACTCAATTGATAGTGAAGTAATTGGGTTAATTAATCACTGTGAATTTGTCAAGGAATTGATGGAATACTTAGAGTTCTTGTACTCTGGTAAGGGAAATATATCTCGTATATATGATGTCTGTAAAGCTTTTTATCATACTGAGAAAGAAGGTAAGTCGCTTACATCTTACTTCATGGAATTCAAGAAGATCTATGAAGAATTGAATGTGCTTTTACCATTTAGTACTGATATCAAGGTACAAAAGTCTCAGAGGGATCAAATGGCAATCATGAGTTTTCTGACAGGCCTTCCTTCAGAATTTGAGACTGCCAAATCTCAAATTCTTGCCAGTACTGAAATTAACTCACTTCAGGAAGTATTCAGTAGGGTCTTACGTACAGAAAATACTTCATCAACTCAACAACCTAATGCCCTCATTACCAAAGGAGGGGATGTTGAAAGAAGGCTAAACAGAGGAGGAACTTCGGCCACTGGAAAGACTAGTGATATTGTGTGTTATTACTGTAAAGAGCCCGGCCATACAAAGCGTAATTGTAAAAAATTACAGAACTGTAACCAGAGGTATCAAACCACCAATGTTGCTGCTGTTTCTAGTTCTTCTGAGAAGGGTATTACAATTTCAGCTGATGAGTATGCTAAATATCAAGCTTTCTTGAAGGAGTCTACTTCAGTCACTAGTCTTGCTGAACAAGGTAAAACATGCCTTATCTCTTCTTCAAACAAATGGGTTATCGATTCTGGTGCCACAGATCATATGACAGGTAATCCCAATACTCTTTCAAATTTCAAGTCACACAAATCTCCATCCCCGGTTACCATAGCAGATGGGTCTACATATAACATTAACGGTCTAGGGACAGCGAAACCCACTTCTTCTATTACTTTGTCATCTGTTCTAAGTCTACCAAATCTCTCTTTTAACCTAATTTCTGTAAGTCGGCTCACCAAAGATCTAAATTGTTGTGTCTCATTCTTTCCTGATTACTGTCTTTTTCAGGATCTTAAGCAGATTGTTGGTAAAGGACATGTATCTAATGGTCTTTACATTCTTGACACTTGGGAACCTCAGTTAGTTGCTTGTGCTAAGGCCACCTCTCCATTTGAAGCACATTGTCAGTTAGGACATCCTTCTCTGCCTACCTTGAAGAAGTTATGCCCTCAATATCATGATGTAACATCAATTGAATGTGAATCTTGTCATTTTGCAAAACATCATCGGGGTACGTTAAGTCCTAGAATAAATAAACGGGCTGCATCAGCCTTTGAATTAGTACATTCAGATATTTAGGGACCATGTCCTGTATTGTCTAAATTTGGTTTTAGATATTTTGTTACATTTGTGGATGATTTTTCTCGAATGACATGGATTTATTTTATGAAGAATCGTTCTGAGGTATTTTCCCATTTTTCTGCCTTTTCTGCTGAAATTAAGACCCAGTTTAATGTTTCTGTACATGTCTTAAGGAGTGATAATGCTAAAGAATATATGTCAGAAACATTTCAAAACTATTTAACCCAACAAGGGATAATTCACCAAACTTCATGTGTTGATACACCGGCTCAAAATGGGGTAGCTGAAAGAAAGAATAGGCATCTTCTTGAGACTGCCCGTGCCTTAATGTTTCATATGAAAGTTCCCAAACAATTCTGGGATAGTGCTGTTTCCACAGCAAGTTTTTTAATTAATCGGATGCCTTCTACAGTCCTTGATGGTGCCACACCTTACAGTATTATGTTTCCCAATAAGCCACTGTTTCCTGTGGAACCTCGGGTATTTGGAAGTACATGTTATGTTCGCGATGTTCGGCCCCATATTACTAAACTTGATCCCAAAGCCTTGAAGTGTGTATTCTTGGAATATTCTCGTCTTCAGAAGGGTTATCGGTGCTACTCTCCCGATCTAAACAGACATTTGGTCTCAACTGATGTGGTCTTCTCAGAGAAACAACCTTTCTTCTCCTCACTACCCTTAACACCAAGTCAGGGGGAGGATGAAAAATGGTTAATCTATAATACCACATCCTCAAACGCCCCTGCCAGTCCATCTGAAGGGAATCCAGTTGAAGAGTACTCATCAGCAGAACAGACGGACACTGATATCCTTCATGCTATAGCAAGACCACCGATTACTCAAGTGTATTCTCGAAGACAAACAACCAGTGATACATATCCTGCGCCAGTCACTTCGTCATCGGATCCTCCACCAAACGATCATGACCTACCTATCGCTCTCCGCAAAGGTAAACGTCAATGCACCCTCCCTAAGTCCAATTATCCCATTGCTAATTTTATATCCTATAATCATTTATCACCATCATCTAGTGCTTTAATTGCCTCTCTAGACTCTGTTTCTGTTCCTAAAACTGTTCAGGAAGCCTTGGCCCATCCAGGATGGCGTGCTGCTATGCTTGACGAAATAGAAGCATTAGATGCCAACCGAACATGGAATCTTGTACACTTACCTGCAGGAAAGAAAGCTGTCGGATGCAAGTGGGTCTTTGCCATTAAATTTAATACAGATGGTTCCATTTCTCGACTTAAAGCTAGATTAGTAGCTAAAGGATATGCCCAGACCTATGGGGTAGATTATTCTGATACATTCTCTCCGGTGGCCAAACTCACCTCAATCCGCCTGTTCATTTCTCTAGCTGCATCCGAAAATTGGCCATTGTATCAATTGGATATAAAAAATGCTTTCTTGCATGGTGACCTTCACGAAGAAGTATATATGGAGCAACCACCTGGATTTGTTGCTCAGGGGGAGTATGGGAAAGTCTGCCATTTAAAAAAATCATTGTACGGTTTGAAGCAAAGTCCCCGAGCATGGTTTGATAAGTTCAGCATGGCAGTTCAGGAGTTTGGGTTGAAGAAAAGTAAATGTGATCACTCTGTATTCTACAAGCAATCAAAGGATGGTATTATTCTTCTTGTTGTTTATGTTGATGATATTGTCATTACAGGAAATGACTGTGTAGGAATTTCATCCCTCAAATCATTCTTGCACACCAAGTTTCAGACAAAAGACCTGGGCCACCTGGATTTGTTGCTCAGGGGGAGTATGGGAAAGTCTGCCATTTAAAAAAATCATTGTACGGTTTGAAGCAAAGTCCCCGAACATGGTTTGGTAAGTTCAGCATGGCAGTTCAGGAGTTTGGGTTGAAGAAAAATAAATGTGATCACTCTGTATTCTACAAGCAATCAAAGGATGGTATTATTCTTCTTGTTGTTTATGTTGATGATATTGTCATTACAGGAAATGACTGTGTAGGAATTTCATCCCTCAAATCATTCTTGCACACCAAGTTTCAGACAAAAGACCTGGGCCACCTAAAGTACTTCTTGGGAATTGAAGTAACAAGAAGTAAGAAAGGAATACTTCTGTCCCAAAGAAAGTATGTTCTTGACATGCTTACAGAAACTGGAAAGCTAGCTGCTAAACCTTGTAGTTCCTAATGATTCCAAATGCACATCTTGCAAAAGATGATGCGGATCTCTTCGATGATCCAGAAAAATACAGGCGATTAGTCGAAAAATTGAACTATCTTACTCTAACATGACCAGACATTGCTTTTGCAATAAGTGTCATTAGTCAATTCATGTCTGCACCTACTGTCAAACACTGGGAGGCTCTAGAACAGATCCTACGCTACCTAAAAGGAGCTCCTGGTCTTGGTATATGGTACAGCAACCATGGGCATACCAGAATTGAATGCTTTGCAGATGCTGATTGGGCCGGTTGCAAGATTGACAAGCGATCCATCACTGGATTCTGTGTCTTTATGGGAGGAAACTTAATATCATGGAAAAGTAAGAAACAAGGTGTTGTATCTCGATCAAGTGCTGAATCCGAATATAGAGCTATGGCACAATCCGCTTGTGAGATCTTGTGGATATACCATTTGTTAGATGAGGTTGGAGTGAAGTGTTCAGCAAAAGTGTGGTGTGATAATCAAGCTGCTTTCCATATTGCTTCAAATCCTGTTTACCATGAAAGAACTAAACACATTGAGGTTGATTGTCATTTTGTTCGTGAAAAGATTGAAGAGAACTTAATCACTACTGGATATGTGAAGACAGGAGAGCAACTTGCTGACTTATTTACAAAGTCTCTAAATGGGACTCGAATTAATTATTTATGTAACAAGCTGGGCATGATTAACATCTATGCACCAGCTTGAGGGGGAGTGTCAAAGTATAGCTTGTATATGTCAAAGTATAGCCTGTATATATGTCAAAGTAGAGTCTGAACTTAGCATGTGTACAGCCTGAACAATTTGACTTGGTTTTCATGAGGACTGACTTAGGTATTCGGTGGAGTGATTTCAGGAGAGATTGAGGGTTGTAATCTAGCCTATAAATACTTGTTTTGCTTTGAGTAATAGATCAGAACATTGCATTATCAGATTGTTCTCACTTACATATAGCATATTTTCGATCTTTTTTCACCATCTTAGCTCCTTGTGTCACTTTAGCTAGTGCATCTCACATCACAGCGAGGGAAATTTAGTGCCTTTTGCATCAAACTACTTATTCCCACAAAATACCCAAGCCTTATGTAGCATCGCCACTTCATTTAGAAAGACATTGGACAATTGAATCGAACATGATATAACATTTTGATATACAACAGGAAACTCCTGATTTTGTCATGCTGTTTTACTGTTCATGCTTCTTAGCCCACACCACTTACCGGTAGCCCACTTAGTGGCTTCCATAAAGCCTCAAACACTACATAGAAAGTCCATATAATTTTTTTTTTCTTTTGACAGTTTAAATTCTACTGTCTTTGATGCAAAATAGTTCTAGCACACAAGCATAGCAATCTATGCGCCCAAATAAACTAAATGACGACAAAAGCAAGCATTACGTACGAGATGCAAATAAGCAGCTGAAAACCATTAGACCATAAGGATAAAAAGAAAATGCGGCCAAAAAACAAACCACTGGTTCGCAACTATTGACCAACATTTATGGCAACTATTCTGATTCACGTGATGAAAGGGGCAAAAAGAACCCAGCTCAGAAAGGATTAAGGTATACGGCTTGAAGGGCGCTTAGCTGGTAGTATGCCAACTGCTGGCGATACCATGAATGGCAACGAAAACACTAAATATTACAATCAATCAAAACTTGGGCAAACGACATTGTCAAATCAAATGTAAAATTCAAGAAAGGAACTAGAGGACGAACCTCACTCTTCACCCCACACACCCGAATTGGATATGCAATTCGCAGCAGAAAGAGCTTCAAAAGACCCTCAATTTCGACACAATAATCGACTGAGGCGAGTCAGGCTGAAATCTTCGCTTGGATGTGCAATTTCTTGGTGGAGCGATCGAGCCAGTGAGTCGCAGAGAGTGACTGCGTCGTACTGAGAGTGGAAAACCTTCTGTGCATGCAAGCGTCGATCGAGGGAAAGCGAAAAGCCGAGCTAACCGTACGATAGGGGTAGCCCTTGACCCTTGAGTTCCCGCGTAAATGTGGTGGGTCAATCTAGTTTTTTTTTTTTTAATGCTATTACAGAGGCCCAAAAGGACCTAATCACGAGCAGAGACTATCTAGAATGGACCTCGGGTCTCCTAACATCCGGCACGAGATCCTTCTGCACGATGACCCTTAAATCCTCAGGCAGCTCCTCCAGCACCCGCCGGCCGCTGCTCGTTCTTATCGCCGTCGTCGCCAACCAATCAGCCGCGGCGTTCGCATTTCTGTAGCAATGACACAGTATAACCACCCAATCTCTTCTCATCATCTCCCTCGTCCTCTGAATCAGAGTTGCCAACGGACGCTCGGTCGAAGTTCCGCAGCAGACGAGGCCGATTGCTTGCCGCGAGTCCTACTCAAGGATGACTTTCCTGAAGCCTTTTTCCCACTCCAGTTCGAGACCCGTCGCCATACTCCAGATCTCCGTCGATAGGCTATCCTTATTGCCGAGGTACATCATGAAGCCAAACCTCCAGCAACCCTTCGAATCTCTGATGATGCCGCCACACCCCGCAGCTGAGCCACCATTTGGCTTGATCCATCCACCCAGCCAACGTCCGGAGGTTGCCACGCAACTCGGATCGCTTTCCTGACATTATCCATGAATTTCAGAACCGTCGCACTATCTTCAAATTCTTTGGCTGCAGTATAATACCCCAATACAAATTTGCGGAGTCACAAAACTCATCCCTGAAGACCCAAGCATTGCGTCTTAACAATATTCTACCTCACCGAAAGTAAGATTCCAAATCACACTCTCTGATTTGCCCACATCTCTTTTACTGATAAACAAAAACCAATCTATCGTCTCCTTTGAAAAATTCTAGCCAGTACTTGGATTTTACTAGCATTTTCCACAAATCAATGAAGACAGGGCAATCTTTTAACGCGTAGATCATTGTCTCCTCATTATTGCCACATTGTTTACACAACGAGTTAGTGGTTAAATTTCTTCAACGTCTCTGTGAATTTGTAAAGAGTTTATCTAATTATTTGATTTCCAGGCCAACCCCAAATAATCTTCCAATATTTTGTCGTGGTATGCGTTTCCGCCTCAGTGATAATTTTATAGTTATAAGCTGATTGGTTCCTTTTTTTTAATAAATTTTTAAAAATGTATAAATTATTATTTTAATCCTTAAAAAATTATAATTATTTTAATTTAATTATTAAAAAATAAATATCTCAATCTCAATTTAATTTAATTTGAAAATAATATCCGAGGCTTTAAAAATTAAATCAGTTAAACTGATAAAAACACTAATTATTAAAAATTAAACAAGGTTATTTTAAAAAATTCTCTCCCTTCCTCTCTCTTTTCTATCATTTTCCTCTAACAAAACACTAATTGAGTTTTATGAATAGGGAGAAATTGAGAATGAGTGAAAGTGCGGGAGGAAAATTGATAAAAATAGAAAATTTGGGACCAATTTTAGATTTCTTTTCATTGAAGTAACTATATATATAATTAATTTAAAGACATTTTAATAATTTTTGTAAAATTATTAAAATGTTATTCTCAAATAAAAATATCACACTCTTTTCTATCATTTTCCTCTAACAAAACACTAACTGAGTTTTATGAATAGGGAGAAATTGAGAATGAGTGTAAGTGCGGGAGGAAAATTGATAAGGATAGAAAATTTGGGACCAATTTTAGATTTCTTATAATTAATTTAAAGACATTTTAATAATTTTACAAAAATTATTAAAATGTTATTCTCAAATAAAAATATCACAAGACGAGAAGTGTAAATTTTGTCTCCGTTCTCATCCTTCAAAAAAAAATTTCAATTGCGAGAAATTTCCACATTCAAATCCCTATTGTCACTTCTAAGTCAAAGTATGATCTAAATAGTATATATATCTTTCCATGTATCTGTCCCTTGCATTGAATTTTAATATTTTAAATATTGCATTAATTTTATCCCTTAAATTTACAAATATCAATTGCGTCATAATTTTATATTTTGACAACTCGAAAAAATTGTCTAGAATTCTAGATTATTTCATTCTCTTCGAGAAGTATTATTGAAAGGAAAGCCATATTTTCTTTTATAAATTAATTGTGTGAAAGTATATTAATCCAGTCAAATTATAAAAGAAATAATGTTTTTTTAAAAGAACAAGTGTCGAACATAAATTTTTTGGGCAAAAAAAAAGGGTACCACTTAATTAAAGCTTGAACTCCTATTTGAATTTGTTTAATTTTAAATAAACAAAATTATATGGAAGTTTAACTTAGATCAACTTATATACAACCACTGTTTCATAAATTTATTTTAAGGGATGCAAATTACAGACAACTTTCTGCGATACAATTAGCTAATTAAGAACATGCAAGAAAATAAAAATTATAGCAGCCACTTTCTTTAAATTTGTTCCTGCAATTACTCTATTCATTGTCCATTGTTTTAAAAATTAGATTGATTATTGAATCAGTTGATATACTAATTTATAATTTATTAATCTAATCGTGATTGAAATGATAATAATTAAATACATATATTTTTTATTTTATATATTAAAAATATATAATATAATAAATTAATAAATATTTTTTATACTTAATCTTAGTAAAATTATATTATCATTATTATTATATGTAATTACTTTTTTATTTTTTTTTTTTGTTCTTTTATTTGTTTTTATGACAAAAATAATATTATTATAAATAAATAATTAAAAAAATAAATAAATATAACATGATAGAAAAGAATAAAAAAGATAAAAAAAACAAATTGTTAAATTTCATATAGTATAAAATATAGCACTATTTTGTAAATTATGAATTTTTTTTAAAACAAAAACTGGTTGGTAGGTTCAACCGATTATTGACTGGGGTTTTGATCATGGATGAAAAAATCGGACCGGACCGGCCGGTCAGATCGGTGACCAGACGAACGTCCAGTCCAGTTGAGATAAAAAACCGACTGGACTTCAGACCGGTAAAGAACCGTTGGAACTGGCTTCGGGCCGGCAAAACCGGTGGAACCGCGGTTGAAGAAGAAGAACTGAAAATAAAAAAAAAGAACCGTCGGCGTCGTCTGGACTCTGGATGATAGAAAGAGAAGAAGAATAATGATATGCAAGACAGAGATGAAAAATTGGTTGTTCGTACGCCTCCCTCAACTTCTGTACTGTTTTCTTTCCGGATACACAAGCTTCGCCGGAGAGAAGGTTAAATGATGAAGATTGTAGATAAAAAGAAGAGGAAGTGGGAGGAGAGAGAAGAGAGAAGAGGAATATGAATGAGATGACTCGAAAATCAAATTGGAGACAGACATGGAAAACCGAGAAAGAGAAAGAGAGAGCAGATTCAAGACGTGTTGCGCATAGGCTGCCACCTGCCACTATGATCTCGTGCTTCAATACTTACTGATATTCAATTGGAGCTTGCTTGAAAATTGTATCTTCTGCCTTTGGAAAAGACTATATTCTGCCAATTTTCTTTAATATCTAACCCATCCATTTCAGTTCATTTATTGCCCCTCCTAATGGGAAACCAAGAAAGAGAAAAGAAAAGCACATGAGTACGTGTAATGTTGAGGGAACCTTTTCAATTTGATAATAATATAAGTAATTTTTTTTACCATGTGCCCAATTTTAATAAATAAAATAAGTTGTTAATATAAATATATATAATATTTTTAATAAAAAATAAAATTAATTATTAATTTAATAATAACAAATTAAAAAATATATATTTAATTACTACCGGTTCAACCACGGTCAAACCCCGACCTAACCACTGAACTTTAAATCGGTACGTTCACCGGTTCAATAACCGGTCCGATTTTTAAAACATTGGTTTTAATTAACCAATTTTTGAGATCAATTGTATCCGATCAGTGACCAATTTTTAGTCAAACCAACAGTTCCAATTCAATTCTATAATTTATGATAATCTATTGCAACAAAAACTAATACTATATTTCAATCACATGAGACCAAACGATTAATGGTACCAAATGTATATATACTTGTACACACCCATGAAGCAAAGTACTCCACTCATAAATTTGTGTCTAAATAAGGTTAGATTGTAAAAGAAAGAAAAAAAATTCCCACCAATATCCAATAGCTATACAACTATGACACCCGTTGATGAACTCAGATTCTTTCAATTTCTTAGAAAAATGACAGTGTAAATATTAGGACAACTAGTATATTGTATCTCACAGCATGTGAGTCTCACACCTAATGTGTCTAATCTCTCTTTCTCTCTCTCTCTCTCTGAAAATTGAAAGAATCTGAAACCCTCGTTGGTTAGTTTCATTAGGGTTTTCATTTACCTGGCTGAAACATTAGATAATGCAGGAAAAGTCGAAGTTTCTGAATGATCGTCAATAATAATACCATGTTGTTTTTCGTCTGTGTTAGAGACAAAAGAAGAAGACGTGGTCCCAGTCTCGTTCTCGTTCTCGTTCTTACTCTCGCCATTTTTTTCCAGGAAAGCTTCTTGAAGTCGCAAAGCGTATTCCAACTTCCACAGAACATCTCCCATTGAAGGTCTATCCACCCCATAATCAGACAAGCATTTCTCAGAAGCATCAGCGAAAGTCTCTATAGATTCTGGGTCACACGTCCCTACAAGTGTAGGGTCTATGATCTTCTCAATCAAACCCTTCTTCTTCCATTGCATGGCCCAATCAGCCAAGTTCACTTGCTCTCTTGGCAGTTGAGGACTAAGGGGTGCCCTAGCACACAGTGCCTCCAACAAAACCACTCCGAACGAGTACACGTCAGACTTTTCCGTCAACTGTTGTCGCCGGAAGTACTCCGGGTCTAAATACCCGAAACTACCCTTCACCGCCGTGCTAACGTACCCTTGGCCCATAGGGGCATCCTTGGAAAGCCCGAAATCAGAAACCTTAGCCGTGAAGTTATCGTCAAGCAAAATATTCGTCGTCTTCACATCTCGATGGATTATGCCTTGTGCAGTACCAGTGTGAAGATAATGAAGCCCTCGAGCTGCTCCAATGCAGATCTCCAACCTTTGCTTCCATGAAAGCGTCGACGACAAGTTCTTTCCGTACAGATGATCTCTCATATGACCATTCGACATGTACTCATAGACCAAGATCATCTCCTCGTTCTCGTCGCAGTACCCGATTAAGGATACTAAGTGTCTGTGTCTTAACTTGGACAACATTTGAATCTCTGTCTGAAACTCTGCGATTCCTTGATCTGATTGTGGGTTTCCTCTCTTAACGGCTACTTGGGTCCCATCATCGATGGTACAGAGATAAACGTTGCCGAAGCCTCCAACGCCAATTACGGTTTTAGAGTCCCAATTCTTAGTTGCTTCTTGCAATTCTGCTAAAGAGAAGTACCTGCCTAAGCCTGATGAGGCGCCAAAATGAGAACCGACTGAAGCCTTGCTACCACTCATGAAGCTTGCATCGCCTGTTTGATTTGTACACAATGAATTTGTAAATTTTTAGCAACATAAGTGAGATTGATTTAATAGATAAAAATTATGATAATCATATTTAATAGATAAAAATTAGGTTAATATGATTATCAGCATTTATAAATATCGATTAAAATCATATTTTGGTCACTCACATATTTTTTTTAATTTGGTCGTTCATAAATTTTTATTCTCAATTTAATCCTTTACAAATTGATATATTATCAATCTAGTCTCTAAAAAAATTTTATTCTCAATTTGGTCCTTCATAGATTGATATGCTATTAATTTAGTCCCTCACTTATTTTCACTCTTAGTTTGATCCCTCACAAATTGATATATTACTACTTTAATTTTTTTTTTTGCTAGTCATAAGTTTTAATAGTCACAACTTTTGATGAAGGGGCTAAATTGATAACATATAAATTTATGAGGGATCAAATTGAAAATACAAATACATGAGGGGCTAAATTAATAACATGTCAATTTCTGATTAAACATATTGAGAATGAAAATTTATGAATGATTAAATTGATAATATATAATTTATAAGGGACTAAATTGAGGATAAAAATTTGTAAGGGACTAACTTGATAAAGAATGCATCTGTGAGAGACTAAAATACAGTTTTAGTCTATAAATATCACTTCGTGTAAGAATATATAAGCATCTTATGGCAAAACTATTATTTATGCATATAGACTTTTAATTATAACTTAAAATTTTATTTTGTGTAAATTATAACAAGTGTTTTTAATTTTATATTATGGTTTTAGATTTATTGTCATCCAAACATTTAATGGTAGGGCTAATTTAACATTTCATTTTACATATATCAACGTCAAATCATTTATTCACTTTGGATATATCACATCATATACAATTTAAAAGGGCTAAAATATAGTGTGATTTTTTCTTTCAAACCCTAAATATGTCTTTGAAAATTATATCATATTTTAATCATTTTAAATTGATATCTGACGTGACATATTTAATGTGAATGATTTAAAATTAATGTATACAAATAGAATATCATGTCAATATTTACTGTTAAATATTTGAATGATGTTAGACTCAGAGATATTATCAAAACAAATTTAAAATATATAAGTTATAATTGATATGAAATAAAATTTTTGATTATAAACTTCCAATTGAATATAGGTCAAAGTTTAAAAACATGAATAATATTTTTGCTACCATTTTATTTGTATCTCAAATAAACTTATAAATGACTTCATATATGTACCTCTGGCAGACTATAGTTCAATAATAATTTTGACTCTCAAAATTTAAAATGTAATATTTTGTTCCCTAAAAGATCACAAAAAAGTAAAAATATTAGATATTAACCAAAAGTATAACATATAAAAATTATGTGACTTTAAGAGACATACAAGTTAGAGATTATGAATAAGAAAACAATAAGAAAGATTACATAGGTATAAAGTATGATGTGATAAATTATGTGATTTTAAATCTTAATTTTAACTTATAATGACATTTTTACTTTTCATAATAGTTAAAGAAATAAAATATTATATTTTAAAGTTTGAAAACCAAAATTATAGGTAGATATTTAGAGTAAATGATTGTTTTAGTCTCAAAAAATTATATATGTTTCAAATCAGTTCTTTTTATAGTTAAATTTCAAAAGCTGTTATTGTTAAATGTTAAATTTTTGTTGTTAGAAATTATTATGATAAATAAAAAATAAAAATAAAATAAATATCATCTTTCAATAATTTTTAGGGATTAGATTGAAATAATTCTAATTTTTGAAATCTAATTAGTATTTTACTCTCATATATAAAAATATTGTGCATATTTTTTTAATCTCATAGCTGAGAGAAAGATTATAATATACAATTTATTGTTTATAATCGTGACTTGACTTTAATTAAATTAAAAGTGTGAGTCATGATCATTTAGAGATGATCTCTTTTCAATTTGGTCCTGTGTAATCAAATCATGCAATCTCAATTGTTCATGAAGAATTTCATCACCTGCATGCAGAGGCAACAACCATGAAGAGAAGCTCTTCTTCCTTTCCCAATCTTTAGGCCTCTTGTGCCATTTGATCACCATAGCTCCAAGCCCTACGAATGCTCCGAACATCATGGCGAACCCTACCGCCGCCACCGTCCCACGGTTCGACGAGCCGGGGCTCCTGTTGCCGTCGATCCCAAATTCTCCTTCCAAGCTATTCGCTGAATTGCTGATCTTCATCACTTCGATTCCATTCATAATCGCATTGTTGTTTCCTCCCGTCTTCGTTGGTCCAACCTCAATCGTTAATCCCCGAGACATCAACGAGGCGTCCACCACAATGTCTCTGTAGTACGGTGTTGCTAAACCTCCGGTGAGAGCGGACAAATCCAAGTTCGATGCGGCCATTTTCTGATTGACGTAGACGTTGAAGTAGAGCTCGTTGAGACTTTTGGACACGATGTCGCAGAAATGCAGTCTGACGAGGTAGCTAAAAGCTTTATCCACATCGAATTTCCAGGTGATGTTGAAATTAGGGTTTGTCACGGAATCGCTCATTTCAGTGGCGGAACAGTACACGGTAGGCGGTGCGATTAGAGGGGACATTGACGGATCGTTGGGGAAATTGATTGCGTTTGGAGCTATAGACGTTTTCTTCGCGGTGTTAGCGTTGGTGAGGAACGGCTGATCGGAGACCCAATTCCTGCCGAGCGTGTCGTTCGAGGAGGTGATCTGAGACCCGCCGTTGCTCACCCGGTACACCACCTGAAGACCGTAGGTGGTCAGGCCGTTGAAGTCGCCGACTGGGAAGAGGGCGGAGCCTTTGTCGGCGATCAAGGTGTCCGGAGCTGAAACGACTTCGATGGCGTTGATGAAAGCAGCTGAGTTCTTCAGGGGACGAAACAATAAGGTGAATTGTGGTTCAGTTGCGTTTATGAGGTACTCTTTGAGGATGGGGTTGTTGCTGTCTTTCACATTAAAGTTATGAAGCAGAACATATTTATTTGTATGTACAGAGAATGTAGCTTGTTGAAGATCAAATACATTGTTCTTTAGAGGATAGAAATGAAGGCGAACCCAATGAAAGCCTGGTTGAGAGAAATTGAAGGAGTATGTAGCTTCATCTTTGAAAATTCTGGCATTTGAGTAAATTGGGGAGGGAACATTGGCATCATTGGCTGAGACTTTATAGTCATCTTTGGCTTGTAACAATGAACTGGATTGTGATTCTGATTGGAATTGTCTTCCATCTGGGAGATTGGGTGTGTTGTCTGAACCACAATCAATGAGGAAGTTATCTTTGGGGTTGAAGGTGGATGATGGGGTTGCTGAGAAAGCAGTGGAAAAGGACAAGAGGATAGTCAGCAGGAGGATATCCATCGAAGATGAGATCGATGGCAAGGAGATTAGAAGCTTTTGCAATGAGTTTCTGGGTTATCTTCTTATCTCTCCATATCCCCCTCGATGAGGAGGGAGGAGAATTGATTTAGAACAAGATAAGAAGATCACACAACAAAAAGCCTGAATAAAAGGGGGTGTCTTCCTTCAATTCCTCTGTCTCTACCCTTTTATTCCTCTGTCTCTAACAACAGGTTGTTTTGCTTTTGTTCCGAGATTTTGAAGTTTAATTCTAAGTGGAGAAAAGGATGAGAACTCTGAAAGGAGTTTGGTCGCTACCCAATAATTAGGCAATGAATGTGGTAATACTCGAGATATTTTGCGGTTTTCTAAATTCCGGTGCATTTTCTTTCCTTTATTAAGCATTTACCAACTAGAGCATCAGTCAAATTTAGTAAAACGAATTTTATTTGAACTAACCAAACACCAGGCAATGATCAAATTTTTGTTGATGCAAAGAATCAATGAAACCCCCCTAAACTGAATATATCCGGTAAACACGTATGGTTTACTTATTCTGGTGAATTTTTATTGATCTTTTGTACCTATCTACATAAAGAGCATATGATAATTTCTCCACAATAAGCCCTTTGGAATTTACAGACCAAACCGTGAGTTTTTTAACACTATCATTTCTCTCATAATGTTGACACTATAGAAGGATAGGATTCCCTCAAAATCTCATACAGCTGGTTCCTTTGAACACAGATTTGGATTTTTTATTTGGCTTTAAAGTTAAGTAAGATGTTTGGTTCAACTAAACTATTTGATTAACGATTCAGATTTTAAAATATTATTTTTTAAAAAAAATATTTTAAAATTTGAGACTAAATAAAAAATCTTCTTCTTTGAACACCGATAATAAAAAAGTTTGAGTGACATTCTTACATATGGCACATAATTAGTGTCTTCTTGTGAGACTACGAAAATTTTGAAGTTGACCCGATGTCATACAAATTAAACTCTTTTTTATCATTTTTATATATTTATATATAATTCACTTAATTTACTTAATTTTCATTAATAGAGTATACCAAAAACTTAAACTCTCTCTACATGAATACACTAGCAGCAACACTCTTGATTTGATTTAATGTCAAGTATTGGGCATAAACTAAACTACTAAAACTTAGTATTTTTTTTGTTTTTTTGATAATCTACTAAAACTTAGTAACAATATAAAGTATCACATCATTTATATAATAGTCAATAATTTTACACCTCATCTAATCTTGCACAATATAACATTTATTATATGAAAATAAATCAATAAATGATTACCTTAATTTTAGATTAATGATTAATACTAATTTCAAATATTCTTTCTCTCTCTCACTCCCTTCAATCTAAAGACACAAGATTTTGCACTTGCAATAAAAATAATTTATAACCAAGAAAATTAAGAGAGAGAGAGAGAGAGAGAGAGAGTTTTAATTTAACATATGTATCACAAAATAGTATGTGGAGTGGTCATTATAATTTTTAAATATATGAAATTGTATAAAATTATTATTGTTTAAGAAAATTACAATATCAAAATTCTTTATTTTTTTATTAATTATAAGCTCATATATTTTATAAATCAATAAATTAATAAGAAGTAAAAAAAGTCACATTGCTTTATGATGGTTTTGGTTTACTACACGTCTTTATTGATCACTTAATATTGTGTCATTCAATGATACGCAGATTCGTTACAATGTGCAGGAATTGTCGTAACTAATATTAGTCACCATTAAAATTGTAGCTAACAGAGTATATGACTTCTTTGTGCGCTATAGCGAATTAAAATCTCATTCAATGGAGGTGAAGTTTTTTTTTTTAAATCTTGGTTAAGAATCTTTCTATTGCATGTCCAAATATTTTTGCCAATTTTATACTTTGAGAATAAGAGGTAGTGAGAGAGAGAAAGAAGGCTTTAAAATTACTAATTAATCATTAAGCTAAAATTAAAGCAATCATTTATTAATCATACTGCGTGAGATTAAATGAGGTGTAAAATTTAGTTAAATAACCTTATTTTATTAACTATTATACAAATGATGTGATACCCTGTATGTCCCTACTAATTTCTCCTAAACTACTTCATCCAATTTACAAGAAGTTGAATTAAAAAAACTTTATCTTAATTCCATCCCTTCTTTTTCATCAATCCACCATTGATTTAATGTCTAAATTATGTTTTTATTGGTTATCACATTGTCAATAAACAAGCCAAGAAAAATTTAAGAATACGGCCTTAATAATTTACAATATAGATTCGATATTCAAAGTCAACTCCGGTTTTTGAATTCATATTTTGGAAATTAAAGGTACAAAAATCTGAAGTGAAATAATGCGAGTGCAGACCAATTCAATTAAATCCCTTCTTTTTGCAATAAAAAATTTCCAACTATAATCTCACACACCCAAATATTTTAATTTGATCTATGAATAATTGTATTTATTTGTTTTAATTTTTTTTTGTTACTAAATCACAAATTCTATCATTATTAAGTTTAAGATTTTGATTGCTAAAAATTACTTACATAAATAAAAAAATTAAAATGCTTAATTTTTTAAAGTTTAAATCAATAACTCTATATTATATATAAGACAAAATACGCATAATTCCCAACTTTGAGTGATGTGTAATTAACTCCTTTCAACTTTTTAAAAAATACAATTTACCCCCTTACACTCTTAAATTTGGTCAAAGCCACACAATAGGCGATGCTCTGTCACAAATTCCAATTATCACATTTGTTTATGACAAATCTTACAGCCTGTTTGGTTCAGAGTATAAAGTAAAAAAGAAAAGAAATGAATGGAATGGGGAAAAGAAAAAAAAAAGGAAAAATATCGTTTGATATGAGATAGAAAAATGAGTAAGGAAAAATTAATATTTTGTTATATATTTTTTATTAAGAGAGTTTTACCAAAATGTCCCTGACCATAAAAACTTGTTTTTCACATATTCAAAATAGAATCCATCTGATCACATAACTTCATCCCCTTCCTTTGTGCCCCAGCTCCATCCTTGTCGCCTCGCCTAGTCATCGTTGCATCGCCTGGTCACTGGATCATATATTTTTACCAGCTCGCTTGTTCGCCTCCATCCCCCCAACGGCTTTCACCATCGCATCTCTTTTTCTCGCAGGTTTCTGTCCACATAAATCATCAACTTGAACACCCAAAAGCAAAAGGGTTACTTGAAAGCTTCCTGAGAAACTTGAAGTGACCGGACCCCCAACAGATGAAGGACTTGTGACAACGGCGTGGGTATTAGCTCAACTTATAGCGTTGGAGACACCAACGACAGAAGCATAAAAGACCGACTTAGGGCGTCCACAAAATTTAGGAATGGAAAGAAGGACCATTGTTGGAATTGGGTAGAATAGTGGAGTGCAATGAAGACATTTCTACCATTTTCTAACGTGGGAGGTGACATTTCCAAAGATAGATCGATGAAAGAGGCCGCACAATTAATTATGGAATGGAATTCCATAATATAATCCACCTCATGTTGCCATCCAAACGAATGAAATGACATTGTTGCAAAGAATGGAGTCTTCCTGTCCCTCTAGATTAGCCATCCAAACGTCAGCCTCAGTTTGTTCATTATGAGAGAAATCATGAATGTGAATGGGAGACATGTGAGTGTTAGTGAAGTTGGATGTGTAAAAAATGAGGAGTGAACCATGAGAGGGGGAGCTTGATTTGGTTGCAAAAGGAGATGTGAAATCCTCCCGATAACTAGATTGACTTCAATACTAGAGTTACTAATTTTCTCGCTAGCCTTGTGATCTACTATCAAATGACTAACAGTGAATTCTTAAAAAAAATAATTTCATCGTCAACTGTTCGTTTGCGCGATTAGACAACTAGCAAGAGAACATGTGATTCTAATACTAAAGTCAATCCAAAATGATAAATGTCTTGGAGTTCTTTTTAGATGATGATAAAAATTAAGCTAACGTGGAAGAATTTGATACCACATGTATCTTTTGTTATAAAACTAATGTATTTAAAAAAGAGTGGGACTTCAGTAAGACTTGAAGTCCCACTCCACTTGGAATAAGAAAAAGTGACATATTATATATTTACATATTATAATGAACTTATGAAAAGTTAAGAGGAAATATTGGCTTGTGTGCTAATACCATTAGGCAAGTCCACTACAAAATCAACAATTATTTTCCTGCACACAAGACATATCAAATGTACCAAGTTTGACTTTTTTTCTAGAAGAAAAAAAATTATCTTTATATTATTTTTAAAAATTTCATTATTTCTCCATATATTTATCCTCCACGATTTTTACAAAAAATACTATGAATTACATGACTCTTCTCACATTGTTGTTCTATTTTTGAGTTACATAAGAATAATATTAACACAATTTAAGCTACATCAATCGTTGATTCTTACAATATATTTGAGGTGTAAAATAAAGTTGACATAGCAAATATATATATATATATATATATATATATGTATATATATAACATTATTACTAACGAAAGGGGTTTATTGAACAAATTTAAGAGTTTAGGGAGGTTAATTGTAACCTTTCAAAATTAAAGGGAGTTTATTGCAAATTATTCAAAATTGAAGGGGATTACGGGTATTTTGGCTTTAGATATATATATACACCACCACTTCCAAAAATATTTTGCATTAATTTATTATTATTTTTCTGTAGTTTTCTTGCCCAGGCGGCAACTACCTCCATTCCGATTCCTTGTACTCCCAAGTTGAAACAATAGCTTGCTTCTCCGGTGAAGCTCCGTTTAACAAATGGCGAGTGAGACAGAGGAAGCTGTACGACGTCGCATGGCGGTGACCGAGTATCGCAGGAAGCTCCTCCAGCACAAGGAGCTCGATTCCAGAGTCCGCGCAGGTCTAACCTCAAACCCTAACTCTTTCTCTCACTCGTTTATCTTCCCATCTTCATTCTTTGTTGAGACCGCCAAATCTATTTCAGATTGATAATTTATGCAATTTAAACGCTTTTGCATTTGTTATAAATGGGCTCTGTCTGCTTCTCTGAAAGTTGGTCCAAGTAGATTTTTATCTTTGAATTTTAGTTCAATTAAGTTTCTGTGTATTGGTATCAGTGTTTAGTATTAAATATTAACCCATATATCATGCTCATCCATGGCAGCTAGACTGCTGAGCGCTAAGCTGACAACTTACATTGGTTGAAAAAGAAATCAGTGCTATTGTGCTAAAATTTTACTCTTTTTTGAGTGATATTATTGATTATACTTAATCATTTTTTATGTACTAATTTGTTTTTTGCATTGCATTGTACTCAGTTAGAGAGAATTTGCGGACAGCGAAGAAGGATTTCGCTAAAACTGAAGATGATCTGAAGTCCCTTCAGAGTGTTGGGCAAATCATAGGCGAAGTTTTGAGGCCTCTTGACAATGAACGCTGTAATTATAGTTTATTTTACATATAACTATATTACATCACAACTTATTCCTGTTTCTGAATTCAACGTTATATGTGGCTGCCTGGGTGTAATATATTTGCTGTTTTGGACGCTTAATCATTCTGTCAGATTTACCATAGGCTTTGATGAATTCTTTTTTGTAAAATCTATGTCCTCTGTCCTCTCATTTATGGGTGGGGAAGATTAGTTTGTTAATCATGGAGGTAGTAATGCTTATAATTCAAATGTTTCAGTGATAGTTAAAGCAAGCAGTGGGCCAAGATATGTGGTTGGCTGTCGCAGTAAGGTGGACAAGGAGAAGCTAACTGCAGGCACTCGAGTGGTGCTTGATATGACTACTCTAACCATCATGCGGGCTCTCCCTCGTGAAGTATGTTGTAGTCTTCTATTGTTTCATTTGTTTCTGGCCTAATTACAATTCTAATTTCCTGACTTGTTTGTGTTATTTCCATCATGTGACAGGTTGATCCAGTTGTATATAATATGCTTCATGAAGACCCTGGCAACATTAGTTACTCGGCAGTTGGAGGGCTTTCAGATCAGATTCGAGAGCTCAGGGAATCAATAGAACTTCCTTTGATGAATCCTGAGCTTTTTCTTAGGGTTGGCATCAAACCTCCTAAGGTATAGTCATAGTTGAAATAGTTGAATGACTTAACACTTCACTAAAGAGTCAGAAAAACTGAATTTTTGTTTTTTACAGGGTGTTCTTCTTTATGGACCTCCTGGAACAGGAAAGACATTATTAGCTAGAGCAATTGCAAGCAATATAGATGCAAACTTTTTGAAGGTTCTACATTGTTCTTTTTGCTCTGTGTACCAATTTCTTGATGTGGCATTTTAATCAAATTTTTTCTGTCAATTGAAATTTTACTTTGTTCAGGTTGTATCAAGTGCTATCATTGATAAATATATTGGTGAAAGTGCTAGATTAATCAGGGAAATGTTTGGATATGCACGTGATCATCAGGTAAAACTTCCATTGGATGAAACTTGTTTTTTTGACACCCATCTATAAAATTGTCCTTAACTAATGTTGTCTTTTTGTTTAGCCTTGCATCATATTTATGGATGAGATCGATGCCATTGGGGGACGTCGTTTTAGCGAGGGAACAAGTGCAGACCGTGAAATTCAAAGAACACTCATGGAGCTGCTTAACCAGCTGGATGGATTTGATCATCTTGGAAAGGTAGTCTTCTATTCTTAAGTGGTTCAAAACTTTTTGGAGATTTGCACTGAGTTAAAAAACTTACTTGAGATAGTTCTGTCTACATTGTTTACATTTATTAATTAGTGATTAAACATGGACCACAAATATAGGTTAAAATGATTATGGCTACAAATAGACCAGATGTGCTTGATCCAGCACTTCTTCGTCCTGGCCGACTTGATCGTAAAATTGAAATTCCGTTGCCAAATGAGCAATCAAGGATGGAAATCCTCAAAATACATGCTGCTGGAATTGCAAAACACGGGGAAATTGATTATGAAGCAGTTGTTAAGCTTGCTGAGGTAGTTTCTAAAAATCCTATGCATGTCCAAACTCTAGAGCATTTAAAATACTTTACCGGATGATTTCACCTTTTTTCTGGCTTCAGGGGTTCAATGGTGCTGATCTTCGTAATGTTTGCACTGAAGCTGGGATGTCTGCTATTCGTGCAGAACGTGATTATGTAATCCATGAAGACTTCATGAAGGTAAAGCCTCTTCCATTTTTAAAAATCAAGTTATTCATTTGGGTGCTTTCAGTGGTGGGTTGTGAGGTGAAATATAAAAGATACTATCTACTTCTGGCTGTTCGCTTTGTCTGTGGCAAATATGCGTCATCACAACATCAAAATTTCTGCCACGCAAACTCCAAATATAATTATTCATTTTTGTATGTCTATTTCAAATGTGTTTTGTTACCCATCTATTTAGCTGAATTCCATTTCTTTAAATTCTAAATGGCTCTTGGTTTTTTTTATTTTTTTTAATCGAAAAAGAAATATTATTAAGAGAAGGGAAGAATACAAAGGATACAAAGAAAACTAAAGAAAAGAGAAGGACTGGATATCCTCCTAAAGAAACAAAAAAATCCAAAAAGCTTGAAAACAGGGCTAATACAACAAGGCCTCTAATCCTGATGAATATCAACAAAAGACACCCCCGACACCCTCATGAAAACTCATTAGCCGAAACTCACAAAGAAGTAGCGTAACAAATTCTATCCCAGAGAAAATGAGGAGGCAACAATCATTGCTTAAACATTCTAGCATTTCTTTCCAACCACAAACCACACCGTTTACTTAAATGGCTCCTAGATTAAATCTATGAAGATCTGTTATTTTTGTGTTCCAGTACAAATACAATTAGTTTGGGTTTGACTATCTACTGCAAATGTCTTGTAGTCAAAGTACCGTGTAACTTTTTATTTTGCACTTCTTGTCCTAACTGTCCTTGTTTTTGTCTATGACATTTCACTCAGGCTGTGCGTAAATTAAATGAAGCAAAGAAACTGGAATCTAGTGCCCATTATAATGCAGATTTCGGGAAAGATTAAAAGAACTATGTTGCACATCTTTCAGCACCCAAACTCTTGTGGAGCTGGGAGAAGTATGCCATTTAATATACACACAGAAATGAAGCTGTCTCAGCCTAATCTGTTCTCTTTAGTCTTGCAGTTTGCTCTGGATTAATTATAGATTAGAGAACCTTGTGTTGTATCATATTACATCATACTTTTTGTTCTTTTCTTATAATTTCAAGTAAAGGAAGCACTTCCATTGTTTTGTTCCTTTTGCCCTTGAATGAGCATTCATCACATCTATCTGAGGAAGACATGATTCTGAATCATTAATAGCTGAGATGTGCTTGGTATTTGTTTTCATTTTGACAATGAACCATAATCAAATCATGTTATCATAATAGGAGAAATGTGAATCTGTCATGGAAAGGGACATTTTGAAACCTCGAGCTAGGATAGACCTGGTGTACAATATTTTGTTGCCCCTGTGCAAGGAAAAAACCACTAATTTCAGAATTGGATCAGACCGGTCATTTGAATTTGTAAATTTATATTTAGTTTTTGATTATATATATTATTTTTTAAATATTTAATAAATTAATTTGATTACGATTTGACCCTTGACTATTGAAACGATACTGTTATTGATTTAATAATCCATCTGTTTTTTCAGAACATTTAAAAGAATTATGTGCAAGTTTTAGAAAATGTGCAGTAGCATGTATAAATTTGTATTTAAAAAACAAATATTTTATGATGTTTTGGATTTATACTTTAATTCAATTTTTAACTTATTTACGAATTTATAATTTGATGCTTCTATTAGAGCTTTAAATCGTATACATCTTAACAACATAGTTTGATCAATTTGTCTAATTCGCTTTATATATTGCATTACACATTGTATATAAAAGTTCTATTTATTTTGTTTACTGAAATTATGTATATTGAAGGTCTGAAATGTTTGCACAATTTACTGGCGGTTTCTTGGATTTTATCAAAATATCTCTTCACCTAACGAACTAATTCCTTTTAAGCATATTAAGTACAAAGGATAAAGTTCTCTCTAAATCAAAAATTAAATACCTAATTGATTTATAAAAATATTTTTTATTTTTATTTTCAGTCTTTATTTTTTAAAATACATTTTTTGAAATACTGAAAATAATTTTTTTTATAATTTTAGATTTGAATCTATTTTAAGTACTTACTAAAATAAATCAAATACATTTTCAAATCAATTTTCTATTTTTAATAAAAAAAGTATAAAATAATCAAATCAAACAGACCATGAATCTTTTCCATTTTCACAGTTGAAACAACTATTACCACTACAACTAATCAACTTTGGGTAGATAATTAAAAAAAACTATAAAAGTTATCTTTACAAATCTGTAACTATTAAGAATTAAATTTAAAATTAAATAAAATTAGAGGAATACTTTAACTAAAATTATTTATTGAAAGTTGGACGAACACAGATTCTCTATAGCTGCCCGTTTGATGCTAAGAAATCGAAGTAAGACCCACATGAAATTCACCAAACCCATTTCAATTGAATGATGCAAGTGGCGCCTAGTACACAGCCAAGCCCAACAGAGAACTCGTCCTTGTAAGGGAGTATGACGTCGGCCAAATCTGGGTTCACAAACGTGCTAATGAAGAAGTAAAGAGAAAAAAGTTTAAGGATAAAGGCAGAATTTCAGGAGGTGCGCATTTACCAACGGTTTACTTAAGCCGAGGGAGTACGTGCTACCTAAAAAATTTCTTCAACGATTTAAATAAATGCCAAATAATTGTTGCATAATATATATCAACACACAAACTGAGGAATGCAGTTTTCTCTAAATGATCAATTCCCTGGTGAGTTCCACTTTCAGTTCATCCACGCCCTTTGGAAGACTTGTACCGTCCCATAGATTATTTATAAGCATGACAAAGTATGATACTGCTTTCAGTATGGGTTACTATCTAAACTGTCATTTCCACTGTAATAAATCCAGAGCTTGCTGATGAACCTGCTTATCTCCAGCTGCCACAACATTAAAACCTGATACATGCAATACATTCAAATGGTAAGGAAGCTTAATCGAATTTACAGTTTATTTACTTAGGTGATAAGAATTCCAAAGTAAGTGAGGAAGGATGCAATTAAACTTTGGTTGGATTTCCGAGGAGCAATAATATATGATCACATACTTCTTGCAGGTGCAGTTGGAGAAGCTTCCCAATAGAGTTCATGGCCTTTCCAATCAGTTATGACACCTCCAGCGCCTTCTATAACAGGTATTAATGCAAGAAAATCGTATGGCTGAAACACAACAGTTTGGTAAAGAGAGGTTAAGACTGAGCTTCAAGATGTGTGGGATGCCCTTTCACTCTCTGACAACACAAGGCACTTAAAAGCAAACAATTCAAATTGTCAATTTTTTGCTCAAGATATATGTTTCCATATTCCATGACAAACATAAGATCCTTCAAACTGAGACATTCGAATAATGAGTATACATCAACTATTTCTTGTTTTAATAATCTGTGACTTATGCACTACAGAACTGAAGAGATTCAAAAGTCAAACATGCAACCAAAGGTGATATAACAGAGTACAGCTAACCTTCAGACCGGACTCAACAACAAGATCCGCAAAGCCAGAAGCCAAAAGAGCATAGGCATAGCAGTCACAACCATATAATGGAACTTTAACCTGAACAACATCAGAACAAGAAAAAGGAATGACTAAATATCAATGCTAGATCTAGAAATTTAATCTGGAAAAGATTCACTATTCTCACTTAAGAAGTTATGCAAATAGCACTACTCTCAGAGCATATATACATAAAGTTAGCAGAAGAGGAAGTGCAGTGCAAGAGTTCCCCACATAAGATATAAACTCTGCACGTCTTTATTAAGTGGTTATCATGCGAGAAAGTCACAACGTCCAAGTTAGTCTGGTTCCTTGAATTATCGCATGATCAAGGACATCATTATTGGTGATACTTGTGTAAGTTCACATGGTTGATGAAAAAATGATGAAAGGATGTTCTAAATAAGATATGAACTGTGTAATGTATCACATGAAGCAGGCTCAACATTCTCTGTGATACTTGAGCAAGACAGCATGTTCAGAAGGTTGAAGTCAAGATGGTCAAAGGGTGTAATAATAACATGCATAGGCCTTAGAAATGACTTCACTTGACCATGAAAGATGGAGTAAGAGATACAAAATATGATAGAATTTATAAAGCAAGCGGATTATTGTGTGCAACCCCGCTTGGATTGCATTAAGGCTCTAATATTTGATTCAGTAAAAATTAAGGAATCAATTTTGTTAGGGGAAGAAAAAAACAGAGTCTCATAAGATCAAATATTTCATCCTTTTAAGATACTATTCTCCCAACCTTTATTTGAAAGATGAAGCAAAAACACAACGGACCTTGTTCCTAACACGGATAAATGCCTCTTCTGCATCTCCATCGAACAGATGAGGACTTGTAGTGTACCTAAATAGGGAAAAATTGATATTACAGATCTGCTATCAGTAGGGCTCTTGGAATCCAATAATACTATGTCAAAAAGCTGTAGATAATGAAATAAATGACAACTCTCTTTGTTAACCCCATCTTCTAATAAACAAATCATTCATAAACAAGTTTACTAATGAAACAGGAGAAAGCATACAAGTACGCTTGAGAAATGCTGGAACAACTGCGTGAAGACACTACTTGCCCATTCAGTGTAGTTTTATTCCCAGTCATCCCAATCCATCTTTCTCTTAACACAGGTTGATCAATTATGCCAAGGATCTGATGAAAGGAAACCAAACTTAACAAAAAGGTTTACTGCTCCAATGACGAAGATGATAACAGAATATAACTACAATAATTCAAGATACCACCTATGTATACACTGAATATAACATTCACCCTCATTATCTTTTGCATTCCTTTACAGATCGCAATGTGTAAAGAGAAAAACTCAGATACATTTCCAATGCCGAAAAAATGAGGATGATGAAACATGGAAGTTTTTATTTATTTATTAGATAGCAAACATCAAGAAATGTGCATTGTAAGGATAAAAAATAATGCAGCTCTGCCTAGTTCTATGTAAGCACCCAAGAAGAAAGAGATCCTTACCGGTTTACCATTTAGTAAAAGAGCAATGAGGGTACCAAATAAGGGTTTCCCTGAAATGCATACAAAATAAGATGACTTAACGAAATTTTAGAACTCTATCCCAAAAATAACAATTTAGTTACTATTAAAGAAAATTACCAGTGATAAAGCTCTTTGTCCCATCAATAGGATCTAAAACCCAGACATAATCTGCACTATTTTCTTTACACCTCCACCCTTTTTCCTCTCCATAACTGCAATTTTGTGAAAAATTCAGGAAATGAGAATGCAGCCAGGTACAGAATGAACTGTCATCTTAGGATTCCAGTTATTACTTCTTATGAGAATGCAGCAAATGCATGCAAAATTCGTTATTTGATATATTACAAGACCCTTTCAGTCAGGCTGGCATTTTATATAGTGCATTCAGACGTAAAAATGAACCAGAATAAAGAAAGGTAATTGATATATTAAAAAAGTTACATTGCATGAGAAGGAAAATTCTCTAAAATGGCTGAAACCATAGCCTCCTCGGCAGATTTGTCCGCAATTGTTACGGGACCTGCAATATTAAGTAAGACGAGAGTATATCATTAAACCAGAACATCACACTTGAGCCAAAAAATAAAAAATAAAATAAAACAAATATCCTTTTAATCTCACTTGAAAATAGATCAAGATTTCCAGTCTCTCAAAGAATAAAATAATACTTCAAACTGTTCAACATATGCTCATCCTACTATTGGCAGCAAAACAAGCAATTAAGAAACGTTAAAAAACAAAACAAAACAAAAACAAAACTCAGACCGTCGCCTACAACTTACTCAAATCGTCCTTGTCAAGAATATCGAATTTCTTTCTGAAATACTTCCGAATAACTTCGCCGGCTGCGTCGGCCACCTTGTTACCAACCTCAGCGAATCGATTGATTTCGTGCTCGGTTGTTCGCAACGGAAAGGCAGGGTCTCCATTGGCGAGCTTGGGGCACCAGGCCATCGCTCTGGTGGAGGCGAATTTGAGCGAGAGAGATGGAGTGGGACTGGGATTTGAGGAAAATGGAGAGAAAGAGGAAAAGGTAGGGTTCGGCGAGAGAAGGTGGGACTGCGTGAACATTGAAGCAAAACGGAAATTTGCTTAAACAGCTGTGGAGATCACAGAGACGAGAGAGCCAGAGAGAGGTGAGGAGTAGTGAGTTGTGAGGAGAAGACGAGAGTGGAATTATGGTGGCTCAGTTCAAGTGTTCAACCCTCGTTGTACGGACGCCACAATGCTTCGACTTTGATGATTATTTTTTGTGGTAAATATTTAAAAGGATTTTGTCATGGAACGCGCGCGCGCTGGTCAATTATTATTATTTTTTTTCAAGGGTTAGCCCACAGAAAAAATGTGAGGGGCTTCCCATAGTAAAATCTTATTTAAAAATTAAAAAACCGAAAATACTTTATATCTTCTCATATTCAATTTTATTCATAATATTTTTTTATCAATTATGTCAATGGTGAATCTCACTCAAGTTTTTATTATGGACTCCAGAGTATTACATCAGTTTAAACAATTTCTTATTACTTTAAACAATTATCAATTATATTAGTGAACCTCTTAACAACACATAAACAGATCCCACAATTAAATCTCTACTATTTTAATATTTATCACTCTCTACTAACATTTATTGTGAGTTAATTATTTTATTATTATTTTTTGTATAAGAACCGTTCTTACGTGTGGCAGCCAGCGTAGCAAACTATAGTGGTAAATTGAACTAAGAAGTAATTCTTAAATTTAAGAACCCCTTAAAAATTATCATTGTAGATGTTCTTATATGTTTTATTTTTTATTTTAAATCTATTATTTTTATTAATGAAAAATGTTGACTAAGCAATTAAAAAAATATCGATTTAAAACAAAAATATAAAATATAAAATATAACTTAAAAAAAATTAGAAACGTAAAAAATATAAGTTTAAGTCTAACATATTTTATTTTTGTTTTAAATCTATCTTTATTTTTTTAATCACTCAGTCAACATTTTTTATAAGTGGAATAAATAAAAAGTAAATTTGAAACAAAAATAAAATATATAAAAAATAATTGATAAAAAATAAAGAACAAAATTAAAATTTAGAGTTAATATTAGAAACCTAAACCCTAAAAAGTATTTTTACCTATTAAAAAATGAATTATATTGACATTTTGAAGATAAATGAATTAATATTTTAAATTTTAAAAATTTGACTCAATATAACTTAATTTTTAAATATTTAAAGTAAATATACAATTTGATATTATAAAAAAATTAATTCACAATGTACCTATGATTTCTAAAAATTAATTCATTCAAAAATTAAATTATAAATAATTGTTAGAACTAATTTGATATTTAGTCTATTTAAATTAGTCCCAAAAAAAAGTCTTTTACATAAATTTTTAAAAAATGGTGTACTAGCTTATTTTTCAAAATTAACTCAATAATAATATATAATCAAAATTAACTCAATAATAATATATAATGAATGTATAATATTGAAAACTAAATTATAGGAAATTAAATTTTTTAAAATTAAACATTCTAATCAATATCTAGTCATTTTTTTATTATAAATATACTCCTAAATAAACCTGTGTCAACCTACCCATATATATATAATTTGAAATATAGTCTTGAATATTTTGATCCCTTATGATGTGAGCTTAAATATAGTTTTTTTTAAATAAATTTTTTATCCAAAATTAAATTACAGTAAATTTTAAAATATTTTAAAAATAAATTCATAATATTATATTGTGCTAAAACTTAATTCTTTAAATAAATCAAAAAATTATAATATTCATTAAAATATTTTAATAAAAGACGGAACCTTCATATCATATACAATAGTATATTCGTCAGTCGTCACATCCCCCCTAGCTGCGAAATATAAAACAAAGAAAGTACACATCGATACGCAAGCCAGTCAAAAACGACAGTCACGAGCCATAAGCTCATTAACAAAGAAAACGACATATGTATATGTAAAGCCAAGGAGAACTCTTTAAAAACGACACATAAGATTGATTCAGTGGTTGTGGTGGCCAGGCAACTTGTCTTTGATCTTCTCCATAATGCTTTTCTTCTCGTGGTGCTCCGCAGAGGTGGTGGTTGTCGTTGGGGTGGGGATCTGGCCTTGACCTGTTGCGGTGGTTGTCGTATACGTAGTGGTGGTTGTCGTTTTGACGTTGCCCTGATTCCGGGGGTAGTGTCCTGCTCCTTCTCCGACTAAGCCACCTGGAAGCTTCTCCTTTATCTTATCCTTCAGTCCCTTCTTCTTCCTCCTTCCACCTTCTCCGTCATCTTCTGACTATATATATGTATATAATATTAACAACACATGTATAAAGTAAGTATTTTTGTGTTGTTCCTTATGAGTTATGGCATGAATTTGAAGTCAATCAGACGCGTGTATACATAACATACACACGTACTTACCGAGCTAGAACTTGAACTGTTGGAGCGACGAAGTTCTCCAGTCTGATGACTGTACTTAGTATCATCAGTTTGTAACAAGTCCCCTACCGAAATACCACCACCATGCGCCGCCGTTCCGGTGGTTGCACCCCCACCGTAACCCGCCTTCCCATACGTCCCTAAACCACTCGTATAATTCCCTCCACTTACACCGCCGTAACCACCATCGCCACCATAGCCTCCGTACGCGGCACCGGATCCGGCACTTGTGGTATGAGTTCCGGCACCGGTGGTCACACGGCCGCCATGTGTCCCGTACCCGGTGGCGGTGGTACCGCCACCGGTTGTTACACCACCGTGTGCATGACCGCCGGAGGTCCCATAACCAGTGGTGTGGGTTCCGAAACCGGTAGTGTGGGTTGCGGAGGAAGGAGTGGTAGTGGTGGCGACGCCGGTGAGGCTGACGGGGTTGCCGTGTTCATCAGTGAGCTTGACGGGGTTGCCGTATTGATCCGTGAGTTGGATTGGGTTGCCACGTTCGTCTCGGAGTTGGGCTTCTGCCATCTCGATCGTTGGTTATGTTTGTACTGTGATGTGAAGCAGCGGAAATTAAGGACGACGGAGTTGGGCGAAATTCGTTGCTTTTAAATTGGGAAGATCAGTGGCGGTGGAGATTTTGCATGCAAACAAGGTAAGTGCACGTGGAGAAGAACGAACGAGAGATAGCACGTGTTGCCACGCAGGAGGAATAAGGACACGTGTCACTTTGATGCGCTCCGCATTGCTACGGAGAACACACTAATTTACCCGAAAGATTGGGAAAGCCGGCTGTAAGTATAAGTATAGTAGGCTGTAAATTATTTAATGTATTATATTTATATTTTTTTATTTTTTTTTGAAAAAATTTTATTAATTATTTTATTTTGATCAACGATTATTAAATTGATCAACGTTTAATATAATTTTAAAAATTAAAAAAATAAAAAATAAAAAAAAAATATGAACCGTTAAATACATATCTAACAATTTATATTAGAGTATGAGACTCCTATACTTTTTAACTATAAAAGAGAATTCGTTTCCTGAAAATAGTGCCAACTTTTTTTTTCTGAGCATGGATCTCTAAATAAAATCAATGGTTGAGAAGCAAAATCCTATACTTATTATTGATTTAAACCCGGAGTATGGACATGAAACGCCAAGTAGAAATTTTGATTTGTCTGTTTCTGTGTTGTTTATTTATTATCTGTTTTATTTATTTTTTTTCATAATTTTTATGATTTTCTTGAATTATGACTATCAAAATTTTTATTAAAAATAAAACGTGTAAAAATAAAAAACCAATCATATAATATAAATTGTAAAAAAATATCATTATTATTTTAATTTTAAAATATTTTAATTTAATTAGATAACCTAATATTAAATTTTATTTTATAACCGACAATAAAGATAATAAAAAGTGTATACAAAGTTCTTCCATAAACAGAAGAATTCCTGGGCCATCATAGGCATGCATGGTTTGGAACTTTTGGGATTCATAATGGATGAGTTTAAAAAGAAGTCTTATTTTCACGTCTTAATAATATTTAGCATTTCTGCGGATACATTTCCTGTCTAAGAAATTAATTTAGTCTATTAATTTTTTAAAACACTTAATTAACAAAAGCAAAATATGATGTCTATGTTAATTTTGTGTTAATCTTAGCTTTAATTTTTGTGGTGGTGAATTACTCAAAAGTCAAAACGCAAGCGACATTCCTCTTTTATTTCCTCACCACTCTCTAGCTCAGAATTTGGCTCCCAGTCCACAGAAAGAAGCGCACAGACCATGCATGAAAAACAATATGATTCATTCTGTTAACAACAAAATATTAATTCTATATATAGGTTTCCCCTGAAACTGTTTTTTTCACTAAGCAGCCACTATGCAACCACTATGTCAATCAAAATAATTGGTATTGCCTAACAATCTGTCAAGACCATTGCCCAGAAACTCCAAAGGGCAAATGTCAAGCAGTATCAGCATGCAGCAGATCCATGGACAAGAAAATATCATTTGGATATATGGATTATATCCATGCAATAAACAAATTGATCTGTACAAAAATAAAAGGAAAAAGAAAAAAGACCCCGATCTCAAAACACTATCTTCTTCTTGTCTAGATTCATGTGATCCTTCTGTATGTTTTCCACTTTTGTTCTTTACAGAGTAACTTCAGCCTCGAATCCTGTTGAAATCACCGATTGCTGTACGAAGTGCTCAAAATTCCAAGTTTGATTAATGACATCTTGCCCTTTTCACAATCCTTTGTCTGAAGTTGCAGAGAAGATAAACAGTGGAATCTGATTCAAAGAAGGGGGAAAAACACTTGTATTGAGTCCAAGAGGACTGCTGATGATGAATAGAATGCTGCAAGTCTATAGACTAAAGTTAGGTATATCAAAGGTTTAAAGATGAATTTCTCCTAGCATACCAAAACAAACCCAATTAAATCCAGAATCACAGTCATCCTCTAACTGCCAAAAAAAAAAACTGGAAAAGCCTTATCCCCTTTCGCTAATGTATGGCATAAGATAAGTTAAGGATGCTATTCATATACTGGTGAGCCAGACACAAAATGGAGTTAAAACAACTTACCTCCTAACAGCCAAGCAGCATCATTCCTTGCTAGATCTAGCCCAAAAGAAGCCCTTCTTTCTTGTAGGGTGATTATCTAACAAGGTTCTAGAACCCTTTGAGCCAAATGAAAAGTGTCTCCTCAAAAAGGGTTTCCCAAAGGAGCTTCTCCCACTGGAGCTGGATTCCATCCTGGGACCTTTACCATGGCGCCCTCTGCCTCTAAAGTGATCAAACGCAGCAGAATCATCCTCAGTGTCACTACTGATGACCCGGTTCCTTGATTTCTTGTTTCTAGCCCTCAAATCCATTTCAGCTTTCAGAGCTTTCTCTGACAACTTATGAGTTTGATTCTCACCAAAAGTGCAAATCGGGCAAGTTGGATCATACTTGTTGATTTCAGGTGTCATACTCTCCAGACATTCAGCATGGTAAACATGTCCACATATAAGAACAGAAACTACGGAAAGGTCATTACTTGCAATTATTTTTTGGGTGCTCCAAGAAGACTTCTCTGATAAAAGTTTTGAGCAAACACCACATGCTTGCAAATCAACAGGAGAACTTAAAACCTGGCTGCTGGATATAGCTAACCTTTCCCGATTAAGACCAAAAGACTCACTATCAAATGACCATCTTTCTCTGTGTGAAGTTCCCATCAGCTCTAAAAAGCCAGGTATAGACCAACCATCAGAAGATCCACCACGGGAGCACCTACCTGATTCATTGCTCCATGAAGGGAACGCTGGCCTTTCTTCAGACACGCAGAAGCTGCTTGGTGACTTAAAGCCCGGGATTTGGCTATCAGAACCTTGCCACTGCAGTTGCTGCCCTGGGGAACGGCATGGCCACCTTAATGGGCTTGAGGTGGATGGAGGTAGGTGACTTCGAGATGACAGAGGAGATGCTGACAGTGAAGTTGAAGGCAATGAAAGTGATGGTTTTGTGGGAGAAGGACATGATACTATTGGTGACTCTACCAACTCCTTCACCTACAAAGATCCAAGTAGAGGGTTTGTCAAAGAAATCACAGACAACAACTCAGCAAAAAATAAATAAATAATAATAATAATGTAAAACAACAGCAAGTTCCTTCACTATTGTAAGCTCACCTGATCCACACTCGCATCCATGGAGGCATTCCTTGAAATAAATTGATCTGCCATAATTATGAATAACCGTGTCAGATAAAATAATCGACCAGTTAAGAGGATTAGAATTTAACAGTGAAACATTTAAAACAGTGTAAGACTACAAGTCTTCATAATAGCAGATTTAACTTCTTACATGGGCATAGATGGCACACCAACAATATTTATGTTACATCTGGTGTTTCTTAGACCCCAAACAAACAAAACAAATAATAATCAATTATTTCACAGCCAGGGCCTGTTTGGCTGAGCTCTAAAATTTCAGCTGTTCCGAACATCTTTTTTATTTATTTTTCTGAATCATTTTTTAAAGTTGGATAACAAAAGAGAAGTTAATTGCTTGGCCAAATCTTTCAACAGGTGCTTTTAGCAATATTATTAATGTTTGACAGAGATTAATGAAGGAAAAGGTTTTATTATAATCCATTGTTGGACAGAGATTCAGATTCAACTAAGAGGCTGGGGCTACTATGCTGCAAGGGCATGCATCAGAACACAATCATAACGAAAAGTTTACAGCCAATCTCATCAATGTGTCTTGTTCATTGGTATCTTACCATGTTAACTGAAATGTTCTGTGTCAAAAATATTTGTTTAATGATGGTGCACTTTAAAATCCACAACTTTCAAGATAAAATTTTCATGCAACTTACTTAAAAACTCAATCATTCATATTGAGCCTATGTTTCTCTTCCATCAACTGTCACATGCAACACCTTCTGTCTGTGAAAAACAAGATGTTTCATCAAACAATTTAGATGATCTTAGGTTCACCTCATTTTTCATTTTTCATTATTTTCTTTTACTTTGCAGAAGATTTTTTGTGCGGCTTAAAACTAACGTGCAGTATGAAATTTCTCATTATTAACACTCCATTTCTCTTCTACTCTACAACCCCATCATATTTTAAAATTATCATTAAATTCCTCTTGCTTTGCTGGTATAGTGATATAGAAAGCAAAAACAAACAGTTATCTCATTTTGTGATCCAGTCTCTCTCCTAAATACTGAGAATTTAGAGCCCTTAGAGAACTATCATTTTAATCGCACTCATTGCTACTTTTAAATTATTTTTTTCATTCATGTATGGTAGCTTAAGAAAAAGAACCATTTGTGATAAAACTGGGGTATGTTTGCAGATCTAAATGTGGCAATTTCATATCTTCTACATAGCCTTTATGATTATAAGTGCCATTTGATTCAATAGACTGTCCACTGTTTTCATACCAGTGATAAAATTGTTGGAGAATAAAGTAACTGACCTGACCCAAGCAAGTAATAATAGCATGACTACAAACAAAGAGTTGACTTGATGAAAGTTACCTGAAGTGGAAGTCCTCACTTGTCCAGCAGTTCCTTCAGAAATTGGGGATTTCTGCCATCTTCGTCTCTGATAATTCTGCAGAGGGCTTCCATCTTCTGATGCATATGTTGACTCATTCTTATTTTCTGATCCATCATTCCGGCTAATACCATCAGAAAACCAATTTATAGAAGTATCTTCACCAGCTACACGCCCTCGATGATCCCAGCGAAAACTCCATGTTGGAGAGTAACGAATGTTCCTATTGAAAATCTCATTAGCTGATCCACTTTGTATAGTTTTATCTCTGGCAGCAACACAACAAGAAGCACCCATGCTTAAATAGATAACAGCTTTTAGCTCGATATGTTATCACAACCACTGGTTACATCCCCAATTACAAATATGCAGCATTAACCTGTGACTACAGCTGTTTCCCTGGAATAGTAATGAAAAAGGCATACATCAGTTGAGATGACTCAGTCAAAAACATAATCCAGAAAAAATGAACAATTTCATACAGATTTTCGCATCTCTTAACATACAACCGAAATTCATAGTTTCTGAACCACTCGCTTTACTGAACTTAGATGTATTTCCAGATTCAAACATCCAAAGGAGGAAAACGAATCTCAATAGATAGACACAAATAGCGAGCTCAAAATCAGAAGCGTACGGACAATAGTGTGAGATTGTGAGGACAATCGACTATAAAGATAGTTCATCAAAATCCATATGAATTTGGATTTCAAGGATCTCCGGTACCAAAAAGAATAGTAGAAAGCGAAAACAATTACGAAAGCAATCTATGTCAATAAAGTACTGCCAGCCGAATAAACACTAACAGTTCAATATAGTAAATTCTACAGAAATAAAAACATATCCATGGTATTCTACTTTCACAATCTGTATCTGCACCAACCTCAAATAGCCTCAAAAAAACACCCGCATGACTAAAAAACCAACAGCAAAAATAAAATTCCGCGAAAAACTGAAAAATGGCCCAGAAAGGATGTAATCTATCACTCAAAGAGGAACTGACAGTGAGAATAAATCCAGAATAAAAAATATAGCCCAAATATAGAAAATATTTAGCACACTGAAAAGTCATAACGATCCGAAATCAATGCAAAAATAACGGAATTTTACAGTCAAAAACCACCAACTGTCCATAATGATAATAAATATTCATCAACACGAAAAAAAGGTCCCCTGAGATTTGACTTTTGGCAATCGATATTTACATAATCCCACACACATCGTCACCGCAAAATGAATCTCTGTACACTGTGACCGAACACCACGTGATCGAGCCGTACCTTTTCGAAATTAAGCCCGCGCAGCTCCTTCTTGCAGAAGGATAGGAAAAACCTAGAGAGAGAGAGAGAGAAAAAAAGAGGATGAGGAGCGAGAGTGTGGCTGAGTGATGTTGGTTGTTGCAGAGGAGGGAGAAAGAGAGAGAGAAAGGAGAAGACGAGGGCGAGAGGGAGTTTCAGACGGCGCACTAAACGCCGTTAAGTGGTGTCTGAAGTGTTGCACCTCAGTTGACTGTGACGGAGTTAATAGATGCGTGGTTTGTGAATTTGTGCCACGTCGGATTGAGTTCTTTTACTTTTCTTTACTTTTCTAAATTAATTTATGTATTTCCTATTTTCCGCTAAATAAAGAGCTGACACCTTTCCGCATTTCGTTCTGTATCCCTCTAAATGCTGATGCGTACGAACCCATAAAATATGGCAAAATTAATAAATTATTAATACTTTTTAAAATAAAAATAAAAAATAAACTCTTGAGAAAATTATCAGTTTTTTTAAGAAGTTTTTAAATTTTTAATATTTATACTAAATTTTAATTTTGTCTCTAATATTTTTTTGTATTAATTATATTCTATATATTTTATTTTTGTTTCAAACTTATACTTTTACTAATGTCGTTTATTCTAATGATGAAAAATATTGACTAGGTAATTAGTAAAAATAATATATTTGAAACAAAAATAAAACATATAAGACATAATTGATACAAAAAAATATTACAAACGTAAAAATGATATGTTTGAATCTTATGTTTTATTTTTATTTTAAATTTTTTTTATTAACCACCTAATCAATATTTTTCGTTAGTAAAATATACGGTATTAGTAAAAATTGTAGATTTAAAACAAAAATAATATATATATATATATAATATAACTAATACAAAAAAATTGGAATAAAATTAAAGCTTAATATAAACTTTAAGAATATGTAAATAAGATTGCCTTTTTTTTAAATATAAGAGCAAATATTCATAAAAATTAAAAAAAAACTTACAAGTATATTTTCTCATGCCCAAATATATTAAAAAGAAAAAAATTACTTAAAAAACTCGAGCTTTCAACTACTAGATCATCATTAAAAAGAATTTTATATAAATCTTAACACAAATTAAAGCTCACATTCTCTATAACAAAACCTCATTTAAAATTTATTTTTAAAATATTCTCTAAATTTAAATAATATATATATATATATATACTATCTGAAGTTTCGCACTTTTTTTAAATTGTTATTAATAACTTTGCAGCATTTAACAATGTATTAATGCAACTGTACATTTTGATAGTGCTTAAAATTTGGGATAATCGTTTTCTTTTGTTTTCCTAATTAAAAAGTTGGTTACTAATAAATAAAATTACTTTTATAATCATAAAGCCATTATTATTATCATTATTATCAAGTATTTGGCAAAAATATTATTTATCCTCCTAAATTTTGACTCATATTTTAATTATAATTCAAAAATTTATTTTGTGTCAATCTTTTGACACTTGAGATTAAAACTGATAATAACTAAAATAATTAGATATAATATGAAATAAACTAATTATACATAAATTAAAATAATTATTATTTTGGTCATTATCAATTTCAATTTCATGACAAAATTAGACGGATTAGTAGGTACTAATGTGTGTAATTGATTTAGATGACATTAGGTTCAGGGGCATAATCGAAATCAGTTATAATCAATACAAAATAAAATTTTGAATTATAATTATAACATTAGTCAAAATTCAAAGACACGAATCATATTTTTGCCAAAATAGTAAAATTGTGGTGGGGTAAAAGGCACGGTTCAGAGAATCGAATCAAATCGTTTGGTTTGACTAAAAAAATTGGTGAATTGGCCAAGTATTCGGTCCAGATTAAATCTAAGAACCAGTAAAAGTTTAAACTGGTGTAAAACCAACTGGTTTAGCAGTTCAACTAGTTTAATTTTTTTTTTTAATTTTTGAATTTTTTTTAAATTTTACTAAATATTATTATTATGTATTTATAAAAATAAATCTCAAAAAATTTAAATTATTAACATATATATTAATTATATATTTTAAATACTATCAACTATAATTTAACTACAATTAAATCATTAATCATTGAAACAAAAAATTCAACCAAGTTGGATTTTCTTAACATTGATAAAAGGTTATAATACGGCGATGTCTTGCGCTGTACTTGGAGTCGGCAGTACGCATTCCATGCTTTTTTCTATTTCATGTGAGACAAACTCACAAAAGTATTTTAAAAATTAATACTTAGAGAAGAGATTCTTCATCAAAAAAAAAGAAAAAGAAAAAAGAAAAAAGGCTTTATTCTCTCTGATAAATTCCTTTCTTGCAATTTTTTAGATTCCTTTTTCATTGCTTGAATTAATTAATTTAATCCCATACTTTATTTCACGGAACAGTTCTATGTCATAAGTTACAAGTCACAAAACAAACAAACAAATAAAAAGGTCAACGAGAAATTTGCTAATTCTTTTGAATGACATTAAATATGTTATTAGATTTAAGTATCATACCGAACTTTTTTTTTTATTTTATTGAAATTCACTATTTGCATTATATATTATTATATGTTCTTTGGAATAATAAAATTATGAGTGAATTATTGATTTAGTCATACAATTTTTTTAATTTGGTATTCAAGAAAAAAATTATTTCAACTTAGTCTCTAAAAAATTTTATTTATCTCAATAGTCATTTTGTTGTTAAATCATAAAATTTATTGTTATTAAATTTTAAAATTTTTATTGTTAAAAATAACTTTAACTAATATAAGGACCAAATTAAAATAAATAGAATCTTTTAAGCACTAATGTAATAATTTGTAATCATTTAGAAACAAAATCAGTAATTTACTCAAAAATCATTTAACAGTTTTTTTACTATGATTTTAAAAAATAAAGTCATAGTTGTATAGTAAAATTGATTGATTTGTAATATTAATTTATGATCTCTAATACTAAGATATTGACATTTTCACTAAAATTGGTTTATTTGTAATATTAATTTTTTATTAATTGATTATAAAATAAACAAACTTTTTTAAAAAGTAAAAAAAAATTAAATGAACTATTTCGTTCATTTAGAATTATTTCTTATCCAGTTTGACCGATTTTATAGATTATTTCAAACTGGTTCCCAATCCAACAAGTTGATCAGTCTGGTTTCGTTCTTACAATAATGATATATATATATATATATAGAGAGAGAGAGAGAGAGAGAGAGGGAGAGAGAGAGAGAGAGAGATAAATAAGTGTAATATTTGAAAGTATTAGTGTAATATTTGAAATTAAAATACTATTAAGGGTAATTTACTTGAAATATATATCGTTGCATCCAGATACTTAATGAATACTACATCATTACTCAATGAATCAGAGGCTAACCATTCTGATTCTCTAAAGTCAAAAAACTACATTATTAGATGTGTCAAAAGTCATGTTTCCATTATAGTTTCACTATTTTTTTTCAGTAGTTTATTATTACCCATTATTCAAGCTTTTTTTTTTTAACAATTTTCTTTATGATTTTATGTATGCATTATTCTGTACAGATTCCTTCTCATATTTCTATCTTCTTTTTTTTTTTAATTATAAGACGGTTCCAAGTTTAACCGCTAAATTTATAATACTCAATCTCATATCACTTGAGCTATTAGTGTTGATTGTCTTGAAAGTTTGGGTGAATTAGATTATGTCTTGACTCGCCAAATTAGTTATGTTATATATGATTATGTAATTGTATTATGTTTCACTTATAATGGTTTGTGCGAATAAGAAATCTCTTTTTACTCGTAAATATATGTCATATTTATCGAATTATGTAAATATATGTGTTTTATGCAATTTTATTTCAGTTTTCTTTTCTATTTCTATGCATTTTTTTGTGACAATTAGTATTTTTATTTTCTTTTTGTTTATTGCAAATTGAAAACTAAATATGTTTTTCTTGAATTTTAAATATGAAATTTAAATGTTATCTTTTGGTTTTTAGTTATTCAATTTTGTATTTTGTAGTTTGTATTTAAATGTTGTCGACACATTTTTTTTTTGATTAAGAGGAAAATATATTAAAACACAAAGCTGAAAGATGAGTACAAGATCGACACATTTTTTTAATCTGACTTTGTGAATACTACTAGCAAAAATAGTCAATATTATAAAACATGTCTGAGACAATATTTTGAAAATATATATGTTAAAGAATAAAACAAAAATCTTGTATTTGGAATTAACGGAGGGAAAGATTGTATAGACAAAATTAAAAGTGATTCTTTTTTTAATATTTTCTACCAAGTTATTCAATTTATGGTTTAACTTATACCAAAATAAAAGTATAATCATGTAATACTTATGATGAAAAAATATGGAAAAAATTTAGGTATAAAAAGGATTATATATGCTTTAATAAAATGTATTTAGAACTATTAAGCATATCATAAAAATATAAAACAAACATGAAGTGTGAACTCTAAACGAATCCAATTTAAATCATTTATTACGTGCAAACAAATATTTTATAAGTGTTGAACTATTTGAATAAATCAATGTTAATATATATAAACCTATTAGAAATTCTTTTTTACTTGTTAGTGAAAGTAATGGTTGGAACCCAAGAGGGGGGGTGAATTGGGTTTTATAAATTTTTCACAAGAATTAATTGGAAGTTAAAATGATTTTCTGTAAAAGTACAATGCTTAAGATAATAAATACAATACAGAAAATCAATGTGCTGTTAAGATAAATAATTATAAAGATCAAGGAATTAAAGAATATATATCAATATGCACAAATTAAAGAGTAAGGGATAGAGAAAGCAAACTCGGAGATTTATACTGGTTCGGCTAATCCAAGCCTACATCCAGTCCTCAAGAGACCACTTGAGTATTTCCACTATAATTGCAAGTTTAATCCGGGTACTTGCAAACCACTACAACCACGCAAATTCGATCCGGGTATTTGCGAAACCACAATAGAGAATTTATGAATCCGGGCTCCTCCTCAACCCAAAGCAAGTTCTTCCAACACCGGTACTTGCGAACCTCAACTCAGAATAATATATGTGTTGATCAAAATCAACAATACAAAGAAACTCTCTCTAAAGAGTAGATGAAAACAAATGAAGCTCTAATAACTCTAATGATAGAGAATATGCAAGATTTGGCTCAAGAATGCTTTCCTTTCTCTCAAAGATGATAGAAAAAGTTAATATCACATTGTAGGACTTTGTTCTTGCTCAAAATCGTGTATCTAAGGTCATATATATAAGATTTTACAAAACTAGCCGTTATATAGCCGTTATAGTGCAGTCCAGATTTTGAGCTTTCTTTAAAAATTCATAACTCCCTCATTTGAACTCCGTTTTAAACAAATAATATACCGTTGGAAAGCTCTTGGAGTCTAGTTTCAAATGAACCAAGTTTTACTCAAAAATTATTTTTCTTTTAAAAGATATAATCAAAATACTGACTATAGGTCAGAACAGAATAATTTTTTATTACAGTAAAATCAACTTTCAGTTTTTCAAACTATATTTTGAATAGTCATATATTTCTCATTTGGACTCCGTTTTGAATAAATAATATACCGTTGAAAAGATCTTTGAGTCTACTATCAAATGAGATTAAGATACTTGAAAAACCGATTTTTCATTTATGAGATATGATATAAGGAGTGACCAAAGGTCAAAAAATAACTTTTGTAAAACTTCATATCTCACTAACTTTTTGTTCAAAAATGCTTGAGCCAATGTATGCAAATCTAAATCATTGAGTTGCACAAATATACTAGCCTATATAAAATATACCTAATTTAAACACATAGGCTATCTTGATGCATCCAAGCTTCCAAGACTTCAAATCTTCTAATTCTTCATTTCTTGGAGCTTCATCCTTGCATGTTGTTTTCCTTGAGTTAAGCATGATATTGCTTTTCCTTGTTCTTCAATACAATCCTCACTCTTCTTGTTTTGAACCAACCTATAAAATATATCTTACTTGCAAACCCAATGGTTAGTTTAATAGCATGATTCAATATATGCAACATACATATTAAATAACATAATCATGCTTAAGTACTTGTAGCATATATATGATAATTAATCTTTATATATATCAATGCTACTATTCAAATATATTTGTCATCATCAAAACTTATGGCATATAGCCTTAGGGTCAACAATCTCCCCCTTTTTGATGATGACAAATCACCACATAAAAATATGTATCACAAGATAATGAATGCAATGTTATAAGCACGTATACATATTTTTCTATTGTTTCTTCTCCCCCTATTTGACATCAACAAAAAGGTGTAAGGAACACAATATATAGAAGTTAAAGCACATACCTTCTTTAAGTCAGGATGTCAGAAGATGTCAATATAGTATGGGGTAAGGATACATCAAAACTTATTATTGATTTCATTGACATGTAAAAAGAAAATTTTAGAAAAATTTTTCTCATGTCAAATGAAATGAGCCAAAAGATAAAACTTGAAAGAGTTTTAGGCTCCCCCTTAAACCTTGCATAATTTGAAAAAGAATAATGAATAATGAATATCCAATTTTTCAAGATATATTCTTTTTCAAAAAAAAAATACATTCAAATGAGACAAAGCTCCCCCTGAATTTCATAACATTTTTCCTTTGAAAAAGATTGTCCAAATCATTATAAAGGAAATTCAGTTTTTGATTGCAGAATTTTGAAGTAAGATTTTTGAAGAAATTTCTGCAATATTTTCATTGAAAATGATTTCTGCTTGTTTATGAAGAGGCATTTTTAGTAAATAGCAGAAAAATTAAACTCTTTGAAAAAAAAAACATCATTTGCTGTCATATGATAGAAATATTTACAGCACACAGCAGAAGTATGATATATGGATTAGCAAAGCATGATATAAACAAGAATATTAATCATAATCCATAAATCGAATAATAATATTTTTCAAGATTTCTGAAAAACAATTTCTGCATATATGCATAAAATTATTTCAACATATAGCAAAAGTGATTTAAAATAACGATACTCAAATCCTTTTCTTTTCAAAACAGATAATGCTTCAATATGGTAAAGCAATTTCAGAATTGTGGAAGCAATTCAAGAGATTCACGATATTTTTCAAAAACATTTTGCTTCGAAGGAATTTAGAAACGTTTCATCTAAGGAAGCAATATATATGGATTAGTGTAATAAGATATATTCAAGCATATAGTTCATAATCCATATATGAAACATCAATATCCCTTTGTCATCAACAACAAAAGAGATCTTTAAGACCTTTTCTTTTTAAAAAAAATATTGCTTCATATGATAAAACATATTAACATAACAGAAGCATTTTTAAAGTCCTTTTTCAAAACAAATTTGCTTCATAAAGGATAAGATAAATTTCAGCACAAAGGAAGCAATTTATATACCCATTCAAAATGAATTTATATATGTATCTTGAGGATGAGTACATGTAAAAATTTTGACAGCTCATTTTGTATGAGTGTATGTGGAATCATGAAATATTATTCTTAGCCATAGCCTTCGCTCATGATGCATGAATAGCATACACAACATATGTTCTTCGATACATATAATCACAGCATGATGTAATCATGTATGCTCTCAAGAACAACACAACAAAGCAGAATGATACGGTTCTGAATATCACCATTTTATTAATCCTTAAAATTTCTAATCAAAACAAATTAAATCAGCCGCAAATCCACCGAAAATTGACTTTCGTGGTTTTGCCATTAATGCGACGCGTTGTTGGTGTGCATGCGTACTCTAGACTTCTGGCTTCCAGCTTGCAAAATCCATAGGATGAGCGTGTAGGGGTGCGGCGAAGAGATATCTTCGTTGGCTCTAAGTCACAATTTTCTCTCTATAAAAACTGCCCCAGAGTTGTCAATTATCACACCACAAAGAGTATTCATCTCTGAGCCTACAACTTTCTGACATTTCTCTCTCTTCATACTCCAAAAAAAAATTTCAAACCATGGCAGCAAGAAAGTTCATTGATCTCACAGTAGAGGCCAGGGAGGAAGAGCTCGACTTAAACTTGAGTCTAGGCAGGGACAAGGGTAAAAGGCCTTTGGAGGGATCTCAGGAGAATCGAAAGAAGAAGATGAAGATCGAAGAAGCTGAAGAGATTAGTACAGGCCATACGTCAGAAGACAAAATTGCTTGTCTGGAGCAGGAGGTGAAGAAACTCAAGAAGATGATAGAGGACCAGGAGAAGTTAGCTAAATGCAACAATGCGGCACTGACTTCAAGAATAGATAGGTTCTTCTATTGGTCTACCCAATGCTTCTGCAATCAACAACAAAGAAGTGTTGATTGTATGAATGGGATTTACACTACCCTCCGTGACATTGCTCAGTCTCTTGCTCCAAGGAATGGCCGAGGGGTGATGATACAATACGGGCCTCCTAATCCAAGACCACCTCGCCTGTAGATTGCTCATGCATGAGCAAACTTTCCCTTCTTTTTTTTTAATTATGCAATGTAATCCTTCGGTTTTTTTTTTTAATGCAAGTGGTTTCTTTTATTTGACGGTACAAAAAAAATAATAATAAAGAAAGATAAAATAAATCAGCTACACAAATTCAGCACAGTATATATATATATATTGAAAAATATATATCCATTTTAAAGATGGAAAGAATTTTCTGACATGGACATATATATCATCATTTCAAAGCAAAAGCAAGTTACATACTTATCAAGATAAAACATATTATAACTTGAGTATGTAGTACAATAATTGAGGTAATATGGATTAGTAAGATATAATCAGATATAAACTATAATCCATAAACAATCGTTCATAAGCTATATTTTATACAAAGGATATGACATGTATAATGCTCAAACCATGATGAATGGTATAAAGACAATATCTTTATATACAATGATATGATCAAATATATAAGATATTAGAGAACAATATATCATTGTAATGAAAGTATGTCAAAAAAAAAAAATTGCCAACATAGCCAATTATGATCAGGGAGTATCACTCAATTAAATATTAAAGTGGTAAAGAATAGAGATACTCATCAATTTTGGCAAACTCTTATTGCTTCTTGAAGTTTCTCCTCAAGATTTTGATATTCTTGTTTTGCTCATTGCTCTTCTTTTGATTCTATCTTCTTGCAATTTTAATGAACTTAATTGATTGATTATTTGCAAGATCCTCTTGAAAACAATCTCTAATAAGATCACTGTCAAGCATTGGTCGATCATTACGAATGAGCTTAGAGGATAGATTTGAGGACTAACTCCTGCAAAACACTTTTGGTGGAGCACTTTGATGTTCAAATCAGTAATGTTCAAATAAATCTCGAGTACTAGGAGCAACATTATGTTCAAGATATACCATATTAATAAAAGTGCTATGCTTTCATGAAATGCAATTTTGCAAAATATTTGATTTCATTGAAAATATTTAAATAAGATTATAGCAAGGATAAATACTATAGGTAGGAGGAATCTTATTGTTGTGAAGACAAGAAAAATGTGCGTGTAATGGAAGCAAGTTTTCATGATGCAGTAAAAAGGATAGTTTGAGCAAAATTTGGAAGAAAGATTTTAGATCAAAACAAAATTTGAATCTATAATCTGCACACCTAACAATTGTTTTCAGATATAGCATGCATGAATATCAAGGATAGATGTAAGGCATATTAGATAACAGACAAAAGCATTAGAGAGCAGTAAACATATCAGTCAAAATTCTTACAATGCATTCCAGCTTATATGTTTACTTATCCATTGCCTCCTTTTGATGCAAGAGAGTGGAGTTTGAATGATGTAGCCATTGAAAAGTCATTTCCGCTCCTTGCTTCGAGGCAAATCTACAAATTATTCATTTATCTTTGGTACCCAAATTTCTTTGGGTTTGCCTGGGTCATGAGTTCCTTTTTGAACCCATTTCATTTTTACTCCATGAACAAGATTTTTCTTATAAAAACAGGAGTAAGATTTGTGTCCTTTCAGTCCACAATAGAAACAAGTGCAAGTTGGACTATTGGACATCTTTTCAGAAACAAAGAAGTTTTTAAACTGCTTTTGGTTTGATTTCTTTTTAGAAACAATACCAACTTTGTTAATTCTTCTTTGTTTCAAAACTGAGGTATTTAAAATTTCTCTACCTTGAGAGAGTTTTGCAAGTGTGTTTTTAAGATTATCATTTTCTTTTTTCAAAAAATCACACTTGGTACAAAAGCAATTTTTGTTGGTAGAGATATTTGTTTTTAAAATCAAATTCTCTTCTTGCAAAGTTTTGTTTTGATTTTCAAAAACAAAATTCTCTTCCTTGGAAATAGAAAATTCATTTTTCAATATTTCCAACTCATTTTCAAGAGAAGAGTTTTTCTGTTTTGAAACATTTAGTTTCTTTGCAAGTATAAGAGATTCTTCATGTAAATCATCAAAGGCATCTTGTAATTCTTCAAAAGAGTAGTCAAATGAATTTACCTCATCTTTATCTCTGGCCACAAGACAAGTGTTGGCTTCTTCATTTGTATTCTGCTTATCAGAATTGCTATTTCCCCAATTGGAAGATAGGTAAGCTTTCTTTGATGATTCACCTTTTGGTTGTGGTTTCTCTTTTTCTCCTTTTTCTTCTTCGTCTGCCACCTTGGTGATTTGAGATTTTTCTGTAAGTTCAATACCAAGAGCTTGCAATTGATTAAGCACAAGTTGTATCTCATTAATGGTTTTGCAATTGTTCATTTGAGCAATTTCAAGTTCATTAATGAAACTTCTATACCTTAATTCCTCAGCAATAAGATCTTCCTCATGTGCAACTTCAAGAATTTCCCACATTTCTTTTGCAGTTGCACAGTTGGAGATTTTGAAAAATTCATCTTGACTCAATGCACAAGAAATAATCAATTTTACCTTAGCATTGAGTTGCATTAAACTTCTTTCAGTATCATTCCATTCACTCTTAAGTTTTGGAATGCATTTTCCTTGTTCTTCCTTGATAGGCATACAAGAACCATTTTCTATAACATCCCAGAGTTTATGGTCTACTGAAATTAAAAACATTTTCATTTCATACTTCCAATATTGAAAATGATTAGCATCAAAAATTGGAGGTTCTGTGAAAGAACAATTTTTAGAAATAAACCAATCACTATATCCAACCATGCTAACTCTTAGACGGTTAAGTCTTTAAACAAGAGCCCAAGCTCTGATACCAATTGAAAGTAATGGTTGGAACCCAAGAGGGGGGGTGAATTGGGTTTTATAAATTTTTCACAAGAATTAATTGGAAGTTAAAATGATTTTCTGTAAAAGTACAATGCTTAGGATAATAAATACAATACAGAAAATCAATGTGCTGTTAAGATAAATAATTATAAAGATCAAGGAATTAAAGAATATATATCAATATGCACAAATTAAAGAGTAAGGGATAGAGAAAGCAAACTCGGAGATTTATACTGGTTCGGCTAATCCAAGCCTACATCCAGTCCTCAAGAGACCACTTGAGTATTTCCACTATAATTGCAAGTTTAATCCGGGTACTTGCAAACCACTACAACCACGCAAATTCGATCCGGGTATTTGCGAAACCACAATAGAGAATTTATGAATCCGGGCTCCTCCTCAACCCAAAGCAAGTTCTTCCAACACCGGTACTTGCGAACCTCAACTCAGAATAATATATGTGTTGATCAAAATCAACAATACAAAGAAACTCTCTCTAAAGAGTAGATGAAAACAAATGAAGCTCTAATAACTCTAATGATAGAGAATATGCAAGATTTGGCTCAAGAATGCTTTCCTTTCTCTCAAAGATGATAGAAAAAGTTAATATCACATTGTAGGACTTTGTTCTTGCTCAAAATCGTGTATCTAAGGTCATATATATAAGATTTTACAAAACTAGCCGTTATATAGCCGTTATAGTGCAGTCCAGATTTTGAGCTTTCTTTAAAAATTCATAACTCCCTCATTTGAACTCCGTTTTAAACAAATAATATACCGTTGGAAAGCTCTTGGAGTCTAGTTTCAAATGAACCAAGTTTTACTCAAAAATTATTTTTCTTTTAAAAGATATAATCAAAATACTGACTATAGGTCAGAACAGAATAATTTTTTATTACAGTAAAATCAACTTTCAGTTTTTCAAACTATATTTTGAATAGTCATATATTTCTCATTTGGACTCCGTTTTGAATAAATAATATACCGTTGAAAAGATCTTTGAGTCTACTATCAAATGAGATTAAGATACTTGAAAAACCGATTTTTCATTTATGAGATATGATATAAGGAGTGACCAAAGGTCAAAAAATAACTTTTGTAAAACTTCATATCTCACTAACTTTTTGTTCAAAAATGCTTGAGCCAATGTATGCAAATCTAAATCATTGAGTTGCACAAATATACTAGCCTATATAAAATATACCTAATTTAAACACATAGGCTATCTTGATGCATCCAAGCTTCCAAGACTTCAAATCTTCTAATTCTTCATTTCTTGGAGCTTCATCCTTGCATGTTGTTTTCCTTGAGTTAAGCATGATATTGCTTTTCCTTGTTCTTCAATACAATCCTCACTCTTCTTGTTTTGAACCAACCTATAAAATATATCTTACTTGCAAACCCAATGGTTAGTTTAATAGCATGATTCAATATATGCAACATACATATTAAATAACATAATCATGCTTAAGTACTTGTAGCATATATATGATAATTAATCTTTATATATATCAATGCTACTATTCAAATATATTTGTCATCATCAAAACTTATGGCATATAGCCTTAGGGTCAACAGTTAGAACTATCAATATCTAAAAATCTATTAGGTTATAACCAATCAAGTATGAATTGAGTCATACCATAAAAGTATAAAACTCTTCAGCATTTTTTTTCCCATTTGCAATAACCACTTGAAACAATAAATATTAGTTCGAGTCTATTAAGTATTAAATCACTTGAATCAACTAACGTTGACTCATACCTATTAGTTTTTTTTTCTTATTAGAACTATCAATATTTAAGAATTTATTGAACTATGACCAATCTAATTTACGAGTTAATATATATATATATATATAACCAGCATTTTTAATTTATAAGACTCAAATTCAAAAATTTATTTAAAGAAAACAAATAACTAATGTTATAAGACTAAATCGAATCGGTTGAACAACTCTACTTGAGAATTTTAAAATTTTTTTAAAAAAATTATTTATTTTATAATCAGACAATGAAGAAATTAATATTATAGATTAATTAATTTTAGTAGAGATGTCAATATATTGATATTTGATATATTTGATATGAATGAATATTATATTGATTAATAATATTTCTTTATTATTTAGTTAATTTTACTGTAAACTTTTGATTGTGAATGTTATTTTTTGTAATTTAAAATTAAATCTTATTTTTAATTAAACTCATAAATTTATATTTATAATTTTTAGTTATATATATTATTTTTTAAATATTTTAAATTACACCAATTCAATTACAATTCAATTATTAATCATTAAATTTTACCGATTCAATTACTTACAAATAACCAATTACTTGAACCAAGCAAGCTTATTAATTTAATGAAACAAAATGAAACATGTGTTGATATATGGGTGGTGTGAGGAATTAGATAAGGAATAGTGAAATAGTAGAGAGTTAGGTACTTAGGTGGCAAATGGAAAAGGTTGGAGGGTACAACATAAACACTACAAGTGATAGACGTTGAGTTTTGCACGCAAATGGAAAGTTATGTGTGAACGCATGTGTGAATATAATTTGTTTTTCTTTTTTTTTAAATACTGATTTTTTTTAAAAATTATAGTTATTTCAATATAATTTTTGAAATATTAAGTATTTTAGTTCGATTTTTAAAGATTAAATTTGTTTTTATTTATTTATTTTTATTATTAAATTATAAAATTTATTATTGCTAAATTTTAAAAAAATTATTAATAAAAATTATTTTGATAAACAGAAAGAGTAAATTAAGATAAATATTAAATATAGTTTTTTTAGGAAAATAAAACGGGAAAACTTGATTTTTCAAATATCAGATTAAGATAAATGCAGAGTATTGAATTAACAATTTACTCTTTTTTAAATGCAAAAATTCTCATTAATTTAAAGAGTTATGTAATTTACCCATTTGAATTTTAAATTAACACTACACCTGATTAAATTTTAAATTGTGTGCAATCCGATTTCAAAATAATAATTTTTTTATCATTTTCTTAGACTTTTATATTAAAAAATAATACCTCTTATAATGATATATACAAAGAAATAATGTAGAAGTTTTATATTAAAAAATTAATAATGAAGATATGTTTCGTATAATAAAAAAATTCAAAAACCTATTATTAATTGTTAAAATGAAAAAAGTATATCCCTCTTATTTAAGGAACCTCGTTTTTTTTTGTCTAACTATTAGTATTTGAAAATATAATGAATTTCAACTAATTTGAATCAATTATGTTTAAAATAAAAATAAAATTAACTTTAGTACTGAAATTATCTATTCCTTCATCAATCTTAGATTATCCAATCAAATAGCTACTGATAAAATTTTTTAAAAAATTAATTATCAATTGTCCAAGAATCAAATAAATGACAATATGAACTGAAAATTGCAATAGTATAAAACTTCTTTTTTTTAATGTCAAAGTCTCTCCACCATGGCTTTTCCTAAAATCACCTTCCATTTGTCAGGAGTTGGTGCGGGTGGACAAAAGGGCATAATTGTCTTTTCGTACTCCTTGAGATGACCGCCATGAACGGCAAGTTCGGTCGCTGTCAAACGGTGACATGCGTTGGTAACAAATAAACGACACTTCATCTTTTAAAATTTTGCGTTTTGTAAAATTAAGATTGAATTGTTTTGGATTCAGGTAAAAACAAACCATTATCCATTTTTGGACGCTAACACTGAACTAAGATCTTTTTCTTTTTTTAAAAGTAAACATACTTTTTGATTTTTAAAAATGTATTTTCATGATATTTTAGTTTCTAAAAAAAACACTCACTAATCACTTTAATTTCTATATTTTAAAATCCTTAATTTCTATATTTTGAAATCATTACACTTTCATCAAGACAATGAAAGGGATCATCATTTTGTCCAAAAGTCTCAAAATTCATGGACTATATTAAAAATCTATATGTTTTATTTTTGTTTTAAATTTATTTTTTATATTAATCATTTAATCAATATTTTTAGTCAATAAAATATATGACATTAATAAAAAGAGATGTGTTTGAAATAAAAATAAACATGCATGATATAACTAATATAAAAAAATTGCCAGGGACAACATTAAAATATAAAAAATATTTTTGCCATTTTATTTTTGAAGTTGACCTTGACAGTTGAGAATATTATAAAGGCAACTTCATTTGAATTTCTATTTAAAATAAAAAAGACTACGAATAATTGGTTGGTACGATTTGTTGCTATTTTTTGTTTTATTCTCATCATGAATGTAATTAATTTTGTTTTATTACTGCAATAAGTTAATTTTCTAGTCACGGTACAATAACATCATGAATTGAAAATAATAACTAATTATTGCGCATATATGTTAAAAGTAAATTAGTGATTTATGGTATGTTTGAAAGAGCTTATTTTGAACTTATATGACTTATTTTATGACATAAGCGTTTATGCATGCGTTTGGGAGAGTTTATAGAAATAGTTTATGAGATGTCAATAAATTGTTTTCAGCTTATTTTCATAAGCTATTCTGATAGCTTATGAAAATAAGCTGAAAACAGCTTATGTGAAGTTTGCCCTCATAAACTCTTTAATTATAAAAATAACTTATATATAAGTACTTATATACTAAGCACTTATTCTATAAGCACTTAAATAAGTTATTTATCCAAACATGACCTTAGCCTATAGATTTAAAAATCACATCAGTCAATTTGACCGATCAAATCAATAACCAAACATTGGTCCAGTTTTGATTCGGTCAGCTCATAATACTGCTAGAACTAAAAATCAGTACGAAAACTGATTGCATTGATTTTTGAAAAAAATAATGTTTACAAAAATGAAATTATTTGAATTTAGAAACCTTTTATTTTTTTATTTTTTCTTTCATGTTATATTTTTTAATTATTTTTAATAATAATATTATTTTTCCCAAAAAACAAAAAAGAGAACAAGAAAAAAAATAAAAAAAAATCTCTCTCTCTCTCTCACACCCCCACACACACATAATAATAATAATAATAATAATAATAATAATAATAATAATAATAATACAAGTTTACTGAGATTAGGTATAAAAATATTATTAATTTATTATATTATGTATTTTTAATATATAACATTAAAAATATATATTTAATTATTACCGGTTCGACTTCAGTTTGACCACAATCAGACTAATGAAACGTGAATCAGTAGTTTGACTGGTTCAATGACTGGTCCTATTTTTAAAATATTAATTTAGCCTCTAAAACACATTTTTCACTTAATTTAGTAATCTAATTATAAAATATTTTAAAATTGTCCCTGAAATATCATTATTCTACTAATTTGATCATTTAAAAATAAGGCATCTCAATTTAGTCTCACAGTTTCTTTTTTTCAAAAATGTTTGAAAAATATTTGTGAGTGTCACATCCCAAAAATTGAGCATGTGAAAAGATACTACTCATTTGATAAAATTCTCAAACATACGTTATTTACATATATTCTGTAAGGTTTTACATTCAACCTTAATCATTCATTCCACACTACAGAGTTATATTCATCTGATAAGCAAATATAGACATACATAGTCTGATATTTCTATCTCATCGCAAGCCTAGGAGACCTATAGAAAGTACAGAGCGTTTCTAGTATCCACATTAATAAGTACTGGTATCCCACCAGACAGAAATAGAGAGTAATCTCAAGGGGCTTCTAATCTTCCAACGGATACTCTTCTTCTTTGTTTTCTATATCTGAAAAATAATCATAGGGAGTGTGAGTTTATTTAAAAACTCAGTAAATAAATAACTGTACTATATAGAATATCAAAAGTACAAATACCACATTTACTCATATAATTAATTGTCTTATACATCGAGTAGTATGGGACTCTAACCCTTTCAAACTCATGAATAAGATTTCTCAGATATACAACGAGTAGTATGGGACTCTAACCCTTTCAAACTCGTGAATAAGATCTCATCGGTATACACCGAGTAGTATGGGACTCTAACCCTTTCAACTCGTGTATAAGCTTTCTTAGATATACACCGAGTAGTATGGGAATTTAACCCATTCAACTCGTGTATAGGTTTCATAGATATGCACTGAGTAGTATGGGACTTTAACCCTTTCAAACTCGTGTATTAGATCCCGTAGATCTTTACTCATTGACAAGATAGTGAGAATTTATCACATAGCACAATTGTCATGAAATAAAATAATTTCTACATACTCTTATTTCTACCGATCATCATATACTCCCATATGAAAATTGATTGCTTATTACCCAAATAATATTGTAAATGAGACTTATATTGTACTTTGACTAGTAATATCAAATTAGCTGAGCAAGGTTATTCACTCACCTTGATGTTTGTCCAAGTTTACCTTGTTCCACACTAGAATTTGTGTAGGAAAATTTCTTAGTAAAATATATTACAAGGAAACATAAGAAAGGAAACAAAATCACGAAAATACGTAAAATTTTCTGATTGCTACAGTAACAGTTCGCTACAGTGCCGGTTCGCTACAGTAACGTTGACTGCTACAGTACCGTTGACTGCCGACACTACAGTACTGCTACAGTACCCGAAGAAAATTTTCCAGATTTTTTTTCCGAAATTTCTGGTCGCTACAGTAACTCGAAGAAAAATTCCAGATTTTCAGTTGCTACAGTACTTCGAATTTTGCAGAAAATCTTTCAAAAAATTCATCCTTTCCTTTCTTTTGATTCAAAACCAGAATCTCAACTCTTTTAACCGATTATAACTCAAATATAACTTCTAAAATAACTGAGATTCACGAATTATCATCAAAATCTTCAAGAGCAAAACCTCCTCTAATCTTCCATATAAACTTAGATTTAAGGAAAATAATGAGATTAAAGCTTACCTTTGATCCTTACAAAGCTTTTGAACCGAACAAACAATCAAAACTCTGAAGATCAAGGAAAGGATTTGAAAAGAGGATGAAGAAGAGAGAAAACGCTTTTCTGCCTTCCTTCGGCTGAGTGAAAAATGAGGGGGTACTATTGAAACTTTATATTAAATATTTCTAATGGGTTATTCAATAACCCATGGGTATCCATAACCCAACATCCAAACCCATCCAGTCAATTTACAATAAATGGACTAATTGACCATTCTGAAACCACTTTTCCATGAATTTCACCATTCTTAGAATATATCCCACATTGTGCAAATATTTAGTCCAGTCATTTAACTCAATTTTCATAAATAATATTCAAAGAGAACAATTAAATATGAAAATTAAATATGACCAAAATAAATAACTAAAGTAACGTTGTAAAATTCTAAAATACTCTTAAGCGAATTATATTCCGAAATTAACGGGTATTACATTCTACCCCCTTAAAAGAATTCGGTCCTCCGAATTAAAATCTTACCTCAAGTTTCAAATAAATGTGGATAGTTTTTCCACATTTCATCTTCTGTCTCCCACGTAGCTTCCTCGCGAGAATGATTTCTCCAAAGAACCTTGACAGTAGGAATTTCTTTAGTACGCAATTTCTTGACTTTTCTATCAAGGATAGCTACTGGTACCTCTTCGTAGGTGAGAGTTTCATCAAAATGAACTTCTTGGGGTTGAATGACATGAGAAGGATCAGGAAGATACTTCCGTAGCATGGACACATGAAATATTGGATGAACTCCCTCTAGGTCGGAAGGTAGGTCTAGGCGATATGCCACATTACCCACTCTGTCTACAACCTCATATGGGCCAACATACCTCGGACTAAGCTTGCCTTTCTTCCCGAATCTCATTACTCCCTTCATAGGTGAGATTCGTAAGAAAACCATATCACCTATTGCAAATTCAAGGTCACGTCGTCGGTTGTCCGCATAAGACTTCTGTCTACTCTGAGCAGTTAACAACTTCTCTCTGATCAGTTTAACTTTATTTATATCTTCCTGTATCATCTCAGGTCCAAATATTTTGGTTTCACCAAGTTCAAACCAACCTATAGGAGATCGACACCGTCTCCCATATAAAGCCTCAAAAGGTGCCATCTGTGTAATACCCGTTAATTTCAGAATATAATTCGCTTAAGAGTATTTTAGAATTCTACAACGTTACTTTAGTTATTTATTTTGGTCATTTTTAATTTTCATATTTAATTGTTCTCTTTGAATATTATTTATGAAAATTGAGTTAAATGACTGGACTAAATATTTGCACAATGAGGGATATATTCTAAGAATGGTGAAATTCATCGAAAAGTGGTTTCAGAATGGTCAATTAGTCCATTTATTGTAAATTGACTGGATGGGTTTGGATGTTGGGTTATGGATACCCATGGGTTATTGAATAACCCATTAGAAATATTTAATATAAAGTTTCAATAGTACCCCCCCTTATTTTCTTCTCACGATCGAAGCAGCTGAAGTGAATAGTGAATTCACTTTCTCTCGTTTCTTCACCCTCTTCTCAAATCCTTTCCTTGATCTTCAGAATTTCGATTATTTGTTCGGTTCAAAAGCTTTGTAAGGATCAAAGGTAAGCTTTAATCCGATTATTTTCTTTAAATTTCAGTTTATGTAGAAGATCAGAGGAGGTTTTGTTCTTGAAGATTTTGATGATAATTCATGAATCTCAGTTGTTTTAGAAGTTATATTTGAGTTATAATCGGTTAAAAGAGTTGAAATTCTGGTTTTGAAACAAGAAAGGAAAGAATGAAATTGTTAGAAATTTCTGCAAAAACCGAGTTACTGTAGCGACCAGAGATTTCGGAAAAATTCTGGAAAATTTTCTTCGGGTTACTGTAGCAGTACTGTAGTGTCGGCAGTCAACGGTACTGTAGCAGTCAACGTTACTGTAGCGAATACTGGCTTGGTAACTGTTATTATAAGCAAATTCAATAAGAGACAAATGATCTTCCCAACTTCCACTGAAATCCATCACACAAGCTCTTAGCATATCCTCTAAAGTCTGAATTGTCCTTTCGGACTGTCCATCAGTCTGAGGATGGAATGCTGTGCTAAGATTCACTTTGGTACCCAAAGCCTCTTGAAAGACTTTCCAGAACCGAGAAGTAAACTGAGGTCCTCGGTCTGATATAATGGATATTGGTATACCATGAAGTTTCACTATTTTTTTAACATAAAGTCGAGCAAGTTTTGCTGCACTGAAAGTGGTATGAACAGGAAGAAAATGTGCTGACTTAGTAAGTCGATCCACTATGACCCATATTGAGTCATTTCCTTTTGTTGACCGAGGTAAACCTACCACAAAATCCATAGTGATCCTTTCCCACTTCCACTCGGGAATATCTAGTTTTTGCATCAAACCAGGTGGTCGTCGATGTTCAGCTTTAACTTGCTGACAAGTCAAACATCGAGCTACAAAGTCAGTCACGTCTCGCTTCATGCCCTCCCACCAGTAAACTTGTTTCAAGTCCTGATACATTTTCACAGCACCAGGATGTACAACGTAGGGCGAACCATGAGCTTCCATTAAGATTTCATGCTTCAAAGATTCAATGTTGGGGACACAGAGTCTCCCATTAAACCATAAGACTCCTTCTTCATCTACCAAGAAACTTGGTGCTAGACCTTGCCTTGCCTTATCTCTGATTTTGACCATATCAATGTCATTTTCTAAAGTTGCTTTTACTTTTTCAACAAGAGATGATCTAACTGTTAAATGAGCCAGAAATGTACCTGACTCAGTGATCTCGAAGAATACTCCATCAGCTTCCAATTCTTGTAGTTCATGTATTAGAGACCTCCTTATAGTGGCAATGTGAGCTAAACTTCCCATAGACTTTCGACTTAGAGCATCAGCCACTACATTTGCTTTACCTGGATGGTAAAGGATGGTACAATCATAATCTTTCAGAAGTTCCATCCACCTTCGTTGCCTTAGATTGAGATCTCTCTGCTCAAAAATGTACTTAAGGCTTTTGTGATCTGTAAAAATTTGACAAGTCTCCCCATACAAGTAATGTCTCCAAATCTTTAGGGCAAACACTACAGCTGCCATTTCCAAATCATGAGTGGGGTAATTCAATTCATGCTTTTTAAGCTGACGTGAGCCATAAGCTATGACTTTACCATGTTGCATCAACACACATCCTAAGCCTATCTTTGAGGCATCACAGAATACAGAGTAACCCCCTGGTCCTGATGGTAGGATTAAGACTGGTGCAGAAGTTAAACACTCTTTCAATTGGGTGAAACTTTGCTCACATGAATCATCCCAAATGTATTTAACATTCTTTCGGGTTAACTTATTTAATGGGAGAGCCGTCTTAGAGAAATCTTTGACAAAGCGACGGTAATACCCTACTAAGCCAAGAAAACTACGTACTTCAGACACTGTTGTTGGTCTAGGCCATTGTTTTACTGCTTCAATTTTACTTGGATCAACATGAATACCTTCTTGGGAAATAACATGTCCCAAAAACGTTACATGACTCATCCAGAATTCACATTTTGAGAGCTTTGCGTACAACTGATGCTCTCTCAAGGTCTGAAGTACTATTCTCAAATGTTCAGTATGTTCTTCATGACTCTTTGAATACACCAAAATATCATCAATAAATACAATTACAAACTTATCAAGGAATGATTTGAACACTCTGTTCATTAAATCCATAAATGCTGCTGGTGCATTTGTCAACCCAAAAGACATCACAAGAAACTCATAATGTCCATACCGTGTACGAAAAGCAGTCTTAGGTATATCATCACTCTTAATTCGTAACTGATGATATCCAGACCTTAGATCAATCTTTGAGAAGTATTTTGCTTCTTGAAGCTGATCAAACAAATCATCTATCCTTGGTAAAGGATACTTATTCTTCAATGTGACTTTATTCAGCTGACGATAATCTATACATAGTCTCATAGAACCATCTTTCTTTTTCACAAAAAGAACAGGAGCACCCCAAGGTGAAAAACTTGGGCGAATGAACCCTTTGTTTAACAAATCTTCCAATTGTTCTTTGAGTTCTTTTAGCTCAACAGGAGCCATACGGTAAGGTGGAATAGAAATTGGTCGTGTGTCTGGGACCAAATCAATACTGAACTCAATATCTCTTTCTGGCGGTAATCCAGGTAAATCTTCTGGGAACACATCTGGGAATTCATTAACCACATGTATGTCTTCTAACTTCTGTTCTTTCTTTTCTAAATCTTTGATAAAAGCTAGAAATCCCTGACATCCCTTTCGCAACATACGTCGGGCACTTAACATAGATATCATGTTGCAAGGTACATCACTTCGATCTCCTTGAAACACAAAATTACTCCTCCCCGGCATATTAAAGGAAATAACTTTATCACGACAATTTATAGTAGCATGACAAGAAGATAGCCAGTCCATTCCTAAAATCACATCAAAATCTAACATATTGAGAATCATAAGATCTATCTCAGTTTCCATGCCTCCAACGATTATTTTACAAGAACGATAACATGTTTTAACCATCAAAGTCTCTCTCATCGGTGTGGAAACCAAGAATGGTTCTTTAAGAATAATCGAATCAATTGTAAATCTCTTGGCAAATAGGGGTGACACATATGAGTGAGTAGAACCGGGGTCAAACAAAATACGTGCAGCAAAAGTATTAACAGATAATATACCTGTAACTACAGCATTGGATGTTTGAGCATCCTGTCGGGTTAGAGCATATACTCTTGCATTTCCTCTGCCAGCAGCTTGTTTTCCACGGTCACCTTGGCCTCTTCCAGAACCTCTTCCCATACTACCCCCTATTGAAGGGGTTGGTGTTTGAGTAATAGATTGTGGTCGAGGTGGCAAAGTAGACCCTTGACCTGGTCTTGTCATGAGCTGAGGGCACTCCCTTATAAAATGTCCTTTTTGTCCACAGTTAAAACAACCTGTACCAACAGTGTTTAACCTGCATTCTCCGAAGTAAAACTTTTCACATTCAGGACATTGAGGTTTTTCCCTTCTACCTTGAGTACCTCCTCTACTAGAAGAGCTAAAACCACCCCTGCTCTCTGAACGAGGCTTAGCCACACTGGCTGTAGAATAAGTTGACTTAGTAGGAGTGGCTGGAGCATTTTGTGATGCAGTAAAGGGTTTCAAAGTCCCTGAGTCTTCCCCTTGATCAAAAGATCTTCTATATCTAGCTTTCTTCTTTTGACGATATTCTTCTTTATTCTTTGACCTCTTTTCCATTCTTCGGGCCACATCAACAGCCTCTGAGTATGAAGAGTAATCGTTCATATTAGAACCCACTTGATCATATAAGGCATCACGAAGCCCTTCCATAAACTTTTCTATTTTCTTCCTTTCAGAAGGAATGATTTCAGGGGCATATTCAGATAATTTAACAAATTGAGCTGAATATTCATCAACAGTCATGGTTCCCTGTCGTAGATACAGAAAATTCCTGGCCCTAGATGATCGTTCACTTACCGGAAGAAATTCATCCATAACCAATCTGTAAAATTCTGTCCACATAACTGGCGGTGCGCCTTGAATTATAGCTTTCTTCCAGTTCCTCCACCATTTACCAGCCCTACCTTTTAACTGAAAGGAAGTAAATTCTACCTTTTGAGTAGGAGAACACCTTATAGCATCACAGATTGCTTCACAATCTTCAAGGAAACATTGTGGGACCTCTTTGGGATCTTCCCCTGAAAAAGTAGGAGGCCTCATTTTCTGGAATTCAGACATTCTTACCTCCCTTACGTTATCTCCTCCAGCTAACTGAGCTGGTGGTACAATTTCAGCTTCGACAATAGGAGGATCCACTGGCAGGTTAGCTTGTGCAGCTCGACCTCTCATTTCAGCCTCAAATCGGTCAAATCGTTCATTCATCAAATTAATCACATGTGCAATAGTTACATTACCAATGTGAGCATCAGGTTCGACTCTTCTTGCTTGCTCACTAGTTGCGCCCTCAGTACTTTGAGCATGTAAACTATCACCACGGTTAGGATCATCTTGCACATGTACTGGTGGATTTATGGCCCTCCTTGGACCCATATGCTCATTATTATTAGAAGATCCTTCTGACATTGATCTGTCACAGATCTACACACATAACAAACAATTTTCAGACATAAACAAAATATCACTTACTAGCCCAACTGAGAAGTTATCTATAAAATGACGTTATACTCTACAAGGTCTTTTATGGAACCTAATCCTATGGTCATGCCGCGGCTCATGACAATAGGGAAGGGCCCACAAAGATCACTTTGCTCTGTACTCTATAGGGGACCTATCAAACCTATCCTCTGATACCAAATTGTCACATCCCAAAAATTGAGCATGTGAAAAGATACTACTCATTTGATAAAATTCTCAAACATGCGTTATTTACATATATTCTGTAAGGTTTTACATTCAACCTTAATCATTCATTCCACACTACAGAGTTATATTCATCTGATAAGCAAATATAGACATACATAGTCTGATATTTCTATCTCATCGCAAGCCTAGGAGACCTATAGAAAGTACAGAGCGTTTCTAGTATCCACATTAATAAGTACTGGTATCCCACCAGACAGAAATAGAGAGTAATCTCAAGGGGCTTCTAATCTTCCAACGGATACTCTTCTTCTTTGTTTTCTGTATCTGAAAAATAATCATAGGGAGTGTGAGTTTATTTAAAAACTCAGTAAGTAAATAACTGTACTATATAGAATATCAAAAGTACAAATACCACATTTACTCATATAATTAATTGTCTTATACATCGAGTAGTATGAGACTCTAACCCTTTCAAACTCATGAATAAGATTTCTCAGATATACAACGAGTAGTATGGGACTCTAACCCTTTCAAACTCGTGAATAAGATCTCATCGGTATACACCGAGTAGTATGGGACTCTAACCCTTTCAACTCGTGTATAAGCTTTCTTAGATATACACCGAGTAGTATGGGACTTTAACCCTTTCAACTCGTGTATAGGTTTCATAGATATGCACTGAGTAGTATGGGACTTTAACCCTTTCAAACTCGTGTATTAGATCCCGTAGATCTTTACTCATTGACAAGATAGTGAGAATTTATCACATAGCACAATTGTCATGAAATAAAATAATTTCTACATACTCTTATTTCTACCGATCATCATATACTCCCATATGAAAATTGATTGCTTATTACCCAAATAATATTGTAAATGGGACTTATATTGTACTTTGACTAGTAATATCAAATTAGCTGAGCAAGGTTATTCACTCACCTTGATGTTTGTCCAAGTTTACCTTGTTCCACACTAGAATTTGTGTAGGAAAATTTCCTAGTAAAATATATTACAAGGAAACATAAGAAAGGAAACAAAATCACGAAAATACGCAAAATTTTCTGATTGCTACAGTAACGGTTCGCTACAGTGCCGGTTCGCTACAGTAACGTTGACTGCTACAGTACCGTTAACTGCCGACACTACAGTAACTGCTACAGTACCCGAAGAAAATTTTCCAGATTTTTTTTCCGAAATTTCTGGTCGCTACAGTAACTCGAAGAAAAATTCCAGATTTTCAGTTGCTACAGTACTTCGAATTTTGCAGAAAATCTTTCAAAAAATTCATCCTTTCCTTTCTTTTGATTCAAAACCAGAATCTCAACTCTTTTAACCGATTATAACTCAAATATAACTTCTAAAACAACTGAGATTCACGAATTATCATCAAAATCTTCAAGAACAAAACCTCCTCTAATCTTCCATATAAACTTAGATTTAAGGAAAATAATGAGATTAAAGCTTACCTTTGATCCTTACAAAGCTTTTGAACCGAACAAACAATCAAAACTCTGAAGATCAAGGAAAGGATTTGAAAAGAGGATGAAGAAGAGAGAAAACGCTTTTCTGCCTTCCTTCGGCTGAGTGAAAAATGAGGGGGTACTATTGAAACTTTATATTAAATATTTCTAATGGGTTATTCAATAACCCATGGGTATCCATAACCCAACATCCAAACCCATCCAGTCAATTTACAATAAATGGACTAATTGACCATTCTGAAACCACTTTTCCATGAATTTCACCATTCTTAGAATATATCCCACATTGTGCAAATATTTAGTCCAGTCATTTAACTCAATTTTCATAAATAATATTCAAAGAGAACAATTAAATATGAAAATTAAATATGACCAAAATAAATAACTAAAGTAACGTTGTAAAATTCTAAAATACTCTTAAGCGAATTATATTCCGAAATTAACGGGTATTACAGTGAGCTTATGATACAAAAATTAGGGTTGCTTTAGAAGTCAAATATGCATGAGCAAATCTATATCATCAGTTAACAATCTTGTTAATTTGATCAGAAAAATTGTTTAAATGAATAAAAAAATAAATTATCAATTTGATCCTAAAAAAATTATAGTTATTTTAATTTAACTCTGAAAGATCAAATATTTTAGTTTAGTTCCTAAAATATTTTATTTGTTTAAATTTGATCATTTCATTTGTTAAAGTGATTTCTAGCAACAAAATATTTGAGGTTTAATAATGTTAAATTTTGTAATTTAGCAACAAAAATACCAAATTAAACCAAATCGAATCTTTTATAAACTAAATTGAGACATTTTATCTTTTAATAATCAAATTAAGATAAATGAAATTTTTCATGGACTAAACTTGGACATTTAATCTCTCAATAACCAAATTGAGACAACCATAATTTTAGGGACTAAATCAATAATTTATACATAAATAAATTGAAAGGATTTTATTTTTTTAAATATTAAATTAAAAAAATAATCTTTTTACATAATTAATTCACTCCGTATATTCCAGCCAAGATCAAAGATCTAATCTCATTTTTCATGAATCATCAAGGTTTTGAAAACTAAACTGGTGGAAGCACCAATTCAAAAGTTAATTGTCGAACTGTAGTTGAATTAATTTACTTTAAAATATTAAAAAAATAATATACATAGTTAAATGCTATAAATATAAATTTACAAATTCAATTAAAAGTAAGATTTAATATCAAATTACACAAAACCATATCCACAATCAAAAGTTCACAACACAAATTAACCAAATAACTAGAAAATATTATTAATCAATATAATATTCATTAATATAAAATCTATAAAATACCAATATATTAACATATTTATTAAAATTGATTGACCTATAATATTTGTTTCTTCATTATCTTATTATAAAATAAACAAAATTAAAAAAAATTAAGTGGACCAATTCAACCAGTTCATTTAATACTTATTTTTACTTACTTCAATTGATTCTTGACCACTTTAATCATTCACTAATTTTAAAAATTATTTCAGACCAATTCTTAATACAACCGGTTGACCAATTGGTCAAATCAAATTATTATACTTATCATATATGATTGCATACCTTATGGATTATATTCAAGAAAAAGTTTCAATATGATTTTACAATACAAGATATCAAATATTGAAAATTGAAAAAAAAAAATAGTAAGTGGTGGCCCAATGGGATGATAGGAACACACACACATATATATATGGTAGTAACATCAAACATCAATAAAATTTAGTTGTGTTGTGAAAAGACACTTTAACGTCCACGCATTTGAACTTCAATCTTTATTATGTGTTAGGGTTCATCTGTCACACGATTGGGTGTGAGAGAAAGAAGATAGATTAATATTTCGTCCTAACTCTGTCACTCAAACTATAATTTAATTCATTAAACAAACTTACGTTTCTTTTACACTAACGATATTTTAATTTTCATAGAAGACAAAACATAGAAGCAAACTATTGTCGTTTGCTAACAAATTGTGCAATAAAACTTTAAACAATATAAAAAGGAAAGGAAAGGAAAGCTACACATAACTTCCATGAATCATAGTCCAATTATAATTTTAATCTTTGAATTTTAAAAAATATTACCATTATTGTAAGAATTATATCGAACCTGCCGGTTCAATCGGTTGGATCGAGGAACAAGTCTTGAATAAACTTAAAATTAGCGAGTAATTGAACTAGATGATAATTGGTGTTAAATGAACTCGTTGAATCGATTCACTTATTTTTTTAATTTTGTTTATTATATAATCAAGTAATAAAGTAATTAATATTACGGATTAGTTAATTTTAGTGGAAATGACAATATATTAGTATTTTATGGATTTAATATGAGTAAATATTATTTTAATTAATAATATTTCTTTATTATTTGGTCAATTTTTATTATGAACTTTTGCTTGTGACTGTGATTTTGTGTAATTTAATATCGAATCTTATTTTTAACTAAATTTATAAATTTATATTTATAGACTCTGTTCGGTAAAATTAATTTATAAGTTAATTTTTAGTTCGTAACTAATAGCTTATAAATTAGCTTATTGAAATAGAAATATTCGATAAAAATAACTATTGAAGTAGTTGAAAAGTATAAAATGATATAAAAGGGCATATATTTTTTAATTTCAAAATAATTTAATTAAATATATCATTTTTGTTTTTAATTAAATTAATTTAAATTATTATATATATAATTCATTAAAAATATATATTTATATATTTTTACATATATAATATATTTATATATTTTATTATATATAATAAAATATATTTACATATTTTATTATATTTATATATTATATATTTATATATAAGGGTATAATGAATATGAATAATATAGTTGATATTTTTATAAAATAACAAAGATAAAAAGAGAAGAAAATACATAAGCTATAAGCTACTCAAATTAGCTTATTAGAATAAGCTATCAGTTATTAAAATAAACTCGTTTACCTAACACTTTTAACAAGTTTATAAGCTAGTCAAATAAGCTATAAGCTCACACGCCGAACATAACCATAGTCATTAATTATGTATATTATTTTTTAATATTTTAAAGTAGACCGATTCAATTACGTTTGATCATTGACTCTTGAACTAGTACCTCAACTGGTTTAATGACCAATTCAATTTTTAGAACCTTGGATAATACTTTAGACTCTTAAACTATCACAAAAAGTAAAAATATAATTAATGTATAATTATTTAAAATTAATATATAAAATTTACAGAATTTATCTGGTATATTTTATGCTTCTATATATCATGTTTCCTAATGTTCTCTTATTTTATGTTTTCTAACTTGTATTTCTTTTAAAATTATAGTTTTTACATGTTAATTTTAACTATTACATGACATTCTCATTTTTTGTGATAATTTAAATGGATAAAACAGTATGTTTTAAAGCTTGGGGACTATAATTGTGATTGGGTCATAGTTTGGAAAAAGTTGTGTAGCTTACCCTAACGTAAAAAGAGTGAAATTTTTAAAATCGTTTGAAAAAAAATAATTTCGAGGATATTCTGACCATGATAAGAAGTCCACTTGATAAATTTTATATAGAACATAGTTTAGTGATATGCGAGGTTCAAAAAAATCGATCAGACTGATCAAGACCTTAGTTTAATAGTTAATAGTCAAATTGTAATCGAATTGCTGTTAAACTAGTAATACTTAAAATATATTAAAATATTAAAATATATAATTAATGTATATGTTACAGATATTAAAATATTAAATACATGTTATAAATATATATTTATACAAGTCCTAAATCTTCTCATAATAGCTTAAATTTTGAGAGATTTATTAAAAATATATAATAACATTTAGAAAAAAAAAAGAACCAATTAAACTATTTTAAGGTCGATTTGATTGATTTAAACGCTTATCAATTTTTAAGCCAAACTAAAAATTTAGCTGATTCACAAATTTTTTTGACAAATTGACCAGTCCAGTATAATTATCTAGCCCACGGATATATAAGATTGGAATGCTCCATAACCATTTAAGTCTGGATAGAGGATGATAAATTCAATATTTTTCTTTAATAATAATAATAATAATAATAATAGAATGAAAGCGAGGTCGATTGAATTAATGTAATCTGGGTAGGCCGAAATGATTAGCTGAAGTAGCCCAATTTGCATTTGAGGCCCACAAGAGAGAGCAATATTTGTCCAAAAATAAAAAGACAGAGCAATGGACGTGGAACTTTTATACATTTAGGTTAAATTATTCTTTGATTCTTATAGTTTTTACTTAAGTTTTAGTTTAGTCCCTATATTTAAAAATTTATAATTAAATCTTCATAGTTTTACAAATATTTAATTTAGTCCCTGTTTTTAAGCTCTCATCAATATTTCATTAAATTTTGATAATGTAACTAATCATATGTATACTAACACTCCAAATGTATGTAATTTTTGTCAATAAAAAGAAAAAATGTAGACAATTAATTAATATTAATTTATATATATATATATGACATGTAATATAATTTATGTTAAATTGTTATGATAAATTATTTTAAGTTATATATATTCGAAATATTAAGATGATGTATAATTAGTCTTGTAACCAAAATTTAATAGAATATTAACAATATTTTTATAATAGGCATTGAAATAAAAAATTGTAAAATCATAAGAACTCAATTATAAATTTTAAATTATGGGGACCAAATTAAAATTTATGTGAAATTATGAGGATCAAGACCATAATTTAGATTTATATTTATGCAGTTCTTTATATTTTTAATATAAAATATTTAATTAAAACATGACAAATATTAAATATACAATTCTTTATTCAAAATACGACAAGTGTATGTTCTTTAAAAAAAAGCATATTTTTACATAACTCATCATTATATGAGTGGTTATTGAAGGCATTTTTTATACTTGTTTGAATTTTAGTGAAAAATTTAATAACAAAAATGTAAATAACTTTATATAAGTTTTCTTCTATATTTATTTATTACATGATAATATTCTATACCACTAGATTATAATTTAGTAACTTGGACCTATTCGTTGTTGTGCACTTCTATGTGTGACAATTATAATAGTGACCAAATTTATAAAAAATTTGCAAAAATAGATTTTGAGCTTCTATATTTATTTTAAGTTTTTTTAATCCTTAATGCTTTAGAAATTTCATATTGATCATTTATGTTTCAAAATCTTACTATTATAGTTTTTTTTTTCGTTAAAATAATCAATCTATGTAAGAGCATCTCAAATGAGTGTTTTTAAAGGGTTGTTAAAAATAAAAACCGGTTCTTATTTAGTTTCATTATTAGAGTTTGCCAGCGTAATTGCCACATGTAAGAACCGTTTTTATATAAGAATCGATTCTCAACAAAAAAAATTAAAAATTAAAAAGAAAACATTAAATACATTTACATTAATTATCATGTATTAATTAAAGTAGTAGATAGTTGCTCTTGGAACCTATTTGTGAGCTTTTAAGAGTTGTACCATTGAAGTAAAGAATTGTTTAAAGTAGTGAAAGATTGCTTAAAGTCAAAAGTGATAATGTGATATAGTAGAACCTATAATAAACAACTCATTAGAATTAAATCATTAGAGATGCTCTAATGTAATTAACATGACATCTTCCAAATATTGAAATGATTTATCGACAAAGTTACTGATTAAATATTAGTATCTCACGTGTACTTTTAAATATCCAAAATGTCTTTATGCTCAAAGCACATATCATAAGAGAAGAAGCATAAGAGCATTTTGAATAGTTTAAAAACTACAAATAGGACACTAATATCTAGGCATATAGATAAACTTCGTCAACATGTGAAGGATGACATTTCAATTTTATTAACAATTTTAATGAAAAATAATTAGAATAATAAGATTTTGAAACATAAAAAATAAAAAAAAACATAAAAGATCAAAATATTATTTTGCCTAAAAATTAACCTCAAATCTAATTGATGATTAGTATTATTTATATGGAAAACCTACATAAATATTTTATGAATTACAATTTTAAGGTTAAATTATAATTTTAGTCCTTATAATTTTATTAAAATTATAAATTGGTCCCTATAATTTACTTCTATGTAAAATGGTAATAGTATTAATTTATAATTTTGATGAAATTACAACAATATTTTAAAAATTAAACCGGTCATTGAACTAGTTCAAAATAACAGTTCAAAATTTAATGATTAAATCGTGATCCAATTGTAGTCAATACTTAAAAAATAATAAAAAATAATATATATATATATATATATATATATATATATATATATATATATATATATATATATTTCTAACAAATCCGATCCCATCACCTTCTCTTATTTTTTCCCATTCCCCAAATGGCTCCCACCTGCCACACTACTCTAGTATAGTGTGTAGCTTTTCTTTCTTTGCTTTTGACGTGTGAGGTGAAATCTTTTCACTTCCCAAGAGCTTAATTTTCCTTCTCATTTCATCTTAATCATCTCTCGTCAGCTCCTAGCACAGTGGCCGGCCAAAACCGCTGCCATAATTTTTAGCAATGGTAAAAATCGTTGTTAAAAGTGAAAAGCAACAAAAACAACAACATTGAACAGCAGCAAATCCGAACCCGCCAAAACCCATAGAAGTTCTTCATCCTTTTCTCCTCCAGGCTCTAGCTCGTCCATCGGCTTCTCTCACTGACGCTGCTGTAATTTCTTCTTCTTCCACTGTCGCTATAACTACTTCTTCTTATTCGCTGCTTCCATCCTCTCTATCTCTCTCTCTGTTTTTTTCTCTCCGTCGTCGCCACCATCCTCTATCTTCTCTATTTTTTCTTTCAACTGATTCCACTGGTCGATCGGTCGGTTTTGCTGATTTGAGACTAGTTTCATCAGTTCTATATCAATTTTGTTTTTCTCCAATCTAAATATATAACCGGACCGGACTTTTCTCCGGATATTTAAACAATGAACTATAAGGATAAAAAATATAATTTAAACTAATTTTAAAATATAATATTTTACTCTCTAAACTATATATCATGAAAAGTCTCAATTAAAAATGGCAATTAATTAAAACTCATATGATTTGTCACATGTGAATTATTTTTTGCCTTTTTTCATCCTTTCAATCTTTTCCCTTTCATAATTTCTAATTTTCAAATTATGTAATTTTCATATATTAATTTTAAATTTTTTATAACGCTTTGACAAGATTGTTTTAGATAGTAAAATATTACATTTTAACAAGCAAAGTTCATTGCTAAAAAATTACATTTATTTCATTTTAGTCTTTATTTATTAAAATGATTTTTGACAACAAAAAATTTTAAGTTCAGCAAAAATAAATTTTATGATTAATTTAACAATAAAAATAATTAAATTGAGACAAATATAAAATTTTTAAGATTAAATTAAAATAACTATAATAATTAAATCAGTATTTTACTCTTCATATATAGGAGACATATTCATAAGAAGAGTGGTTTAATGAAAAATTAATAGCACAAATTAATGCAAATTTTATTTATACAAAAATCAAGAAAAACATAATTGATTTATATTGATGGATTTTGCATATTAATTTATACTATTGATTTGTGACTTAATGGTAATGAATTTCTCCCCTCACCTCTCACCTCTCACATTAAACTATTTCTCTCACTATATATGGAAATATTTTCTATACAACCTATGCATGTATATGTGTATGTATGAGTATTAATATGTATGTATCTATGTTTTTTTTTAATCATTTTAATTTCATCGGCATGTGCTAAACAAACCAAATAGTTATAAATCCTTGTCGAAAACGCCATTCTTGAATCTAAAAAACTATGTTTGAAGACATATAATTAAAGGCAATTTGAGACGTCTATTCTACACATAATATTGTAACTTTAAATATATTTCAAAGAATAACACTTAGTGTCACATCGATTAGAATAAGAAAAAGATGAATCTTTTAAATCTTAAAAACAAATTTTACTGTTATAAAAATTTTTTTTAAAATTATTATTCTATTATAACATGACTCAATCTATATTGATCGTCAAATTTTACAACATATAATGAGAATACACCAAGTTCACAATCATATAAGAGTAACACAATACCAAGTATACTCACACATATATAAACATATATATGGACATGCCACAAAACCTAGCTACGTATATATCTGTATTATATATTTATTATACATATATATATATATATATATATATATATATATATATATATATATATATATATATATTAATTGGGAATGCACTTGGGAGGAGGCCTAGAGATAGTTGGGGTAGGATCGTATCTTCCATAATCTTTTGTGTTTGCCCATAGAAGCCTCTTTATCATCCTCACTTCTTCCTTATTCAGCATTCTTCCCTGCCAAATTAAGCATTATGTACATTGTCATATAATTTGTAATATTAAAATAAAATTAAAATTTTACATTGGATAGAATAAAATATGAAAAAAATATTTAATTGGTGTCTCTTTTATCAAGTCTAAATTAATTTAATATAATATATTAATAAGTTTTAATATAAAATGATAATATATATGTATATATAAATGATTTCGACTTAATTAGCATTTTTTGACCAATATATTTAAAATGATGTATCAATTAAATTTTGAATTATTTTAATAAATTTAAAATAATATGTTGATTGAATTTTAATTTACTTTAAAATTTGAACACCATGTTGATTAAAATTAAAATAAATCAATCTATTAAAAATTGAATAGATATATATAGTTGTCAGACCTCTATATATATATATATATTAAAATTTTATAGTAGGTAACTTGGTTAAAAAATATTTAGATAAAGGTTCTGATAAAGGCTTGTTGTATTTTAAAAGAATTTATTTGTAATTCTCCAATATATAGACATAATCTTTTTAAAAATAATACTGTTCATCATGCCTCAAAATCATTTTTATTCTCTTCATTTATATAGCGCGCGCGCACACACACACATATATATATATATATATATAAAGATAATATATATAATTATATAGTAAATTTTAATGAAACTTAAAATCTTTAATTAGGAAAAATAATGTAAATCTCAAAAATATATATACTACTTTCTTTGGTATGCAAAACTATATACCACTTTTAGCGCCATATATTCTAGCTAATTTTTTAAATTATAATTAATCAGTTTGATAGCCATATGCAAATTCAGTACTCTTAACTTAAAAACTGAAAAATTAACAGCTCTATTAACTATTATCTTTCAAAATTTAAACCCTCATGTCAATATCTTTTGATGGGTCATGAATGGAGTATTTTTCGGTTCGCCTTAAAAAAAGAAACGAAAAGAAAATCACTTCGCAATATATACCCTATAAGATAAGTAGCTCATGAACTGTATGTGTGCACCATATATATATATATATATATATATATAAGAACAGGTTTTTCTAATTCTTCTACTGATGAGCATGAGTTAAAAATGAGCTAACTAAGCACAATAATTTCAGGTTTTTCTAATTCTTCTACTGATGAGCATGAGTTAAAAATGAGCTAACTAAGCACAATAATTTCATATTTTATATATATATATATATACCTCATTGTGGATATCACTCACACGTGCAGTCAAATTAGTGACAAACTTTGATCGTCTTCCTGCAATTAATGCATTATATATCCAGTAAGTTCAGAGCTCTAACAGACATTAAATTTTCCATAATAGCCTAACAAATTAAAGTTTAAGTATATATATATAAGAAATTCTTAATTTTTTAGCCATACAGTATATAAACTTCTTGTTCAAAGAAAACTCGTCATAATAGGCTATAACAAAGCTTGAGTATTTACATCCACTAAAACATTCACTATGATGAGTTTCTCTTTCCTTATAATTTTACCAACAGAAATAGTCTCTGAATCTTTTGTTTAGTGTAAAAGTCAAACAAGATATTTGGCACACGATGGTAATTTGATTTGGATAATCAACAACTATTGCGCACTCACGCGAACATGTGATGTGGACCATTGGACTGCACAAAGAGAAACTGATCACATGAGTACGCGATAACCATCATTCGAATTCATCGGCATCACATATCAAGTAGCCTACTTGGCTTTTACAACAAACAAGTGATCCAGATTCACGGAAGTGTGCATTATATGGCCAGTGGATCTAGAATAATTGCAAAGTGCAATTTATTAGTTTTTGCTTGTTTTTAATGCTAGATTTGATGAGATTAAAATATTTTTATTTTTTTATCATGACCATCCAATTCTAATTGGACGCTCCCATTTTCACGTTAGGCTGACGTTGGATGCTATAATACTAGAGGATCCGGTCTCCATTTTATATATATATATATATATATATATATATATATTTGACTCTTAAGAAATTCTTCTTTATTCATTTGAACTTAACCTATTTTTAACCAGCAAGTTCTGGCAATGTGATTGTCGCAGAAGCTTCAACGAAACCCTAATAAAAGAGAAAGGGAAAAAAGAAAGAAAGAACAAGACTGACCTGCAAAAGAAGTGGAAAAAAGTGATGCAGAGAGGAGGAGGAAGAAGATGCTGAACTTCTTGATGATGAGAAGCTTCATATTCATGAGAGCCATATCATCATATAATGCAATCTTAATGCTGTTTCCTTTCTAAACGTTCTTTTCTCTAACTGATATATATATATATATATATATATATGGAGAGAGAGAGAGAGAGAGAGAGAGAGTAAAAAACTAAGAGAACTACAAAAATTGACAGATATAAGGAAGCTGATCTATGCTCTTAATTAATTTAATGATAAATTCCAACACAAAAAGGTAAAGGAGACCACTAAGTCCATGATGTTAGTGGAGTGACATTTTCTAATTAATTAATTAGGATAATATATATACACTTGATCTTTGATTTGATCTTTGTGAAAGCTATTGCCTTATTGGGGTGCCTCTAAAATAATTAACTTTACAACAAATTAATCATATATATTTTCTAGCATCCCAAAGAGCAGTTCCTTTCTGTTATCTTTTAATCCTTAAAAATTTAACTCTAAACAAATTAAATTAGTTTCTGAATTTTATAATAAGTTTATTACGTATGGTTATTGATTAATCCATAAGAAATTATACAACATATATATATATATATATATAGGAACTAATAAACAATAAGCAAGGATATATAATTTTAATGATTAATTTATATAATTCAACATATGAAAATACTCCTAATCTCTCTCTCTCCTCGGCGCACGCACGCACACACACACACGTGTGTGTTATGTGTTAGATTTAAGGTGCTATTTATGTTAAAGTGACTAATAGTTCTAACGGAAAAAGGATCAAAACAATGTGAATTTATAATATAGACAATCAATATGAAATATTTGAAATATAAAAAACTAAAATAAACCTCAAATAAAGATGAAGGGCCAAAATAAGATTTGTAACAATATTTTTTCTGATAATAACCTTGAAAGCAATCTAATATGAGCACATGCTTTCTTGAATACAGAATTCTTATTTGGCCCAATTTGGACTGTTGGTTGTGAAAACCTATGAACCATATTTTATGGTTCTTTTCTAAAAAAAAATCTTAAAATTTGGACTATTAATTATGAAAAGAACATAAGCATGGAAGATCTGATTTGTGCTTTTTGATGAAAAAGAGTATTACTAATAATTAATTATGACTAATTTTTCTAAAGCTCAAATTAATTAATAGGGTTGCCTCATCATTAAAAGAAAAGCATGTGTGGAAAATTAAGAGCGTGATGCAGTTCAAAAAGAGAGAAATTAGGTTTGGCATTATATATATATTAGTAATTGTGGAAGACAAGTGCTTCCAATTATCCCAATGAAACGACAAGGACAAACCACCAAATACCAATGAAACGAAAAGGCATTGGTGGAGAATAACGGGGATGCAAAATGAAGATTAAAATACATAAAAAGTGTTTTATCTTATCTAATTCTTTTCTCAAAAGTGGAATTAGGGTTTTCATCATTTTCAGCTTCCCTAATTCAAACATTATCTTCTCAATTCTTACGATTCAACAACCTGTCAACTCTCAATGGATTAAGCAACTTCCCATATATATCCCACTCCGAGACAGTACCTAGTTGTCTAGTAAAAATGATATTTTAGTCCTTTATCTGTATTTTAAGTTTCATTTTAGTCCTTTTAAGTTTTAGATGTTCCATATTGATCTTTATGTTGCAAATTCTTACTGTTTTGGCCATTTTCTATTAAAACTAATAGCAAACCAGACTGATTATTGAATTGATAGAGGTACTGGTTTACGGTTCATTGATCTGACCATAGACGAATTAGAATTGAACTGGTAATATATATATATATATAATTTTATATACTAAAAATATATAATATAATAAATTAATAAACATTTTCATACTTAATTTTAGTAAACCTATATTATTATTATTATTATATATATATATGTGTGTGTGTGTGTGTGTTTGTAATTGTTTTTTTATATATTTTTTTCTTGTTCTCATATTTTTTTTCGTGGCAAAAATAATATTATTATGAAAAATAATTAAGAAGAAAAAAGAAATATGGCATGATAAAAAAGAATAAAAAAATAAAAAAAATTAAAAGCTTGCTAAATTTCATATAGTATAAGAAACAATTGTGTTTTGTAAATAGTTGATTTTTTCTTTTATATATATTACAAAAATTGGTTCAACTGATTTACTGATTTTTGACCAATCTTTTTGGCTAGCCGATTTTTAAAGGTCACCTGGACCGAAATAGTGATTAGTTCCAAGTTGAAACAATCAGTCCGATCTAGTTTTGTAATATATGATTTTAACATAAATGACACCTTAGATTACTCTATTTTGTATATAGTTAACATTCAAGTAGATATATTATATTAACATTAGGATGATGAGGTATTAAGTCGTTATAAGATTCGAGTAATTTAATTTTAAATTATTGTTGAGTTAAATATTAAATTTTAAATAAAATTGCTTATTTATCAAAATGTAAATACAGCAATATTAAATTTCTTAGTACAATAGAAATATAATAAATACATAATTCCATACATAAAAATTTAGTTGTATTGTGTGTTTGTCTTTTTAAAATAGTATTATGTTTGATATATCTTAGATTTTAATTTAGTTTTAAAAAAATATTCATGAAACCGGTGATCCGGATCGTCTAATTTGAGATGAATAACCTAAATTTGTGAAATATGACTGTCATTTTCTTATCAGAACATGATGGGATGCAAATCCGATGTGAATCGATAACAGGTGATGTATAATATATATAGGCACATATAAAATTAATTTTCATAGTAAATTACGCCTAATTATATGAAGTGCTTATTAATTCTTAATAACATGACGTTTCGAAGACTTAATCACAGAATTTTGAATTATTTTCCAAGTGATCATCATTTCACATATGCACCTAGCTGTTGTGTTGCATGCATGCTTACAACTGTTAAAGATCAACTTAGAACTGTGGATGATATATATATATATATATATAATATTAATGAATATGGATATATCCTCTTTTGTGATAATTTTATATAACACTGTCACTGTAGTTGTATTTATTCTTTTCCTTTTTGATTAAGATATATTAATGATTAAAAAGTTCTCTATAAAACTAAATGATATTAAATATTATTTTTTTAATTTGATTAATTCAAAGATAAAACATATCAATTTAGTTTTTCAAATCAAAATATAGTCCTTTCTTCCTAAAAGTATTTGTGGACTCGATATAAAAATGGTGTCATTTTTAATTTTTTACATTTATAGATACATGAATAAATCTATATATCATTAATTAACAGCCACATGAAATTTCATGAGAATTAAACAGAGAAGTTATGATCTAATATTGGCCTGTGGCATTAGTAGCAGATATTTGATTCTCGGGAAAATAATATAAATTTGATTTTTGGAGACGCTAATTGAATGACAGTTCTATTCTTTATATTCAGTAAGTCCAAAAAAAAAATAATGAGAACAATAATAAGATTTACTTTTAATTTAAAATAATAAGATTTTGAAAACTGGATCAATTATTTGTGTAATAAGAATATTTGATATTAAATTATATAAAACAATGTCTACAATTAAAATTTTACAGTAAAAATTGATTAAATAATAAAAAAATATTATTAACTAATATAATATTTATTCATATCAAATCTATAAAATATTAATATATTGACATTTTTATTAAAATTGATTGATCTGTAATATTAATTTATTCATTACTTTATTATGGAATAAGCAAAATTATAAAAGCAAAAAAAATTAAATAGATCAATTTAACCAATTTATTTAATACCGATTTTTATTCGATTATAAGTTTTTTGGCTGACTTGACCATTCACTTATTTTAAAGATTATTCCAAATGATTTTCTTAGCCGATTTCTTATCCAATTGATTAAATAGTCGGATCTAGTCATATGCTGATAACTGTGTAAAATAATCGTACTGGAGATAAACTCAATGGTAGTGTGATAAGTATGGAATCTAATATATATGTAAGTGATATGAAATCTTTTATATATATATATATATAGTCACTTCAGCACGATGAATTTTGCATCCTGCATTGGCAACTTCTAAACCGTCCATGGAGGCATGAAATTGGGATCATTTTGAATGGTCAGCTTTTCACTGCTAAAAGAGAAAATGGAAAATACAAAATTCAACGATGGAATGATTATGGAATAATTTTAGAAACAAGACTTCACTTTTCTCAATAGAATATATATATATATATATATATATATATATATATATATATATATATATATATATATATATTGAAATAAGGATTTAAATTTATGATCACTTGCTAAATTACATTCTTCCCCACTGAACATATCATCCAGTGGCTTGTCCCAATGGCCTTTATAACTCATCCTGCAAAGCCTAAGAGTTTCAAATTAGAAATGGAAAAAATACAGATAACTCTTGTGCAAAAAACTTTTATAAACTATAAAACTCAATAAAGAACCTTTATAAATTTTTTATTTTATGCAAAAAAAACTCTTATATTCAGTTGGCTCTTAGTTTGACCAACAGTAAACGTTAACTAAGATCTATAAAATGTCACCTAAGTTTAAAATAAACATGTCAGTGAATGACATGGCAAAAAATAATGGCACATCATTCTAGTTCTCTCTTCTTTTTTGCTTTTTCTGTTTAGTTTTCAGAAGGAAATCCTCTCTTTAGCAAGATTCTCTTTAGTTATGCACATCTATTAAATAGCTGTAGAGCCTACAGTCATCCAACGACTGTAAATAAGTAAAGACTCTTCTTGACCCAGAGACCAAAGTGAAGATCCATGTCCTTAGTTCTCTCTCCCTCTCTCTCTCTTCTTTCTCATCTTCTCTCTCAGTCTCTATTTTCGGTGGTTGATGTTTTTATTTCCATTTTACGTACCTGTTAATCTTCAATTAATATTGGTCGATAACGTTTAGACTCTCACAGTTGTAATGTCTTGTACCAAAATATCCCTAAGGTTTCATTGCAATAAATTGAACTTGTCATGCAGTTCGTGGGTATGTTCTAACATGTAAATTACAAGGTAGAAAAAATATATGTAAAGGGATAGTTATCGTCGTAATTTCTTCATTTATTTCCCTCACTCTATCACAACTTTCACTTGAGTCCAGATACGAAATGTTAAGGTCGTAACTGTTGTTGAAGGACTGTCTGCATAAGTTGATAGTGGTTGGCAATAAGAGTCCAATGCAATATTTTGGTCTTAAAAATGTTGTCTTCGGCGTTCAACTGGATAAAAGAGATTTTTTGGTACAAAATAAAAAATTTATAAAAATTTTTATTGAGTTTTATAGTTCATAAAAATTTTTTACACATTAAAAAAAGTTTATAGAAGTTATTTGCATTTTTCCCGATTAAAAATTAGTAACGTATGAAAATTGACAAGTTGTGGGTAAATATTTGCCAATATACCAATAAATAAATTCTATACATGCTTTAAAAACATATTTCAGAAAGTACCAACCTGGATGATACATAGTAAGTACATGTTTGGAAACACTTTGAAATAAGCCAAACCATATTCAGAACCACTTAATCGCGTTTAGCACCAAAATAGTATATTGGAAAAATTGTTCAACTTGCAAGTCTACAAAGTGTGTCGGCCTTGAACCATGGTTTCGTCCAATGAAACGCCTGGTTGCTATAGGTAGTGACATTAACGTGATTTGGTGATGCATTAATATTGATTTTCTCTTTCACCCTTTGATTTGGTGGTGCATTAGGATCAAAACTAGATAATTGAAGTGGAAACTATGTAAAGTGTAAACTAAGCAAGCTAGATACCCAAATAGTTTAATTTTGAAAAGGGATAGAGCCCGGCGCTTGAAGTAAATTGGCATGGTGAGTGGATGGAAAAGGGATTGGCCTCAAAATTCTTCAAGCACTGTCTGTTATACTGATGTGTAGATTTAGGGTTGTCAAAATGAATTTAGTTTAATGAACCAACTCACTCAGACTTCGTAAATGGTACATAGACTAATGATTTAAAAACTCATTTTTAAATAAGACTTTTAACCCGATTCATCTCACCTTGTTGAGCTTTTAAAATTTTTTTATTTGTTTATTTATTAAACTATAATCTACTTATTAAAAAGTTTAGTTTAATTTTGTGAAATTTCGTACTTTCAACTTTTAGTTTGTCATTCAAAATAACTAAATACATTTTTAAAAAGAAAAATTAGTCTATTTTAAGGTTTAATATATTTTTTCTAAAAATTCAGTTTAATTTTTTAAAATTTGATAGTCTTAATGTCTAGTTACTATCATTTAAAATAATTAAAAATATATAATTTTTAAAAAAAGATTAAGAAATTCATGAGTTGACTCAATCGAGCCCACAATTTTTGATAAATTGAATTGGACTGAAATTTTCATACTATGAAATATAAGGTTTAACCTGACTCGACCCATACTCACCGCCCTTCAAGATTTGGGTTGAGATAAGTTAGACGCTATACCTAGCTAAGAAAATCCTTCAGCAATAAAATGAAATATAGAGTATCATTCATCAAATCAAATATTCAAATGTTAAATTACATGCTAACAGTATGTCGCACTAGAAAAAAGAAGACAAGCACTTAATTTTAGTCCAATCTACAAATCAAATTATATACCAAAGCTCCCTTAAGATTGCCCGAAAAAGAAACAACTCGGACACCACTTACAGATACTTTGATCTCAATAACAAAAAATCACATACCAGGTTTCTATCTATACCAGCAGCATTACACATAATTCATCACAAAAAAATATATTGAACACGTTGAATTCATGAAGCACCATCTTCGCAAAGCACCAAGATGCCTATGATGATGAAGCTGAAGCAGCATCTCCAGTTTTGGTACCTTCTTGGCGTAGACTGTTTTCTCTACTGTACTCAGCCTTAGCACCCTGAAATGAAAAATTGAAGCATTCTTGTTCAGATCTAAACAAGAGGTTACTCAGCCTTAGCACCCTGAAATGAAAAATTGAAGCATTCTTGTTCAGATCTAAACAAGAGGTTGATTATTAAAAGAGTAAATTGCTAATTTGGTCAGCAAAAAATTATAATTATTTCAATTTAGTCCCCGTAAATTATATTTGTTTCAATTTAGTCTCTCTTTTTGTCAAGGTAATCTTTAGCAACAAATCTTATGGGGACAAAATTAGTAATTGATATACTTGATATCTTAAATATCAAATTGAGAAAACTGTAATCTTTTAGGGACTAAATTAGTAATTTACTCTTATGAAAATGCTTCATCTATGCTTAACTGGTGCGTTCCTCGTAAACCTAACTGATGCACTGTCGCACAAGTTATTGTTGTAACTGCACAGATATTGCAAATTAGGATAAGCACTTACTTGGAAGATAGCTCCCAACTTCTTCAATGCTTTAGCCCGTTCTTTCAAAACATCTCTAGAGACACTAGGATCTTTAAGAACCTGACAAGAATGACAAGTACAAGGTTCATTTTCTCGGAATCTTGCAAGTAGTTGACAATTCAATATAATTAATTAACCGTTAGTGATGCTTACAGATCAGCTTAACATGTAACTACAAATTAGCAGTCACTCACGGTACAACATGAGCTTACAATGTGCAATATATTCAACCAAGTAATAACAATGCCGGAAGTATTGTGGTCCCTAATATAGGATGTTGTTATGGGTCTTAAAGGATTAGAGGGTGAAGTGTTCGAATCAGAAAGGCAAGAGGAATTTGATTTCTTCTTCCGACCTATTTTGGTGTCTGTTGATTCAGATTACAGAAAGAACCGAGATCTCTAGTGCTCACACACAAGGCTTTTGATAACACTGAACTGATAATCTCATTAACACAAACTAGGTACATAATATAGCAATTAACAATTGGTAACTGTCAATAACCACCTATTACAGATCAGGAAATAATTACTAATTACTACAGTAAAGAAATAAACTAACTACATAAAATAAGGAAAATAAGGATAACTACACTACTCCACTACTACCCCACTCTGCATGACCACTAACAGAAGGATAAATTAACAACATGGTCTATAAATTGTTAGGGTTTATGCAGTTTTAATACACAAAAAGCAGCAACTGCAATAGTCCCCAAATAACAAACTTGTTGTAATGTTTGTCCATTTGGCATCCTTAAACAACCTAACAAGAAGATTAATGTATAATGATCTTGTTATTCATTTATTTTCAGAAACTAAATTGTGCACTCATTTATTGTTAAGACAAAAGCTAAATAGTCCTAACAACGTAGGGACCAAATTTTTAGTTTAACCATTCTAAAACTACTAATGTCAGTTTGACATTGACGGATATAGCACTGTCATTCAAGTTGTTTTTGGATAGAGTGCCTTAAGTAATTGATATAATTAAGTAAGTGGTCTAACCAGGCTAAGAAAAAGGACAATATATACTTAGAGAACCAGCTATGAGATTTATATTCCCGAAAAGACCACAAGAGCCACATTTAGCAGATGTCAGGCCTGGCAGGTTAGATGATGCGATGGAGATATTTCACTAAGTTTACAAAAAGCCATTATTTCTTATTTCTTCAGCTAGTAGACGAAACTAGTATTCTCAAGCTATAGAAAGCTTCATATTAAAACTTACAGCTTGGCAGACACGTGACAGAGTTGTTTCAATATCAACCACATTGATCTGCCAAAGGGAATTAATCATAGCATCCTTCTTCTCTTCGATAGCTTTTACAAGATTTTCTTCGTTTGGTTCTCCTTCATTTAGCTTCTTCAAATCATCTTGTAATTGAATTAAGGACACAGCACCTACACACAGCTCAAATTCATTAAAACCTTCCCAAATTATGAAAGGTCTTCATATATACTATTTCACTGGATAGAATACTTAAATATTAATTAGTCTACTACCTGAAGCTGCCATCACTTGTGACTTTATCCGGTGTCCTTTACCTCTTACCCACTCTGCCAAAAAGGGAACCTTCATATACCGCATATCCTTTCCAAGCTCTCTTGCAGCTTTTCTTGTGTAAATATAACCAATTGTATGTAGCATGGCCTCTCCAAAAGCTGAATATGAGATATGTTTAGTAAATGCCAATAAAAGTAAAGGAACTAATATAAATTATAAACAAATAAAAATTAATTAAAAAATCGGGTAGTCCATCTCCCTTGTACACTCACCCCACCAGAGGATTTTTATGAAGGCCTTCTAAGTTGGAGTTTCAAATTAAAAATTTCAAAAGAAATGGTGATTACAAATTCCTATTCAGAAGAATGAACAAAATTTCAAGTTTTCTAGTGACAGAAGGGGAAAAAAAAATTCTTCAACTGATACACAAACAGTTTAGTAGTAGTTACAAGGGGATAGGTACCTAGACAGCATATTTAAGAAGGATGAGTGATGATGAATAAGAAGTAAGAAGTCCAATTAGTACCCTTCAGTTCTCTCCGACTTCTTTTAAAGACATGGAACTGAAGATCATACAAATTTTAGTTTTCTTTCACGCTGAGGAAAAATCTACTAGAACATCCAAAATTTTAAAACGTGATTAGAAGCTTCTGGGGGAAACCTAACAAAATGAGGACTTTGGGAAAAGGAATCAATCTGACAATTATTAATTCAGAGAGAAAAATAAAATATTTTGAATTGTAGATATAACTCTATGCGAAAACATCAGCAAATGAAACTTTTAGCCTTCTATAATTGTGTCATAATTCTTATAACAGATAACACACAGATATCAAGTGCGAGAGTCCAAGTATGATGTGCTCCAAACTTTAGTGAATGCGTCACATGGACATTTGCCAACACAGGAAATAGTCTCATTCTAGTAACATTTTAAAATATTCTGCAAGATGCTAAAACATATCTGATTGAATCTATGTTTTATCTTCTGTGAAGAATTCCAATTTAATTTCTTAACCAGTAAGTCTAAGAGATTACATTGCACCTGTAAAATGGGGTCATGATGTCTTTTTAGCTTAAAATATTCTATTCCAGTCCTTCTATGATTGGTAACCCCCTAATGTAGAGTTGGGAAAGATCTCCACTTGAATTTCCAACAAGAAAACGTGGTGGAGCAAAGATAATGACGAATATTCTCAATAATGATAAAATTTTAGATATTTAAACTTTCCAAATCTGTGGATCATTTTTAAGAAAGTCCATTTTTGGAATTAGAGTATAAAAGGAAAGGACTTACCAGCTTCAGAAAGACGATGTGCTTCTGAATTTGCCCATTTTGTAAACTCATCTACTCGACCAGCAACAAATGGCTCTAGGCGATCTTTCAGAATTACAATAAGCTTTTGTTCCCTTTCCTTCTGCCATGCCTACAGAGCCAAAACTAGGCAACAGCTTCAGATACTAGAAGAAAGGCAGGGTGAATGGAAAAGTGGGGAAGTAGGAAGTGAGGAACCCTATAACAGCACTAGGAAAAAGACGTACTCTTATCTTCTCTTGAACAATTTGCTTATGAGTTTCAGGATCGTGTGAATCTTCCTCAACTTCTATAGATGCTAAAGAAGCCAATGCAAGTTGTCCAATATAATCTTCAAAATATTCACTTCCAAAAAGCATCCCGAATACTGATGCTGGATCCATCATGATATCTCTGCCCAGAAAAAAAAAAAAAAAGGTATATCATTATACATGTTTTCTCAGTTGACAATGAAATTTTAAAACCGAATGTTGCATACTGAGATTCATTCAAAAAAGAAAATCCAAAGAAAATTATTATCAACAGTCGGTAAAACTCCTGGGTATTTGGTCCCCACCATAATTGTAAAGTCCTACTACAGTGGCTTTAGCAAAGAGAGGTCAACTTATATTTCAGCACTAAGCAAAGAGCTCTCAAACACTATCTAAATATCATCAAGGATTTTTGTAAATACTGAGAAATCTGGTTAAATTTGCTTACTAACATACAACAAGAGAAACCATCATTATATATGACTTGTGAGCATCAGAACAGTTTGTTACAAAACACAGTCCAACAGCTGAAAAAAGCAATAATAGAAGGAAAAATCACTACAGGAGATTAAACAGCTAATTAAAAAATTGCATTCTGAGTATGTGACTTCTTAGCTTTAAAAAGTTACATTCAAAGTAAATATGGTTGCATAAACTTACTGTTGTATTCCTGCCTTTCCATTCTTATCATATGCTTCACGCTTCTCAGGATCACTTAAAACCTGGTAAGCCTCACCAAGTACCTGAGCAAAGATACCACATTTACAAAATATATTGAGGATGGGGAAGAGGAAAAGAGATTGAAAGAGAGAAGAGATCTAAAGGCATAAATATTCCAGTCTACAATTGTTTTGAGCTATTTATCTTATCAACCCCACTCATGGAAGAAACTGGTGATGAGATAAGTTAGACAAATCTTATAAGCTTCTCTCTTTTATTTAAACCAGAAGCGAAAAATGCAAATAGAGTTAAGAAGCTTGAATCTCTTTCATTCAGATAACAGATTTAGAAATTTACCCCCTAAGAAGGAAGTAAATAGTTTTGTTAGTAAAATTCAGTAATATTATGAATCTCTAAGACGCCAAAACTCTGCTGCTTAGGATTCATTAACATGCTTACCTGAAATCTTTCTGCAGCCTTAGGGTCTCCAGGATTTTTATCTGGGTGAACTAACCTTGCCTGGAAACACATTCAAGTGAAATTAAAGATCATATATCTACTCATAAAATTAACACAAGAAGGCAGCTGCTCATGTGAATAACAACAACAACAACAGCAACAATTATTCAGGGAATTAGTTAAACGAAAATAACAGGATAATGATACTATTTCTACGTACTGAATCTAAAATTAAGCACAAGAGACCTTCTTTTCTCCTTTCACTTGTATTCGAATCACCCAACTTGTGGGCTATCAACACAGAAAATAACTAGAAGTTCTAAAGGAGGATCCAAAGCAGAAGGTCAGTTTATCTATCTCACGGATGCATTTACAGGCAGAAAGCAAGATCGTTGATTCTATGAGGACTATACAAAGCTCAAAAGTATTATACAATTCAAACTAACAAAAAATGTCGAAGTCATATAAGAGATTTTTAGCTACGCCCAAGCAGCTGGCAAAACCTGAATAGTTTACTAATCATAACAGCCGCGCAAATTGATATTATTCCCTCAATGAGCAAATTGACTACAATAGAAAATGATTGCCAAACTGCTCTAAAATATTATAACGAGCCTACGTTACATTTTTTTCACACATGCACCAGATTCGGTAAAATTAGAAGCATCCTTCAAATCTCAATGAATATCAGTCTCTAATTTCAGGGAATCTACTAAGCACAACTGAAGATACTACCTTGACATAGTAAGCCTTCTTAATTTCTGCAGGGGATGCATTAACTTCAACGCCTAATATGTCGTAGTACTCAGTATCCTTCACCATGTCTCAATTGATATTCGAATCGAAGTTCACAACTCTGACAAGCAAATGAGAAAAAAAAAACAAAAAAAAATGCACTTCGATCAATAGCAACATCGATTACACACTATCTATAATGATCCCTATACACCAATAGTAACTGAAAAACAAGGAAGCTCAATAAAATTTCATCAAGCCAGAAAAACAATAACGGAAGAAATTTCGGACATACAATTGAGAAAGGAAGAGATACATACCGATTATTGCGAAACGCGAGACTGAATTCAGAGTTCCAGACTTAGATGATTGCGATTTTCTTCTCCCCTTGCAAATTACAGAAACTGACGGAAAGATTGAGGTCGGTAAAGAAGATCCGTTCGCAGAGGAAACGGCGCCGTTTTAAACGGCCATTAAAAATAATATCTATTTCTGGGTTTATTCAAATTATAAATAATTTGTCTCTCAAATATTACAATGAAATTTTATATTTTCACCGAAATGAATTTTAGACTATATTAACAATTTATCAATTTAGTTATATATAAGTCGGTCATTTAGTTCTTAAAAAATTAACTTTATACCATTTAGCCTTTAAATATTATAAGTTCATGAAACATTACATTGAGTTGATTTTTTTTAAAATAAATAAATATACAATTTAATTATATAAAATAAATATTATTTTACTAAATTTGTATGTTAAATAAATTATCTTCTTTTCACATGATACTAAATAATAAAAAGATATATTTTTAGATACCAATTTATATACCAAAATATCATTTTTTTCAAAGGCTATATATATATATATGTATATATATTAGAAAATAGGTTGTAATACATAAAAATATTTTCTTAGCGTGATATTGTTATACTAAAAATTATAAAGGAGAGCTTTGTAATTTACGTTATAGTTAGAGAAGTGTTGATATAATTTCTTTTTAATTGGTCAATTTGCCAACTTTTTCATTAGTTTCCAATGGATTAACGTTAAGATTTACCTCAATTATTTATAAAATTTGAACTTAAATTTTTATTTAAAAAAATTGAATTATTAAAATCAATGAACCAAAGATTTGACTAAAATATTTTAGACAAATATTTATTTTGAGTTTCAATTTCGTTCTTAACATTTTTTTTATTGATTTTATCTCATATTTTTCTGTTTTGATTTTATCTCTAATACTAATGTCGTTAACGTAATTGATGAAAAATAATGACATAAACTTCCCTATGTAATTTATCTATTACCAATATGTCATACTAATAATTTTTTTTTAATTTTGTCTCAAGTATTTTGATTAAACTTCAATTTCACATCAAATACTATTTTTTCATTTCTCCAAAATTAACTGTTAAATGTCTTATATATGGCATAAAAAAGTATACATACCACTTGAAGAAGTTAATGTGTCATTAAGAGAAATTTATATTAATATTTTTTGTTAATTTTATTAACTACGTTAATTCTAGAAACAAAATTAAAATAAAAAATATGTAAAATAAAATTGACACAAAAAGATGATAAGAATAAAATTAAAATTCAAGATAAATATTACAATTTTTGCCAACATTTTCTCTAGAGATGTGGAAATTAGGAAACAACATGTGGCATTAATGCACCATGTGCTCTTTTGTGGAGACAGTACGAATAAATTTTCAGAAAGTAGTACAATCTGCAAAGGTATTATTTATTTAGAGAAAAATATTATTTATGTTCATAAACTTTGATCTATAGTTTAATTATGACCTAAAATTTTATTTTATAACAAATATAATCATATATTTTCAATTATTTTTTATTATATTTCTAAGTTTAACATTGTTATAATATTTAACGACAAATATTTATATAACATTATATTTTACACATGTATCATAATAATTCATTTTGAATATGTCACATTATATATTAATTAAAATAATTAAAATATCCTTGTAAACTTTTATAAATGACAAAAGGAAGGAATACTTTTAAAAGATCTACAGTGTCACTTTGATTATTTTAAGTTAGTATATGAAATGACTATATTTGACAAAAAGACAAAAGAAATGACTATGGGTATTCATTTGTTTGGATCGATTCAATTTGGACTCCTCATCCAACCGAACCAATATTCTTGAATGGAAAACAATTGCATTCAATCAAACCGATTAAATTATTGAGTTTGGATTAGATTGGATAGTCAGTTTTTTTTTTAAAAAATTCTCCTCAAAATTTAATCAATAAAATATATGATATTATAAAATATAAAATATAATGCAGTATATAAAATATAATCTATTTAGTATTTATATATAATATATAATATGTTATGAAATATATGATATTATATAATATATAATATATCTAATATTATATATATAAATATAATTTTAATTAGTTGATCGGTTCGGTTCTATTGAAATTATATTTGTTTGGATCTGAATACTACTAAATAACATATTTAAAATAAATGATTTGACGTTAACGTATATAAGATAAGATGTCACGATAGCATTTGTTGTTTAATATTTGTATGATGTTAGTTTTAAATGTAAAATTAAAACTAATTAGAAATATATGAGTTATAATTAAAACATAAATCAAAATTTGAAAGTTTGAATAGTGTTTGAAATCGTTTTCATTAAAAATGACACTAAACTATGACTACATAAGATAATCATAATCTAAAAATCATCAAATACATTACAAGCTTAGATTTATTGGGAGAAGGTACATGATTTAGGACAATGTATCAAAAAAAAAATAGTACCAAAACATATACAAGAAGACTAAATAAAAGCAACATATATCTGAATCTTAAATCGAACTAAAAGGACAACACATCCTAATCCTTATATTAGATTAGTTTTCTAGCAACCCCAAAAAAAAATACAAAACTATCACCGTGCCACATAATACCAACAAGATCCGCAAGATTCATAGAATCATATACTCCCAAAGCAACACATGCGAAATCCGCAAATGTGCACCCTTCACTAGTCTACTTGGTTTTAGCTCTTCTCTTATAAATCTGGCAGCTTTAATGCTCTAAAGATGTAGACATCTCTTCTTCAAACCAATTCTCAAAAGCCCATAAGAGAAAGAAGAAAGAAGTGTGCATGTTAAGACCCGTAAATGAAAAGCCACCCACAAATGCTTGTGCCCTAAATTTAGGAAAGTATGGCAGAAAGGAAGACCACAAACTTTCATAAAGAGAAGAGAAAAGCTCTTACGTAGGGGAGAGAGAGAGAGAGAGAGAGAGAGAGAGAGAGAGAGAGAAATGGGAGGAAGAGGTGGGTGGAGGGAGAAACTGGAGGAAAGAAGCAGACGATAGGAAGACAAAGCTCGGCCAGGGTTCTGAGGTCCCCCAACAACAATAAAATATGCAGCTTATGGAATATATATATATATATATAGGTGTTGGGCCATAGACTGGCCTGAATAAATATAAGGTTCTGGACCTCTAAAAGTAGGCTGGCCCAAGTCCAATAGAAGAGAGTAGTTTTTTACACAAACGAAATTTAAAAAAAAAGATTTTTATTGGGCAGCCCATATAAGAATGCTTATTATTTACGTTCCATAATGGCAATTTATTGGGAGAAAACTAATATAAAATAATTTAATATGTATATGTAATTGAATTTAATTTGTATTAAATAATTTTTTATAATCACATTCACAATTTTTTTGTAAATAAATAAAATTAATATTAAAATAATTTTGTACTTTTATGATTCCACTCAATTTAAACCAAAGTAATCAACCTATTGAATATTTAGATACTTGTTATCCAACTGAAAAAACTTCAATTATAAATCTTAACATGCTGCTAACTAGATTAATTGATAAGAATGAAAATTTGAAAAACAATTATGAAATTTGTGACAAAATATAATTTATAATAAATTAATTACTTTTATAGACGTATACTCTGGAAATTCAAAGAATAATATATTATTTTACTCTAAAATCTTATATGAGTCAATATCCCAAATCATAGAAATTATCACAAAACACCTTTTTGCTTCCTCTTTATTCTTCTATTGTGAATTCTTGACCATTAAAAATTGAAAAAAAGAAAAGATATTTTACTCCTTTATATTGATTTTAGATTTCATTTTGGTCCTCTATGTTGCAAACTTTCACTGTATCAGTTCTTTTTTGTCAAATCTGTTAGGCATGTTAACAGATCTGATATCTTTCCATCTTAATGTTGACATGAATTATTTAATTAGTTGTTGCCAAATATTTTAAATCTACTAAATTGCCTAGTGATTTTAATGAAAAATGATTGAAATAATGTAAGTTTGCAATATAAAAAACTAAAATAAATATATACTAAATTACCTCTTGACCTTTTTTTTTTACTTGTTTGTCTCCTATCTATTGTACAAAAAAATGACTAAAATATGAATAAATCATATTGAGATTTTCATTAAGTACAATCAAATGAGACTTAAATTGAAGCGTTTGAATTTTTTAGTGCTTAAATTGAAATAACTGTAATATCTGTAAATCAAAATAGAATTCTCTCTCTCTCTCTCTCTCTCTCTCTCTCTATATATATATATATATATAACAGCTTTTCACCAAAGCATGTGAAGCACGGAAGGAAATGGGTGGCCACATGCATGGTCTTTGTGAATTCCTTACAAACATATGCCATAAACTTACTTTATTTGAGAACATGGAAACAGAATCTCAAAAGGAAAATAATGGCATAATGTTCATGTTATAGATTTCACCATCCCTAGTTTGTCCCCTCTTTTCACATGCTATATATATATATATATATATATGATTGTGTCCATCAAAATATTTACACACCGACATAATATTGTTGATTTAGTTTATATAGTTTAAAAATTTATAATTGAATCCTTATAATTTTACAAATTTTTAATCCACCTTAATTTTATTACGTAAGATTGGAATTGATAATAACCAAAAGGCAAAAGTATTTTTTATTCTCAAACGTTTACACTAAATTTTAATTTCATCCCTAATTATTTTTTATCTCAGTTATATCATACATGTTTTATTTTTGTTTTAAATTTACTTTTTTTTACTAACGTTGTTTTATTCCACTATGGAAAATGTTGACTGGGTGGTAATACTGTTAAATAGGCCGATCTAGACAAGACGGGATCGACTTATTGCGAGCTAAGAATAAATAAGCCAGTCATGAGCCGGCTTGTCTATAAATAGTCCCACATATAGAAACCCAAGCCCGTCCATGGTTAGACCTCAGGTAAACAGTCTAGCTCGTGGTCTTCTTTCAATTTTTTTTTTGGTAATACAGATTAACATATGATATCAGTATCAGTCTAGAGGTGTTGAGATGAGATCAGAGCTCGAAGTCTTGGATGGAAAGAGGGACGACTAGAAAAAGGGAAAATCTTTTATCTTCACAAAGCTCGAACAAAGACCGAAGGTGAGATGAGAGCTCGGAGTCTCAGACGAAAAGAGGGAAAATCTTCACAGAGCTTGGATGAAGAGTTGAAGAAGAAGACTGGAGGTGAGATAAGAGCACCATCGAGGCGAGAGGCCGAGAGCACAATACAAAGCTCAAAAGACGAAGACGATGACCTAAACCTTAACGAAAAGAAGACGAGATCGAAATCGAAGAGCGCCGGCCGCCGAGGTAAACAGTGAACTTAAATTGGCTGAATCCTAACGGAGGGATAGAAGACGAGATGGAGAGTCCAAATTTGATTTGAGTAATTATAGATCACTATCAGAGATGAGATGGAGATGAGTTGCTAGGCTGGGCTAGAGGAATTGCTATTTGGTAGGTTGTATAAAAGTGACATTACACTACTACAGAGACCAAAAAAAAATTGGAGCAGGAAAACCGTTTAGGCCAATTTACGGGCTAGTCCGCAAGGCACAGTTCTTTTTTTTTTTAAAGTACTATTGGGCGATCCATGTAGTACTGTTAAACGGGTCTGCTTGTCACGGCCTAAGGTGCAAAAGGCCAACGGCCAACGGTCTTATGTACTCAACCTAAGACCATCCATTTAAGACTGCGGGCCTAAACAGTCCAGCCCGCTGGCTACTTTTTTTTTAAATATTAAAATAATATAATTTTTAATTTTTAATAAAAAATCAATAATTTTTCGTTAAAAATAAAATTTATACATCTAAAACATTACTTTTTTAATATTTTTAATTAATCAATAACTTGAATTTTTATATTTTCTTTCAAAATTAATTATATTATATTTAATTTAAAAAATTCTATATTCATTTTTTTAAAAATTACAAAATTTTTTAATCCAAATTTACTATATTTATAGAATATAAGGTTATAAAATAGAAAAATGTGATAAAGTGAAATTATTTATACTAAATAATATATTTTTAAAAACAAAACAAAAAAATAGAGAAAAAGGGTTAGCCCCCCGGGTTTAACCGGACTAGACCATTTAGGCATGTTTTCAAATGGATCTAAACTTCTCAACCCAGGATTGCCCATTTCTAGGCTGTCCCTGTCTGGCCCGTAGGTAACGTGTTTTTTCCTTGGTATTAGGTCCATGTGGCACACCTTAGGCAACTCCAACTCAGTATTTTCTGTCAATGGAATAGATACGTTAGTAAAAAAAGTAGATTTGAAACAAAAATGAAACATAAGATATAACTTATGCAAAAAAAAAAATTAAGGATAAAATTGAAACTTATTATACATGTTAGGGACATAAAAAGTATTTTTGCCAATCAAATACAATATGAAGTAAAATAATTAGATATAAAGTTATCAATTCCAACTTTCACCCGGTGAAATAAGAGTGATAAGTGCTGGCGTGTGCAAATTAGAATATTATATTAGTGTCTGTTATTAAATATTTGGATGTTATAAGGTCTAAAGGTGAAACTAATTAAAAATATATAAATTATAATTGATATAAAATAAAATATTAAATTATAATTAAAATATGAATGAAATTTCAGGATCATGGATAATAATTTTGGCAAGAATAAAAGGTACATAGACATGTGGGGCTCTGAGCACCTGCTTTTGTTTATGTCACTTGATCACATATCGGATACTTGTGAGCTAAGTCTGTGTATATTTATATATCTAGCATATGGGGCTATCTTTATGTGTCTGTACATATATATATATATATATAATATATCTATATACATATATATATATATATATATATATATATATAATATTCTTGTTGCCCCTATTGTCAAATCAAAGTTAAATAACAAAGAATACGAATCATTTTTATCCAGAATAGCATTCTAAGTCTATGGTGCTTAGCTAGGAGAGAATAAATATAAAACAGCGTAGTGTCAATTTTCAAATGCCAGATTAGCCTATCAAGAAGAAACTGCTTTTCTTATTGAACTTCTTCATTTTGTTCAAGACAAAAAAATCTTTTTTTTTTAATTTTGATATAAATTTTAATTTTATCTCAAAATTTTATTTTGTATCATTTTTATACCATATATTTTTAATTAATTTTAATTTTATCTCTTAAACTATCCTTATATAAATTGTTAATGACAGACGTTGATATGATTATCTTTATTACACATAATAGTATTAGCCTATCTAGTTAGCTTGGCACATTCACATTAGACATTATCTTAAAATAACTCTTAGCACTACAGGAAAGTAGTTGATTTGTGGTAGTCACTTGTTGACAATTTGTCTGAAGTTGGATTTAAGGATGAAATTAAAATTAATTGAAAAGATGTGAAATAAAATTAGTACAAAATAAAATTTTAAAACAAAATTAAAACTTGAGTTAAAGTTTTGGGACAAAAATGATATTACCTTTTTTTCACAAAAGAAAGAAAGAATTGGTACTTTGAAATTTTCATTTATAATATTCTTACGCAATATATTGTGTAGCACTAAATATAATATTTGCTTTCATGTGCTCCATTCATTTATTTACTTTTTGTACAATGGGAATTATTCTTCTTTACATTTTAATAGTCACAGAAGCAGTTCAAGGAATATGAGTTCCAAAAGTTTTTTTTAATAAACAAATAAAATATTTTTGGAGTTTTCCTTTGGTGCAAATAAATTACAGATCACTCAAAACAATAGATTATGATTGCTTTCTGAAAGTTTCAAATATTCTTATCCTGAAATTGATGTCAACCCTCCATAAGGTTCCTTCTACTCTATATGTGTGTGTGTGTGTGTGTGTGTATATATATATATATATATATATATATATGTATATTTCACTATGTGTGTATATAATCACACACATATACGTATATGTGTGTGTACAAACATACATATACATTAGGATGAAGTGTCCACTTCTCTTTTACAAGTTATAGTTATTAATTAAGTTGTAACTCTATTTTCGTAATTAATTTACGGTAGAGTAGAGTAAATGTTTGAATGTTATGCTTTGACTATAATTAACTCAATTCTTTACTTAAGCTTTGTCATAAGACAATTGTTGTCATATATTGATCAATAATATATAGAGTAAATTTATTTTTTGATCCATGAACTATTGTCACTAACTATTTTAATTCATGAGTTTTGAAATAGTTTCACAAAATGGTCATTCTATCTATCACCTACGTCAAAGAGATAAATGGAGGGACCATTTTGTTTAAAAATTTTAAATTTCAAGGATTAAAGCTATGGTCATACATGTTAGCATGTTAAATTGCCACATTGCTTAATGTTATTGTCACACTAACAGATAACGATACACATAAGTAGATAATATTAACTGTGATAACGAGATTAAATTTTAGATCATTTTGTGTAACAACTTCAAAATTAAGAACTAAAGTGGTCAATAGTCATTTTTTAGAGATCAGATTGTGTCAGATTGTGTCATCAAGGCACACTTTCAAGGGCAAAAACTCGGTTTACTCTATATATATATATATATGTAGAGAGAGAGAGAGAGAGAGAGAGAGAGAGAGAGAGAGAGAGAGAGAGAGAGAGAGAGAGAGAGAGATCTACAACGTTAAAAATTCAAACTTATAGTAAATCATTTACAGAGAAAGAAGCTTCAGTAGTCTATACCCTAAACAAAATTAATTTTATATGTTAGCGTGTGTTATATTACAGGAAAAATACTATTCATATACATGAACTTTGACCCAAATTTCAAATATACTCCAAAGCTTTATTTCGTATAAATTATAATTCATGTTTTTAATTAGTTTCGATTATAAAACTCTTAAACTTGACGTCATTCAAATATTTAAAGGCAAATGGTAATGCAACATCTCATATTATACAAGCCAACACTTATTAATTTACTATAAATTTGTCACTTGAAATTGGAACTGATAATAGTCAAAATAATTAGATATATTATAAAATAAAATAATAAGATATAAAGAAAATTAATGATGATTTTAAGCATTATCAGTTCCAATTCCACGTGACAACACCAGAGTGAATTAGTAGGTGTTAATATATGCAAAATGAAATATCACATTAATATTTACTATTAAATATTTAGGCGATGTTAGATTCAATAGTATAATCGAAACTAATTAGAAATATATAAATTATAATTAACACAAAAAAAATTTAGGATTATATTTGAAACATTAATCAAAGTTCAAAAGTATAAATAATACTTTGTCCATACATACATACATACATACATACATATATATATATATATGCTATTAAGGTAAAAAAAATGACTGACATGAAATAAAGTTTAGGACTATGTTTGAAACATTGATCAAAGTTTAGAAGCATAAATAATACTTATATATATATATATATATATACATGCCATTAAGGTAAAACAAAAAAATATGACTAAGAGAAGTGGGACAAGGGAATGAAGCAATTGATTAGCTCCAACACTAGAGTCAATGATTTTTAATGTCAGTCATCCAATCAATGATTCAATTATTGGCAACAATCCAATTAATAGTCAAATAGTTAGCATCGGAACCAATAACTCCAGTACTTATTCAATTGGTTCCCAATGAATAAACTCCTGTCCACATCTTTGAACTATTCTTGAAGAGATTCTCATCTCATCCCTATTTCCACAGAGAGAACAATTCTTGAATGTGAATCTCAAAAGTAGCCAATCTTCACAAGAATCCCTAAATTTGAGGAGCTTTGGTCATCCCTATCTGTTGGACCAGTTTGAAACTTGTAGGAAAAAGATTTAAAATTTTTTTTTCATTTTTTAAAAAATAAAAATAGAAACTTGGTTTCTTCTTTATACAATTGTGGATAACTGAAACTGACTGCTTCTAAGTTCTAATTGAATGAGGATGGCTGCTTCTCTTTGTATTAGCCGCCTCTTAGCCATCATCACAGACTAAAATCATACAGGTGGTCAATATAAGCCTTATATATATATATATATATATATATAGTCACACTCACATTAATGACAGTGTGGTCTATTGGTTGTATTAAGTGATTTGTTTAACAACAGTGTAATCTAGCAATCAACGAGGGTTAGATTTAATATGATTTCTTGCTTGTATTAAGTGATTTGTCTATATCTATTTGACTAACGAGAGTTAGGTTTAGTATGATCTCTTACTTGTATTAAGCGATTTGTCTAACAGTGTGTTCTAGTTTGTCTATTTGACCAACTAGAGTTAAGTCTAATAGAATGAGTTAGTATTTTACAAAGTAATAAATTCAAATTTAAATTTGTTAGGTCTAATAGAATGAGTTAGTATTTTACAAAGTAGTGAATTCACATTTAAATTTTTATTACAAAAAATATTTACATTTAGTGTTTGACAGTTTCTCGAATAGAATTTCTTCCAATGGAAGATACTTATGAGAAACCAAAAAAAAAAGTCTCTTTGTTTAACAAATGTTAATTGATTTAAACAGTTCGATATTTGTTTTCCTTAAATAAGTAAAGACTCAGGTGAATCCAAATTTGAATTTTCGTTTAGAGATGTGCTCATATTTAGTGTCTAACAGTATCTCAAATAAAATTCGTCTAATTGAGGATACTTGTGAGAAACCAAAAAAAAATTTCTCTATTTGACGAATACTAATTAATTTAAATGGTTCAATAATTATTTTTTTAAATAAATAAAAACTCCAATTTAAGCTTTTTGGATAAAGAAAAATCAATGTTGGAAAAGCTTCTACACCAATATGGTTCAATTCTACTCAAATTAAATTAATCAGAAACCTAATGAATTTTTATGGTAATTCTTTTTTTTTTTTAAAGTCTTTCTAATTGACTTCTATGGTAACACCATTAATTTTCATTGTCTCAACTCTCACAAGTCTTACTTTCTTTTCTAAATTGTTTTTCCTCTTTTTTTAAACCTAATTTTAATTTTTTAAATACAAAAAATACCAATATAAATAAATTAACATGATTGGTGAACGTACATGTCAAATGTCAATGGTATGCATTTTCCTCTCAATCCCATTTTCCGCACTTTATCAAAAGTCACGATATTTATTTTTAATTCTTTTATAACAAAGATGTGGACTTAGGTACATCAAGGAATAAAGAGAGATTCACTTAGAAAATTAACGTTAAATTATGATCTTATATAAGGACTAATTATAAATTTTAAACTATAGGGACCAACTTAAAAATCAAGTGATACTATAAGGACCAAAAGAATAATTTAACCCAAAAAAAATAGAATTAGCCATCCATGTCTTTTTTCTCAAGTAGAATTTGTTGAGTAAACCAAAAGCATTACATATAAGAAAACAGAAACTTAAAATTGCAATTTTTTTTAGTCTAAATTACGTTTCAAATTTATCTCCAAATGATTTTTTTATCAATAATTGGTGACGAATTTTTGTCCAAAAAATTTAGCAACAAAAATTTTCATTTTTGATTTTGTCTCTAATATTTGGAAGAGAATTTGATTATAGGAGACATTATAATTCTTTTTGGTATGCACTAATATTCTGATTCACTATTAATTAAAAAGTATTCCAAAAAATAATTAAAAATATTTTTACACTAAGCCAAAATTAAATTAAAAATAAAAAAGTTAAAAATATGCAAGAATAGAAAAGTGGTCAGCATCAAAATGATAAATTTTTAATTGGAAAATGACCCTAAATAGTATACCAACTTGGAATTGGATTGGCTCTAGGAGCCACTGGTTTATTTGCTAGTCGTTCAATTGTATGATCAGATATTGATAATGAATTTTTTAAAAAACTGACTGTTAACTATTTAATTAACAATTGAACAGTTGGTAAGGAACCATTGAATCTAGTACTAAAATTTGACCAACTTGTCACGGCTAAATAGTTTTCTATGAACATATTACATGGCTCAAATTATGTGAAAAGTTATATTTCATGAGGCTCAAAAGTAGCTTTCAATGAACAAATCATGGCTCAAATTGTGTGAAAAATTATATTTGCTAGAAGTTTAGACTTTTTGACATTTCTTTAACTATTAATATTTTAAAACTCCTTTGGCCTAATTTGAGTCGAATAGAAGGAAAGAGGTAGAAAATATTTTTAATTATTTTTTTTATTTACAAGACTTAAATTAAAAATTTTATTTTAAATAAATGAATATCAAACTACTTGAACAACGCAAGGAGGATTTTGACAATTTATTTGATCTATATAAAAATCTAGAATTTTCTATGTGAAAATAGTGTGTAGCCTCTAATGATCAAATACAGATCACCTCCAACGCCCAAGCTCTGGTTTCGTGCTTTTATGTCATTTTACCTCACTGTTCAACTTATATTCCCTTTTCAAACTTGATCTCCTTCCTTTCTCAATTGTCTTTGGCTAAAAGAAAGCAAAATCTTGAACCATTTCTCTGTTCAGACTAAGCCAAAGGGTCGTCCAAGTTGATGACGACGACAAAAGCAAATACCATAAAATACCATCATACATACATGCACTGAGATTAGTCTTTAATAATTTATATACCATCATACGTAAAAAGGATGCATTGAAAAGGGAAGACAAGTTGAACATGGAGAGAGAGAATGACATAAAAGCAAGAAGTAGGCATTGGAGGTGATCCGCATCCCTAATGATCATCACCACAGCCATTGAAAGTTGCTAACAACTATTATTCAAAAGCAACAAAACATAGTTGTCATCAAAACCCAACACACACATTCAGTGACAAAGTTCGTTGGTTGCCACTGAAAACTTAACTATCACCAACAAAGTTATATTAACTCTGTTAGAAATAATATAGACTTTGAGACGTGACAAATTATTTTTTTCGAAGAGTTTATGTCTGTATATTTGAGAAATTACAAGCAAACACCTCTATGATACAACAAAACTTTTGGAACCTTTTATATATTTTTTCTTGTAAAATAAGAGAGAATATGTGTGTGGGCACGCAAGCATGCGCGAATATCTAACGGTGAACAAGATTTACTGCCCAATCCAAAATTTGAGAGTGCGATATGAAAGGGAAAAAAAGTATGGAACTAATCATTTTTTTTGGGCGATTATATATTTTGTAAAATGGTTTATGGTCTGATGTACTTGTAACAATTTTTCTTGAACAATCAGAAACTTCTTTCTTCGCTTGTAGATGTAAGTCACATCGATCAAATCATGTAAATCTATGTATGTTCTACAATTTTCATTTTGTTTTTGTCTTATATGTTCTCTACAATTTTTGTGACTATATATATATATATATATATATCTCAACAATTATGTTTTTTCGATTTTCAATGAACGCATTAGTTTAAATAATTGTGTCTATTCAATTTATAGCAAATGTGTCAGTTTAAATTCTAGATTTAAATCAAACAGCATAACATTTCAGATTTATTTTAAAATATCTTAAAATTTAATCAATAATACCAGTTTGAATTTTAAAATATTTAAAACTCAACAAACCAACACAACAATTCTAAATAAATTAATTAGACAAAACTTTAATTCTATGTAATATTACCAATTGTACCACAAATTCCTTGCTTTGTTAATTAGGCATTAACTTAGCGCTCATTACTTGGCATGCATGTAAATTTTCTTCATTCTTAGGGCATGCAATAAACTCACCAAAATGACATATTCTCCATCATCTATCTATTAATCTATGTTCTCCATTATCTATGTGTGTGTGTATATATATATACACACACATACAGGGACTTGACAAACAATCTTTTCATGGGACTCTTGGAAAAGATAAATATTTAAAGAGTTAGATGCGTAAGTGTTCACGAAACCTAGTTAATATATTAAAAATATAATATTCTTTTACATATAATGACAGGCTTCGACCTCTTACAATGTCTTTTGTATTATGTGGAAGAAAAATGCGGCATTCCACGACAAAACAAGTTGATTGAAGAATCTTCTTTAATTATTGTGTTTTGTTTTTCTTTAATTTTTCCTTTTTTTTTAATTTTTAGGATGGAAGAGAATTACAAAAGATGATGGAATCTCTAGAAGTTATGTTCACACACACTTAAGGCATTTGTTTGGTTTCAATTTGATTTATGTTGATATTTCAAATAGTGTGTGTTTTTTTATAAGTTTTTAATAGATTTGAATTTTTTTAATAAATTAGATTTTAACATAGTTCAGAGTATCCGATTGGACGAGCCAGTTTAATTAAAAAATTGGTGAACCAGCCAAATCTCTAGTCTGATTTAAACTTGAAAATCGGTGAGCATTTAAACCAGTAAAAAACTAGTCAAACTGATCTCGAACCGCCAAAACTAGTTGATTCAATCGGTTCTTTTTTTTTTTGAATTTTTACTGAATATTATTATGTTTTTTGAAGAAATCTCTAAAAACTTAAGCTATTAGTAGAAGATCTAGGAATGGTGTGTGTATATATATATATATATATATACATATGTATGTAACATGCTTTTAATATTTTTAATGTTTTAATATTTGTAACAAATACATTAATTATATATTTTAACATATATTAAAATATCAACAATTCGATTACGATCTGACTATTAACCTTTAAATCGGTATCTTGACTAATTCAATAACCGGTTCAATTTTCTGAACCTTAGATCTTATGACAAGTTTAAAAATTATTCAGATCTAATTTGGAGTCTCACTAAATGTTGACTGTTGGTTGCCTTATATGAATATTAAAAAGAGCATATGAGAATAGGTTTGAGTGTATTGTTTTAATAAATTAGACTTTTGGACAAGTTTGAAGACTAATTAAATCTAATATGGAGTCTTGATTCGAAACTATACCATATTAAATGTGAAAAGCTACATCAACCATATTGTAGACCAAATATTGCTATTAATATATATGGGTAATATGATGTGTATTTAGATTCAAACATCCTACTCTTAAAAAAACAAATCTCTAAGTTTGTATGTGTTTGTGTATATATATATATATATATATATAATTGCCATTTGGATTTTGGAGCTTATTCTTCCTTGTACGTATTAATCTCATCAGAGTTATATATTGATTAAGCGAAAGGTGATAATTGATTTAACTAATTAAGCATGTATCCCAATGTTTTCAATTATTAATATCAAATTAAGACTTCTTTTCAATTTTGATCAAATTAAACTTGAGACACATTTTGTTTTAAAAATTATATTCGATTTCTCTCTTATTTATATTTTGTTATTGTGTTTAGCTTCCCAATATCTATGTTCCTTCAAAAAAATAAAAAATAAAAGTACTTAGTAATTCTTTTTGAAACTTTAGAAGTAAAATTACAGTCTTGTGATAGAGTTTAATTATCAAGCTAATTGCATTTACCAAGGTTCATAAAACAAGATTGGTAATTGAATTAGTTGAGACATCGGTTCAATATCAATAGTCGGATTACAATTAAACCGGTAATATTTAAAATATATTAAAATATTAAAATATATAATGAATGTATATGTTACAGATATTAAAATATATAATATTAAAATATTCAAGACATGCTACAGATTTATATTTATATCAGTTATAGATCTTTTCGTAATAGTTTAAATTTTTGGAGATTTCTTAAAAATAAATAATAGTATTCAGTAAAAATTCAAAAAAAAACCGGATGAACTGTTGAACTGACTAGTTTTACCTATTTTTCATCAGTTTAAATGATCACTGGTTCTTAGGTACAAACCAGATTAGAGACCTGGTCAGTTTAATGATTTTTTTCAATTGAACCGGCCAGTTTAGTCCGGTTATCTAGACCATGGTATTTACTTTCATTTACACTAAAAATAAATTGGATGTGAAGTTTTTGAAATACGTATCAAGATGTTAAAGGTATTGAGTGTATTATTTCAACTGAAAAAACATCAAATTTAATTAAACCAAACTTTATAAAAAAAAATAGAGTGATTCACTACATCTTAAAATTTGAACATATATAATTGATTTTTTTGTCCTTATATTAAAACTTTATTTTTAACAAAATAAATAATGTTTGCAATTTTTCCTCTAAAAGAGGTGATGGTTTTTAATTTGAATTTTGAAGGAAGAGAAATATATCAGTTTGTGGAAAATTTTAACATCTACGAAACTAGGATTTTAATTTTTATAAGAAACACTTATGAGTTTTAACAAAATAAATAATGTTTGCAATTTTTCCTCTAAAAAGAGGTGATGGTTTTTAATTTGAATTTTGAAGGAAGAGAAACATATCAGTTTGTGGAATATTTTAACATCTACGAATCTAAGATTTTAATTCTTACAAGAAACATTTATGCGTATATAATTGGAGTTAGATCATAATACAAATTAATATACCTTTTTAAATTATAAATTAATAACTAAAATTAACGTAAAGAATTATAAATGTTAACAAAAATAAAATTTTGATATTTACATTATTTTTTATCTAAATTTTTTTTTCTCATCTCTCTCTCTCTCTCTCTCTCTCTCTCTCTCTCTCTCTCTCTCTCTCTCTCTCTCTCTCTCTCTCTCTCTCTCTCTCTCTCTCTCTCTCTCTCTCTCTCTCTCTCTCTCTCTCTCTCTCTCTCTCTCTCTCTCTCTCTCTCTCTCTCTCTCTCTCTCTCTCTCTCTCTCTCTCTCTCTCTCTCTCTCTCTCTCTCTGTGACACAGACACAGATATATATATATATATAATATGCATGTGACAAACACTAAGCCGTAGGTATAATGTCCTTTGATTCTAACAAAAAAGTAAAAGGGTATTTTGGTCTTTTAAACTATTTTAAGTTACATTTGGACTCTCTTTTCAAGGTTTTATTCTTTTAATCTTTTTTATTTAAACTGATATTTTATATAATAGAATTAATATGTCATCTTCTAAATATTAATATTAATATAGTCTGTCTGTATAATTTTTCACTGGATATTATTATCCACTTGTAACTCCCAAAGTAATCAAAATCCCTTATAATTTTTTGTTAGAGCAGTTTTATCTTTTAGGCATTTTAGAAATTACATATAGAACACTATTATCCATTCAATAACTATATAAATAGATTATGTCCATATTTAAAGGATGACTATCAGGCTTCGTTACAAGACTAATGGTTCTAACAAAAAAAAATAGAATAATGAGATCTTGAAACATAAAGGACCAAAATGAACTCTAGAATAAATATAATGGACCAAAATATTATTTTACCTAACAAATAATGAGTCCTGTAAAAGTCACGTACCTTAAAAAGCATGTGCAGAAAAACCATGACTTTAATTTCTAACCATAGGATGTATATATTTTTTTGCTCTGACAATTTTATTTCTGCACGTGCAACTTATTCCCTTCAACAGCAAGAAATGAAAATTTATATACATTTATAAAGTGAGAGTTTTGTTTTTATCTTTGGCAAAAGTGTTTTTTACACTCCTAACATTTACAACAAGTTTTAATTTTATCTCAAATATTTTTTTTATATTATTTATATCTTATATTTTTTTGTTTTAAATTTATCATTTTTACTAATATCGTCTATTCTATTAACGAAAAATATTGACTGAGTAATTAGTAAAAAGAATAAATTTAAAAAAAAATAAAATATGTAGAATTTAAACCTATCATTTTTAAGTCTCTAACTTTTTTTTTACATCAGTTATATTTTACATGTTTCATCTTTAATTTTTGTTTCAAATATATCTTCTTTACTAATCATTTAGTTAATAATTTTTATTAATAAAATAAATGAAATTAATAAAAATAATAAATTTAAAATAAAAATAAAATATATAAGATATAATTAATATAAAAAATATTAAAGATAAAGATTTAAATTTAATATAAACATAAAAGACGTAACTTTAACCTTTATTTTTTTTATTTCAATCAAATAAATCACTACATGTGCTGACCTATTCTCTGTATTTTTTTTTTTCTGCCTGTTGCTAAAAGTCTCGGTAGGAAAATTTTTTGTGGCTGAAACTGTTGTTAAAAGTAATGCAGAAAACCAAATCCTTATCTCTTCTAGCTTCATTACCAAAGCATTCTCTAACTTTCCAAGAAACTGGTGTGGCAGCTTTAATCTGAGGTGTGACTTTTACTTTCAATTTATTTATTTTTTATTTTGTTAAATTATTTAAATTTTTACAATTTTTCAACTTGAATCTTATTCCTAAACTCTTATTAGTGTTATATTAAATTATGCGGATGCAACTAACTATATATGTATATATTGACACTATAAAGATTCATGATGTATGTCAACAAAAATAAAGAAAAGAAATTAAGTAAAATTAACTCACATATATACTTAATGTATGTCAAGTAATCTAGATGAATTAATCTTAGTCATGTATATACCGATTGTTAATATGGTATATAATTGACCACCCTACCAAATTTTAACTAAAATATTAATAAAAATTTGATAAAGTTTCAGTTGAACATTTTTAAAATTATAAAGATTAATATGTAAAATTTTAAACTATAAGAATCTAATTAAAAATTGAATAAAATCGTAGGGACTAAAGGAATAACCAATGTTTTAAAAGTCAGACCAATTATTTCATCGGTAAAAATATTAGTTTACGATTTATTGATCTGACTGTAGTTGAAATAATATATATATATATATATATATATTAAAAATATATAATATAATAAATTAATAAACGTTTTCATACTTAATCTTAGTAAACTTATTATTATTATTATTATTATTATTATTATTATTATATGTATATGTGTAATTTCTTTTCTATTTTTTCTTATTCTCTTATTTGTTTTTGTGGCAAAAATAATATTATTATAAAAATAATTAAGAAAAAAAAAAGAAACATAAAATTATAGAAAAGAATAAAAAAAGATAAAAAATAAAAAGCTTGCTAAGTGAGAAATAATTGTATTTCATAAATAATGAGAATATTTTTTAATACAAGAACCTGTTCACCAATTCTTAATTGATTTTTTGGCTAGCCATTTTTTGAGCCAATCAGATCAAATTCATCATTGATTCTCAGTCAAATTAGGCAATTCGATCATTTTCTATAATATATGTAAATAACTAATCATTTCCTTTCTCGTCAAACCCATTTTTGTGGTTTTTATGTAATTTTATTTATTTTTTTGTTTTTATTTTTCAAAAAGCCATATGAACATGAAAAAAATGACCAAAAGATTGTCTGTTGATCTTTCAAAGTATTAGGCCCTGTCAGTCGTAAGATAAAACATGATCTAACGTCTATCACAATCTCATGATTAATGTCCATTGATAAAATTTGATCAAACGGTTCTCAAAAATCCAGTAATATGCCGTTCAAGGTCTAACAGATAATTCGTACCCGGAAACCCATATGGCAGGAAAGTGGAAAGAGTGTGACTACGTATAGTAGCTTTCAAAGACAGACACACAGAAAAAGACATGTTTGTGTTTGTTTGTTTTGAGATATAGGAATTAGGAAATGATTCTCTATTCACTACTATTTATGAGGAGAAAGGTACCCGGCTTGCCAGCTGTCACATCTATTTTTGCAAACATTTATTATACATTTTAATAACAATTTAATACTATATATATATATATATTTGACAGACAAATCATCATTACCTAATTAAATTACGCAAAATTTATTAAAAAATTACGATAAATTATGTAACACTAATAGAATATGAACAAAAATAATACTTAATTTCTTGGTACTGAATATATTCCCGCCCCTCCAGACACACATACATACATATGTACTGATAAGATTAGATCTGGCGTAAAAGGCTCATTGTTACGAAAATTGTAAAGAATTAAAGAAGGAAAAAATATAATCAAAAAAATAAGTACACACATAAATTTACATAATTTAATTAATATGATATATATTTAGGAGTAGAGAAATTTTTTATTGTTCTAACAATATTACAAGTCATGAAAAAATTATAGGTCTATATACAATATATAATTAATATATATATAATATAAAAAATTTGTGTTGTTCCTGAAAATAAATTAAACAAGTTAAGACTATACTGCATGGGTAAAGCCCCAATTTTTTTTTTCTCATTTTAGGTCGAGCTCTCAATTTTTTAATCGAATCATAAATTCATTTTAATTCTACAAAGTAATAAATTTAAGTTTTAGTCTTTATTGAGAAAATTTTTATATTTAATACTTAATAGTGTTTCAAGCAATAGATTCTATATCTAAACCCTAGAGAATATTTATGAGAAATTATACATACATACATACATACATATATATATATATACATATATATATATATTGGAATTACAAATATTAAAAATTTCACTAAGATGTGAGATATAACTCATTTGGTTTGAACTGAGTCAAACCAAAAGATGTGTGAAGTCTTTCTAATACTAATTTTCTTGATTCACAATATATGAACTCGAGATTTTAGTTAAAAAAAAGGAGTATACAACCAAAAATTAAATTTAACAGAAGAAATTAATTTTTTATAAAATAATAAATTTTAAATTTCTATTGTGAGAAATATTTAAATTTAATGATCTGACAATGTTTAGAGTAGAATTGTCTCATGAAAAAAAAAAACCTATGTTGACATTTTTCCGTATTATATAAATAAAAAAAAGAACTTATATTGAATTTGGATCTATCTAAGAATTTGAAAATCCGTGTTGAATTCACAGTAATGACAGAGACAATAATTGCTCCAGGATCTCCATCTACCACTCAACATTTTAATTTCGTGTCCATTTTCCCTTTCTCATCATTTTCCACGAAAATTCAAGGAACCTATGATACAGTAAGATGGGATCAAAGCGCTTACATCGGAGTGAAAAGCAAGTTTTAGAACATCGGATCAGTGGAAGCGCCAATTTAATAATCTATGGTTAGACTATGTAATTGAATCAGAGTATTAAAAATATATTAAAATATATATAATTATAGTTCTTCTTTTAATAATTTAAATTTTTAGAGTTTTTCTAAAATATAAAATAATATTTAGTAAAAAATAAAAATTAATATAAAAAGAATCGGTTGAATTGGCCAATTTTATCAGTTTAAAACAGGTTAAACTAATTTAAACATTCACCGATTCACAATTTTAAACTAGACCTGAAACATGTCCAATTTACCAGTTTTTTGATCGATCTAGTCCGATTTTTTGAATCATAATAAAAAGTAAGAAGTAAAAAGATATAAATAATAATAAGTTACTGATTTATTCTTTAAAAAATATTTTTTTAATTTAATTCTTGAAAAATTATTTATGTAAGTTCAATCTTTAAAAAATTACATTTGTTTCAATTTAATTCGTTATTAAATCACAAAATTTAATGTTATTTGGTTTCAATTTTTATTGTAAGAAATTATTTTGACTAAAAAAATAAATTGAAACAAATATAATATTTTAAAAATTAAATATATTGTAGTGATTAAATTGATATTATTATTATTTTTTTGGAGATTAGTTTCCACCATCCCTTGAGTTCTAGTCAAACGGAGAACTCATATTAGCGAAATAATACTACATATATTAAAAACAGAGATGGTGCAATTAAAAAATAAATATATTAATAAATCACCCAAATGATCCTTAAAATATCAAACCTAAGAGATTGATTTGCTTTAATTTTGTCTCTCAATCTATCAAAATAACTTCTAACAATAAAAAAATTTAAAATTGGTAAAAAATTTAATTATAACTTATAATTTTATTTTTGTGTAAATTATAATTCATATATTTTTGAGTCTAATATTAACATAGTTAAAATATTTAACAACATAAATTAATGCGACATCTAATCATTCACATTAATGACAGATAATATATCAAATATTACGTCAAATGCCAAGTTAAGATAACTAAAATGACTTCCGTTAATGGCAAAAAAGATTACGGATTTTAGAAGATTCAAGTTATTTTAATCATTTTATATTATTATATAAAACAGTACATGTAAAGTTGATGATTTAAAATTAGTGTGTACAAAATGAGATATTCACTCACGGCGTCAACCTGAGAAGCATAATAAAAACAAATTACATAAAAATATATGGTTATAATTTACATGAAATAAAATACAATTTTTATTTATTTGAAATTTAACCCCAAGAAAAAAAACAACTGAAACAATAACCTAAAAGAAAATGAGATTTACATGGAGGAAAATATTAATATTATTAAAATATAACAACAAAGCCGACCCACAGCAATAATAGTGGGTGGACTCCTAACTCTTACATTACATTACACCCCTAAATGGCTAAATATTTCAATACATACCCCTTTTACAGAACCAGAAAATCACCTAACAATATCACCATTTTTTGAGACATACATTTATTAAGAAGAAGAAGCACTTGTCCATCCAGAAACTTGAGACATGTCTGACTGTAAACAAAATACTGTAACAACAAAATATACTGTGTTCAGTGTTCTTTGAAATGTTTTGCCATATTCCAGAGCCCAGATCCTCAATTTAGCCAAAATCCTGCTTAGTTAAATAAAGTTGTTTAATCAAGTGAATTTTACGTAAACTCTACTTATCAGTCCTGATCAAACAGCTAAAAAAGGTGCTAGTCAAACAAAGCCGTCCGATCATGTGGCTCCAATTGAACCCTGCTAAACAAGATTTTGACCAATCAGAGGAAGTACTCTCTCTCTGATATGAAACAAGTGCTTCAATTATTCCTTATCAATTTATGAACTGACTCTAAATCTGAGAAACTAGCAAAAAAAATTTTCAATCCATCTTCAACCTCTCTGAAAGCCAGAGATATCAGCACTGAAACATGTCTGGAGAAGCCATGATGGGCTGGTTCAGGTAAGCCATGGCCATGCTATTGAAGAAGCTATTATTGGTGGGCTCAATGAAGGTGTTCATGTTCATATTCATAGCTCCAAAGTTCACAGAAGTTGTGGCATTGAGGAAATCCACAATCTCATTCAGAGACTGCAATCTGTGGCTGAGTTCATTGGCCTGAGCTTGGAGCACAGAGTTGTCTGCTTCGATGGCGATGTATTGCTGGGAGGTGAGGTTGACACGTGTCAGAATCTCTTGATTCTCATTCCTGAGCTGAGCCACCTGAGCCATAAGATCGTCCAGATGCTTCTGCTTCCTCATCCTCGACCTCCTCGCCGACTCGCGGTTCGATATCATCCTCTTCCTCTTCCTCTGGTCCATCAAGGCCTGCAAATCCTCCTCCGAACCAGAGGTTTGAGCCAGAGACAATGACCCTGAAGATGTCCCACTTGAAGAAGCCATGAAAGATTAAGCCAAAAAGATGGACTCGAATCTACTACTAGCACTACTACGACGCAGGACCCAGACACCAGAAAAAAGGATCAAAAAGCAATAACCCAGAAAAATTAATGCAGAAACTAGTAATATATATATACGGGGGAATTACTAGAGCGGGATTAGAAGGTCATGAAACGTAGTACAACCAGTAGAGGAAGGCGACGGAGAAGGATTGAACTAAGTGGGTCCTGCGTCGGACAGTGGAATTTATCATACACCCAGAGAGGAAGATTTCACTGAGAATTGGATACATGAATCTCAAACATCAAGAACAAGAAATTGGGCATTTAAGAATCGCTTCTAAAGTCTACCCCAGAACAAAACGAAACGGAAAAAAGTGACTTCCCTGTTCAAAGTCGCGAATCCACCATAGATATCGGAGATTCGGGATGTGGGTTCTGGGGTTCTGAGGCTGAATCGGGAAAGAAGGAGGATCTGGAGGTTGAAGATGAGAAGGAAGAAGGAGGATCTGGAGGTTGAAGACGGAGATTGAGTGGGAATCTGTGGAAGAAAGGGGGGTTATGAGAAATTATCTTGACCGGTTATCCAGAAAGTGCGATGAGAAAGGAGGCGAAAAGGAGAAGAGGAGAGGATTTTGCTTACTTCCAGGGTGCTATTTATAAATGAGAAAAGGGCAAGTTGATTGAAGAAAATCTTTATTTGATAATATTTTAAGAATAAAGCTCCTTTTTTTCCTTTAAAAATATATGATGGTTTAGTTTTCAAGAGATAAAGTTTAAAAAATTAGATTAATTATTAAATCAGTCAATATACTAATTTAACTAATTTAACGATTAATAGTTAAATCGTGGTTTGACAGTTAATATTTAAAATATATAATTAATGTATATGTTAAATTCTTCTAATATTTTAAATTTTTAAGATTTTTTAAAAATATATAATTATATTTAATAAAAATTAAAAATTCAAAGAAAAATAACTAGTTGAATTGTTGAACATATTAGTTTTACTAGTTCGACAAAATTTTCATTAGTATAAATGTTTATCGGTTCCCATATTCAAACTGAACCGGATACTTGGTTAGTTCATTGACTTTTTGGTCGAACGGTTCACTAAACCACTTTAATACTTGAATTTTGAAACTTGCACAAAATGATCTCTCTATCTATCACCTTCATCAAGGCGATGAATATAGAGACTATTTTGTTTGAAAATTTCAAAATTTAGGAACTCAATTGGTTAATAATTTTAAATTATTAAGATATCATATCACTCTATGTCACGCCATTATAGAACGTTGACTGTGACTTTGTGAGGGTAAAGTTAACATTTTGACTAATGATTTTGAAGTTTAAGGACAAAATGGTCAATAATTATCTTTCAGGGACCAAACCATCATCGATGTGCACTTTTAAGGACCAAAAAATAAATTTACTCTATTTTAAAGTGAGAAACTACAAGTTTATTTTAAAACAATAATAACAATAAAAATAAAGAAGTTTAGAATTTCTTCATTAAATGAGAGAATAGATTACTAATTTAATTTTTAAAAGATTACAGTTATCTCAGTTTAACTTTAAAATGTTGCATTTGTTTTAGTTTGATCATTAAGATTGTCTTTACTTTAATTTGGTCTTTTTTTTTGTGACCTTTAGGATGAAAGGTAGTATCTTGATACAAATGTAATTTTTTAAAATTTAAATTAAGAAATTTTTTAAATTACCAAATTGAAAACTTTTATGAACTAAATAAGTAATTTATTCTAAAAGAAAATGGTATGCAGAAAGTTTTTTTATTGAATTAATATCTTTGTCTCTGAACTTTATTATTTCTCTAATTTAAAGTTTATCATATGGAATTAACTTTTTAACTTGACTCAGATAATTTACACTCGATTTATTTTATGGAAGTATACAAAATTTAATATAAATATCTAAAAATTCACAAGGGAAGAAATGTACTTTGAATTTTTTATATAGCATAAATAAATATTTTTCGGTAAAAATTTACTCACTACTGAGTTACTAGCTAGATGTCACCAAATATTTAAAGTTGATAAGGTATTGAAAAACATAAAATTCGTTTCTATGGAAAGAAAGTGAAGTAATTCTTATATAATTATTTTTAAAATATTTACACAGCTAATAATTCTTAACAAATGAATAAATTCAATTACAAGAAAATATTTAGAAAGTAGAAACCATGAATTTAAAAATCGAACTGAATCGATCTGACAAAAAATCGATCATTGGTCCACTCCAATCAGTACTTAAAATCAATGGGGCCAAAAATTAGTATTGAATCGGTTGAATTAATCAAAACTAGTTTTTGTAATTTAAAAAAGAAAAAAATAAAACTTACAAAATACAATTATTTCTCATACTATATAGGATTTAGCAAGCTTTAATTTTTTTTATGTCTTTTTTACTCTTTTTTTATCATGTTACATATTTTTTTATTCTTAATTATTTTTTCATAATAATATTATTTTTGTCACAAAAATATTAGAGTGCAAAAAAATAAAAAAGCAATTACAAACAGGTAGACCAATAATCCGTGAACTAATATCTCTATCGGTTCAATGACTGATCCGTTTTTAAAATAATGGTAGAAGCTAAATAAAAAATGTAACTTTTAAATATTTAATTATTATTTAACTTAAATAAATATTAGTTCCAATAAGTTTATATTTCCCTTATAAATTTTACTATTGAGAATATAAACTAAATTAATAATAACAATGATGTACAACTATGTTAAACCCTTTTTTCTTAGCAGAAGATAAAAGTTTTAAGGATTTTTTTTTATTTTTTACAAAATAATAGGTATACGCTTAATCAATGTTATCAGAATTGGACCAACTGGCATGTTCGATCAATTGGACCATAAATTGACTAAGAGACCTCTATGGGATAACCAATAAAACCAATGAGTGTCAAACCAGCCAATAACTTATCAAATCGAGTAAGAGCTTGTGATAATTGAATCAGCCCACTTGATTTTTAATATTTTTTTAATTTTACTTATTTTATAATCAGATAATGAATAAATTAATATTATAGATCAATCAAATTTAATAGAGATTTCAATATATTGATATTTTATGAGTTTGATATGAATAAATATTATATTGATTAATAATTTTTCATTGTTATTTAATCAATTTTTACTGTAAACTTTTGATTATGGATATTATTTTGTGTAATTTGATATCAAATCTTATTTTTTATTGAATTTATAAATTTTTGTTTATAATCTTTAATTATTTATATTATTTTTTTAATATTTTAAAGTAAATCAATTCAACCATTAACCATTAAACTAATACTTACATGGATTCTCGATCTAGTTTTCATAACTTTGCATTCAACATTTCTCTTCGAAAGATGAACTTATGTGGCCAATATTTAACTTTTATCATATAAGTATCTCTAAATTCAAAAATTCTAGCCTATGTGTAATATATATATATATATATATATATATATATATATATATATATATATATATATATGTATGTATGTATCTATAGTCGACGTCTTAGCTTCGTACTATATTTCAATGTGCGTACTTGTTGGCAGTTGAAATTAATTATTTTCAGTATCATTGATCACGTTAAATTTCAGATTATTTGGAGACATAATTAATAGCATTTACTTTTAACCTAAAGTTTCGTCTTAGCCCTATCAACAAGGAGATGATTTTAATACATGATGTTTCATTATAAAATTATTTTAGTCAAAATTATTTTTTATGCCTATAACATTTATTTTAAATTTTATTTTCATTTTTGACTTTTTTTATTTGAATTAAATTTTATATATTTTTTTTTATTTTAAATTTATTTTTTATTAATAATTTAGTCAATATTTTCTATTAATATAATAAATTGCGTTAATATAAATGGTATATTTAAAATAAAAATAAAATATATAAAATATAAGAAACAAAAAAAAATTAGGGATAAAATTAAAATCTAGTTTAAACATTAATGTAAAAAGTACTTTTACTATTATTTTAATTAGATGATGAATTAAGGTTAAATTTATTTATATTAAAATACTTTGATATTAACAGTATCAATGTTTTGAAAATTAGATCAGTCATTGAATCAGTAATGGTTGAACTCGTATACTTTAAGATATTAAAAAATAATATACATAATTAAATATCATAAATATAAATTTACATATTTAATTAAAAATAAGATTTGATGTCAAATTACACTTAATAACATTTACAATCAAAAGTTCACAATAAAATTTGATCAAATAACAAGGAAATATTATCAATCAAGATACTATTCACTCATATCAAATCTATAAAAATGTTAAGATATTGACATATCTACTAAATTGACTTATTTGTAATATTAATTTTTATTACATGATTATAGAACAAGTAAAATTTAAAAAATTTAAAAAATCAAATAAATTAGTTCAACCAGTTCATTTAATATTAGTTCTTACTTAATTTGACTATTTTTTGTCAGTTCAACCGATTCTTATTCGATTCAATCACTCACCAATTTTAAAAACTATTTTAGAACAATTCATTGATTAATTTTTAGTCAAACCAATTGAACTAGCATATTTGGTATGCTTCTAATAACAATGTTTGATTTTTACTTAATTCAACTAGTTTTTATCAATTCGATCAATTCTTATTTAATTTAGTCACTCACCAATTTTAGAAACTATTTGGTAGTAGTTCCTTGATCAATTTTCAGATTGATCTAGCAAATTCGGTCTCCTTCTTGTAACAATGCTAAAAATATATTTTTTTATGGACTACTTTGCATTTTTTCTTTTTTTAATAACCGGACTGTATGGAGAATGCCGCCAAGCCTATGTCGTTTATTTTCCACACCGGCAAAACGAAGACAAAGAAACGCCACATGTTTGGACGGCCCGTGAGATCACGCGGTGCTGGCAGATGCCAGATCAAGAAATCGAGACCCTACGTTCGGCGCGTGGGGTGTCCACCGCTGTTGTCTGTCGCCAGATTCGCTGGCAATCTGGTTAGGAAGTTGTCGTTCTCATGCACACGCCGAAGGACGCGCTTGCAAGACACGGACGGTTGGTGTGTGCTGGTGGTGGCACGAATGTACAGCAAGGACACTGTAGCGTGGGAAACTGTTGGCGCAATAATAAAGTGACACGAGGGAGAAACAAATTCAGGAAGACGCAGTAGTGTCGGTTTGTGGGGCCCACCAAAATGAATTTCGCTTCTTTTGAGATTGACGCCCAGGTCCAGCGCAATGGAAGCAGTTGGATTTTACGGCTCGCGATAATCTAGTATTTTTTTAAAAAGTATAATTTTTATTTTATATTTACTATTATATGCTTATAGTTATTATTTGATTAGTTAGTATTATAAAATTTTTTTAAAAAAAACAAAGAGATAGAAACATGAGATGAATAGAAATCGTTGAATGCTTCCCTGAAGGCAGTAGGCAACCCTTTTTCCGATGTCAATGTTTAGATAGTCATACTGAATCATTTAATTTAATCAAAAAACAATGAATCGGCTAATTTTTTAATTTGGTTTGAAATTCAAAACCAACGAAGAAAAGAACTAATCGAATCAGCCTTGGACTGTTAAAATCAGCAATAAAAACAACTGGCGAATACCGATAAAACAGATCTTTGACTTTGAAAAAAAAATTGCAAGCCTCTCCTCCGAAACATTTGAGTTCATAGATTCGCACAATCAAAAGACAGCCGCACCACACCTGACAACCATCAGCTATTAGAGACACGATGCCACGTTGATCCTTGTTTTTATATGGTTGTCAGTTCAAGTTTTATTAATTTTTTGTTTTATAATTACTTTACCTGTTATTTTTTACTTATTTTTTTATAATTAAAAAAAAATAAACATAATTATTTAGTGAATGGTTATAAGCATAATAATTACGTATGAGTAATTATATATATATATATATATTAAAATACTATAAATTCAATATTAACTTTTGAATTATTGCTTATGGAATTGAATTTTTCATTTTACTTTATATTTTAAATTCTTATTAAACTTTTAAATCAAACCCTATCAATAAATATGAAGAATAGGACCACCATGCTTACTTTCATCACGTGTGATATAACTCTTCAATATATTTATACGACTTAAAATTGACTTTGAATATGGAGTTTAACACAAATAAATAAATAAATAAAAGTACCTTTCACATTCTTAATATTTATATTAAATTTAAGTTCGTTTATAATATTTTTTTGTATAAATTATATTTTTATTTTAAAATTAATATTTTTATTGACATTGTCTATTTCACAGATATAAAATATTCATTGAGTGATTAGTGGAAATAGTAAATTTAAAATAAAAATAAAACATGTAATATTCAAGTACATTTTTTACATCTCTAATATTTTTTTGTGTCCGTTATATTCTATATGTTTTATTTTTATTTTAAATCTATCATTTTTACTAACAGCCTAGTCAATATTTTCAATCAATAAAATAGAGGGCATTAATAAAAATAATCGATTTAAATAAAAATAAAACATGTAAGATATAACTGATGAAAAAAAATTAAGAAATAAATTGAAACTTAGTGTAACTATTATAGATATAAAAAATAATTTTGCCAAAGATAAATTGATTTAGAAAATAAAATAATATGTTGGATACAGTTAATTCCCCAAATATATAAATAACTAATAAGATGCCACTACTCATAATTGACCTACTACCTTTTGGTTAATTATTTTAATTTGATGTTAAAAAAATTAAACCCTCTTAATTAAATCATTGAAAAATTACATTGTTTCTTATTTTTATTGTTAAATTTCAACTTTTCTCATTATCCAATCTTTGACAATTTAAAGAATAAAATTGAAACAAGTGCAAAATTTGAAAATTAATTAAACTTAGATTAATATTAATTCGAGTTAAGTTAAATTATAAAAGTATAAAAAAATTAATAATAATTGGTTTATTAAAAAGACTCAAGCTATAGACATTGCTTAATAAGAACAAGTGAAAATCATTTGAATCAATTAGTGTTTGTTTTGAGGGACTAAATTAATATGTTTGATTTTTAAATGACCAAATGAAAACAACTAGTAATTTTTCAATATTAATAAAGTACCCTATTTTTAATCAAATATTTTAGGTTCCTCTGAATTTAAAAAAATTATTACACAAAAGTCAAACTGATCTCAAAAGCAAATATTAAGAACCAAGTGATTAATCAATACCAATTTTTTTTTCTTTTACGATAGTACACAGAAATTCAAATTTCATCGTTTTCTTTGTAAACCACTTTTGATTTCAGTTAATAATTCATCAAAAAAAAAAAGAGAACTTATAGAGATGATTTTAAATAATATATTAAATTAAGTTGGTTTGTTCCCTATCTTATATGTTTTAGGTTAAATTATTATTTTTGTCCTTATAGTTTCACTTAATTTTTAATTTAATCCCTATAGTTTGAATATTTGTAATTATGACCTTATAGTTTCACAAATTTTTAATTTAGCCTCTGTTATTAAACTTTCATCATTATTTCATTAAATTTTGATAATGTAACTAATTATATGCATATTAACACTTTAAATGTAAATGGTTTATTCTAATAAAAAGAAAAAAAAGTAGATAACTAATTGATATTAACTCATTGTATATAACATATAATGCAATTTATGTTAAATAGTTATGATGAATTAGCTTTAAGTTATATATATTCAAAATGTTAAGATGATATATAATTAGTTTTTTAGCCAAAATTTAATACAATATTAACAATATTTTAATAATAGGGATTAAAATAAAAACTTATAAAAATATAAGGACTCAATCCCAAATTTTAAAACTACAATGACCAAATTACAAATTGAGTGAAACTATAATAAGGACGAAGACTATAATTTAGCTTATATTTTAATATTTTCCCAACAAAACAAGCAATACTCAAATTAGTGGTTGAAAATATCAAATTGTTATCACATAAAACGATATAAAGTTATCATGATATTCTTATATATGTATATATATATCCATAAAATTATGTGCTTTAATGTGGGGTCTTAATGTCGTTGAAGAAATAAGATTTATAATGCAATGCTGTTTCAATCTTTTTTCTCCTTTTTTTTTTCCTTGGCAACTCCTTTTTCTTCTTTTGATTTTTGGTCCATGATGTTAACACATTAAAGTGGACTTTTGAATATATCATGGTAAAAAAAAAAAAGAAGAAGAGAATTTAAAGTGATTTTCATTGGGATTTTATTTAAATAAAAAACTACGTAATAGAATTATAAATTTGAGAATAAGAGTAACATAAGTTTATTTTATAGAAAATATAGATTGTTTATAATTATTTATTTGAGAATTTAACCTTTACAACCCTGATTCACTATATTCAAGAAATTAGGAGTGACAATTATTAAATATTTTGCCACTCCATTAAGAAAGTTGTCGTAGCATGAATTATTAGGGCTGACAAAAATGATCCAACTGAGTGACAATTATTAAATATTTTAGGATCTCTTTGATTTGTAAAAATTTTTTTTTTAATTTTTATTTCTTAAAATATATTTCTTGAAACATTAAAAATAAATATTTTCAATTAACTCAATCAAATATATTTTTAAATTTATTTTTTATTTTTAGTAAAAATAAAAATAAAAAATATCCAACACCAAACAAACTCTTAGCCTTTTTTTTAAGCTCTAAATCTCCAAATTAATATCTTTTTCTCTTTTTCTTTAAGTAAATGGATTATTTTTATTATTGTTAGTTCCAAGAAAAAGCAAAAAAATAAAAAATAAAAGATGCCAACCTACTCTTAATAGATGCCAACCTACTCTTAATGGGCTGAGCCAGCATAATAATAGCTCATATTAAAAAAAGGCTAACCCGACCTAATCTATTTCAAGTTTGAGATTTAATAACAAAAATAATTAAATTAAAATAAATGTAATAATTTAAAAAATAAATTAAGACGCCTAATCTTTTAAATATCATTTTGAAATAACTATTAATTTACCCTAAAGAAAATGTTAATGCTGGTATATATTTTCATAAAACTTTGGAATCACTCATAAGGCTTTTTTTTTTTTAAGTTTTGACCACTGAATCTAAATACATATTAAAATATTAAAATACTTTTTTTTTAAATTTAAATACTAAATAATTAAAATTATTTGTTTTTAAAATATTTGTACGCATTAAATATATGTTAGTAAAAGATGTATCTAAAGTCATTAATGTCTAAGAATTTTTCAACTTTTTATGATATCTGATTGAATAAGATATATTCAGAGCTATTAATGGCCTAAAATAAGAACTAGATGTGTTTAAAACTAAACAAAACCGATTAAGTTAAACAGAACCAAACTAAACTGACCAAAACCGAATAAAAAGATCCAAATTGATTTTTGAAACATTAATTTTAATCAGTTAAGTTCGGTTAAAATCGAATTGAACTGAACCAAATTTATATAAAAAAAATATTATATAATTATATATATAATATTATATTTACTAAATCTCTTTTGTAACCAAATAAATGAATCTCATATTTTTGTTAATTATTTTATTATTTTAAAAATTTAAATCTATGTGTCTTGGTTGTTTGTTTATAGACAGTAAAAAATAAATTATAATACTAAGTTGTTTATAATACTAAAAATTAAGATTTGACCAATGTTTGTTTTAACATTTGATATATTGACTTAAAAAATAAGTGTATATTTGTTTATAATATTATGGTATTGCCAAAAAAAAGAAATAAACAAAATAACTCAAAAATTAAAACTGAATAGGTCAAAAATTTGACAAAATTAATTAGCTCGATTCAATTTAGTTTAGACTTAAAATCAAACTGAATCAAATCTATAAATACTCCTACTACAAACGAATCAAATTCAAATACACATTAAATACAAATAAATTATGCTGGATATGAAATGGAGCATTATCTTTTATAATAGAGTGACAAAAACAAAACATCATGATTCTGACTTTCTTGACAAATTGTCACAAACATATTTGGATTTGGTACATTGAATTAATTCTGAAATCTCTCACATTAATTGGGATTGCCTTCATTGTGAAGAAATCTGAAAGTGAAAGCCAAGATTGACCCCTCCTCTTCTACCTTTGGTTCTCTTGAATTTTTAATTTCAATATTTATTTATTTATTTGTTATTTTGACCTACTATGGACCTCATAAATGGGGTCTGAGTAGATGAAAATAATTACAACCTTTGGTAATGGGGTTTAATCATGAAGCACGAGAAGAAAATATTTAGTGAGAAAATGTAGAAAATGAAAGAATATTGTCAAACAAATGGCAGAGGACAAAGAAGACAAATACAAAATAAAAATTATAAAATGCATACAAATTTACGTGATTTGATCAATGTAACATATACCCACGGGCAGATAGAAGTTTCTTATTCCTTTAAGTAAAAACTATTATAAGTGAAGAGTGATACAACTACAAAATCGTATACGACATGTATCTGACATAATTGACTTAGATAACTCTAAAAAATATATAAAATAAGTCGCTCCATACTACGGCATTCAATTTTTTTTTCCTTTCGAGTCGAATTTCCAAATATGGGTCAAAATTTTGGTTAACCAAATAATTTCAAGAAACTCAACAAATATCAATGTAGAAAATGATGATAATGGATACAGTCACTTTTTGAGAATGTTCTTGGAATAGTTTTTGCATTATTTGATTCCAAGTTCTAATATGACCCACTATATTGAAATCGAAAAGTTACTTATGAATTATAGGTTAACTATAATTTTTGAATTTGAATTTTTAAATTTATATTTTACTCTCATCAATAATTATGAAAAAGTGAAATCATTGCATATTCATTAAAATTGACATATAAAGATTACGTACTTTTAGGAAAAAAATTATTAATTGTAAGTAAAAAAACAGAAAAAAGACGATACAAGCAAACAAATATATCATGCAACAAATTATGTAATTTTTGTAATAATTCAAGGAATAAAACATTATTTTTTTTATTTTGCTTATTCAAATTAAAATTAACTTATATTTTATAAAGATTATTTATATTGTAAATGGTGATGTTGAGCTTGAGTGAGACCCAAATATTGGCGAGGAAGTTAAAGATAAAAACCCATTTTTATAAATATAAAAAATGTCTATTAATTGTTTCACAAATGTCATTATGTTTAATTTAGTCAGAAGGACTTTAGTAAATTACAAAAATCTTAAGTTTATATTTTTATATTGTCATTTACACTTCAAAATAATATTGTCAATTACTTTGTTCTGTCATTGTTTGTCTTACTCGATATTTTGGAAATCATACCAATTATTAAATCGGTAGAAATATATTTAAGTATCAATGGTCGGATTATGGTTGAACTAATTTAGTTTAAAATATTAAAAAATTAATATAATAATTAAAAACTATAAATATAAATTTACAAATTTAATCATAAATAAGATTTGATATCAAATTACACAAAATAACATCCATAATAAAAAGTTCATAGTAAAAATAGACCAAATAACTAGGAAATGTTATTAATCAATATGATATTCATTAATATCAAATTCATACATAAAATCCTAATATATTAACATCTCTACTAAAATTGGTTGATCTGTAATATTAATTTATTCATTATCTGATTATAAAATAAGTAAACTTAAAACAAAATCAAGTAGACTGATTCAACTAGTTCATTTACCATTGATTTTTACTATGTTCGACCAGTTTTTAAACGGTTCAATCATTCATCAATTTTAAAAATTATTTCAAAGTAGTTCCCTTGTCGGTTCCTAGTTCAACCTATTGATCTAGTTAGTTCGATTCTGATAACATTGGTCTCAATCATTTGATTAGAATAATTTAATGGGTAGTAATTAAGTCATTATATGATAAATTCATCTCAAAATAAATTATTTAGAGTTGAATAATTAAATTATACACAAATTCCTTTTTATAAATGTATGAAACTATCCATAATAAAGCTGAATATCAAAGTTACTACTTTTTTTATTCTTGAAGTTATTGCAATCCAGATCACCATATCTTACGAAATATCTTACTTACTCTGAATTCCCTGTTAATTACTGTTTATATTTGGATGCTTACTTAAGTGTGCTAGATATGATAACTTTAGAAATAAAAAATATATATGCATATTTGGAAAACACATGAGTCATTTTAGTTTGTGATAAGTCATTTTATTATATTTGAATGAGTGTTATGAGTAACTTTGTAACCAAAACATGGTTGTTAAATGAGTTAATTCTTAAATTCATTTGAGTTTGTGAGTTTAGTTTTTAAATTAAATAAACTCAATCAGAGAATCAGAACTCGATGCAACCTTGCCAAGTTTACACCGAGTCAAACTCAACAGTTGTCCAAATTTTTTTGTTTTTGTTTTTTTAGTACTTAGTCTAAAAAATTGGGTCATCCCTATCCAAAAGGACCAAACCCATAAGTCCATAACTAGAGGAGGAAATTGCAATTTTTAATATTTTTGTAATGAGATTCTGCAATTTTTCAAAGTTAATTGTAATTTTTAATATATTTGTTATTAGATTTTTCAACTAATAAAAATAATTTATGTTTGTTGTGTAGCATTCTTATCAATTGATATTTTACTTTGTCAATTTATATTTTGTTCTTATCAACTTTCTATTAATTATAAACTAAGATATTATTTTTGTTAGAATATATATAATTTTAATAGCTTATTGAATGAGAGCGGAACATATGTAAACTCTTACAATTTCACGTTCTGAACCAAAATACCTAAAAAAATTGGTTTGCCTACGTCACACTTTATAAGCCACTCTACTTTTTCTTAGCCTATGGATGTTGGACTTCTTTCCAACTACTATTTATAGTAATTAATCATGTGGAATGACTATTTTATGCTAATCCATAATTTATAAAACTTAACCCTTTTGATACTTAAATTTCATAAACTAAAAATTAAAAAATTTATATCTTTTAGAAATTTAATTTGTATTTTTAATAAAAAATTCCTACACAAGCACAAAAAGAATTTGGCCTTGGTTGGATTTTCAAATCCATATCTTATTCTCCCTCTAGCTTTTCATAATTCCCCAGGTTTTTCTAATCTAGATAAGTTAGTGACGTTAGTTTAAGCTTTCTGCATTCTGCTTTTGACTTTGGCTATTATAATAGGACAAAAACCTCGTTTTGATCTCTCGTAGATACTTTTTTTTTAGTTTGGTCCTCTATGGAATTTTATTTTAAATGTGGTCCCTTATAGATTTTATCATCAATTTGATCTCTTTATGCGGCTTGGATTTGGAACCCTCATATTCTTGTGGGATCATGAGAGTCATGTTTCTCATCTGGACCATTTATATCAGATTAAACTATCTAGATCAAAAGAAAAAAAATCTCATGAGATATATTTTTTTAATTATTTTATTTGATTTGAACTGTCTAATATGAGATGGACGACCTAGATTTATGGAACATAACCGTCAAGTTCTCGCCAAACACATGAGGGGATCCAACTCTTCGTATTGCTCTCGATTTAATTCTTAAATTTGTTGAATCCCTTGACATTGCAAATCATATCAATATAAAGAAAGAAAAAATTACTTGCCATCCACATCAATGAAATATTGCCAAAGTAACATTTTCATTAAATTATTTAACAACAACCACATAAAAGGCTTAAATTGAGAATGTTTGGATATATGAAGGACTAAATTAAAAAGTTTAGATCTATGAGAAACTAAATTAAAAATAAAAATTTGTGACAAACCAAATTAAAAATAAAAATTTGTGAGAAACCAAATTAAAAAAAAAATATTTGTAACAAACTAAAATAAAATCTTGGCCTATATATATAGAGGTTGAAAGAAAGAACTGAAACTCCACTTGCACTTCGAAAACATGCATGAAAATATTTAAAACTGCTGGATAGCACTGCCAATACGGTCCAACGAGAACATTTATAGTGGAGCTCAACATCATGATATCACCCCAAAGATATCTTATTATATTTTAAAACTCACAACAAAATAATAAAAATTAACACACTTAATTTTTTTAAAAAAATTTTAAATTAAACTAACATGCATAAATTATAAAATTAATAAATGATTGATAATGAAGCTTATATAAAAAAATCAAAGTAATATATTATATACTACTGCTTTGGTTTTCCCAATTAAATCAGTTTTTGTTTGTATAAAATAAAAATATAATAATAATAAGTTTTCAAAGATTCGTATTTTAGATACCAACAACCCACTGAAAAAGGTCAACTCTAAATTTCTAAGCTACAGTACAATTGATGAATGAATAATAAATTTTACCTTTTTAGATGTTTAATTGTTTTATAATGTAATAATTACCTCAAGACAAATTTTGTTCCCAAAGTGTAGGGATGGGCGCGATTTGAACCACCAAAGTTTGGTGAAGGTTGTCAAAATTTATATTTTAATCGGAAGATCGTATAAGATATAAATTTTATTGGTAAAAATAGTATTAGATTATATATAAGATCTATTTTAATTAGGATTGTATCAAAATTTAGATTTTAATTGTAAAATCATATAAGATTTAGATCTTGAGTTTTGGTTACTTTTATCAAAATGAAGCATCATAAACTTAGATCATTACGATCCGTTTTTTGGGCATATGATCAGCACAATGATAAATCTCCTATCACTATAAGCCTTTCAATAAATTATACCCACGAGTTAAATTATTTAGTTATTATCTCTATATTATCAAAATGATCATTCCTTAATAAATATGAAGAAAATATATCAAATTTTTTTATTTGAAAATCATAGAGATGATTTGCATATAATAATAGATCATCAATATAAAATACATTATTATACTGAAAATACAAGTCAAATACCGAACCCCTAACCTATATGTCATAAACGATTACAGAGCAACATAATCTACAATAAAAGAGGGGCCTACTCGACAGCAGGAATGTCTAAAGTGATATACTCTTCTAGCGGATATTCTTCACCGGCAAACTGATCTGAACAAAAAAATTTCGCAAAGAGTGTGAGATTTAAAACTCACTGAGCGAATCGGCTTCACATTAATAAAATTCAAATACATCACCAGTCATGCAAGTATACTCGAAGGCTCAAACTCAACCAATAGACATAGTTAGAAATTATATATTAGAAGATATAAATTCATCTAATTCAACCAACGTTACTAGTACTCATCAATGGCAATATATTATAGGGAGCGCACATGGGCCAACTTACTAATTTTGTATATTTCCGCCATGATGCACAACTTCATCCTCTTAACTAGGGCGCCTCACAGATCTGTTACTGACCTGGGCTATATCCCTACTGATGGAATCGTTGTCTCCACACTCGTTGGTCAAGACATCCTTTAAACCGGGCTTTCCGCCTTGCCGTGAGAGGGGGTACTGTCCCGCACAATCACAATCAGTAGTATTTCATATTATAATAATAAGTACAATGTAATATTTATTCATATAATAAGTATAGTATATAACTATATTATAGGTTTATAAACCACAAATCAATATAACAATTAAACTGTTTTTAAAAATATTCAAACTTTATATCATCATGAAATACTTGTTTCGTCTTATCTATACTTTTGGATTAATTATCTCTCTAGATTTGCCACTCTGAATCCAGTTTACCCATATGAATCTTAGGAGTGTACTATGACATACTTTTTATCACCAGTAATACTAAAACCTTATTAAAACGGGGTCGTTTCACTCATCTGAATTCCGTATGAGTATCACTTTTCTAAGTCGTTACGGACAAGAGTACACATGTGAATTTTAGTGTTCCGCTACGGAGATTTTCATGAAAGATTAGAGAAAACAAGTTAGGATTGTTTTCGTACAAATACTGTTCATACATACTATTACTATTTATATGTATGATCATTATTCATACATATAGTAACTATTTATACGTATGGGTACTATTCATACCAGAAATAGAAAATACAATCTGTAAAATAGTATACCAGGTAAGTTCTCAGGAAAAAGTGGAGGGTTGTAATGGACACACTTAAAAATCAGGTCTTTCCTTAGCCAAAACTTTCTTAGACATATATTCTTCCCAGTTTATATTCTATTTTGGTAATTAGATGATCAAAATAACATATAGGCAGCTAAGAACAGTTTTTCTAATGTAGAAGATTAGCCAAAGCCGCAACCACAGAGCATACTTGAGAAACTAGCTTCTAAAATTTGAAAGACATAAAAATATCATAGTATCCTCACCTAAGCTGAAAAGGAAAGGCCCAAAATCTTAGAGGCTTGGCATTGGAGCAAGAAAAACTTAATGAGAAAAGAAGAGAAGTTAAATGTGTGAGTTTAGAAGTAAAATGTAAAGGTCTATTTATAGTAAAAGTCAATGATACAATTTCACATTATGTGTTTGTCACATCCCAAAAATTGAGCATGTGAAAAGATACTACTCATTTGATATAATTCTCAAACATACGTTATATACATATATTCTGTAAGGTTTTACATTCAACCTTAATCATTCATTCCACACTACAGAATTATATTCATCTGATAAGCAAATATAGACATACATAGTCTGATATTTGTATCTCATCGCAAGCCTAGGAGACCTATAGAAAGTACAGAGCGTTTCTAATATCCACATTAATAAGTACTGGTGTCCCACCAGACAGAAATAGATAATAATCCCAAGGAGCTTCTAATCTTCAAACAGATTCTCTTCTTCTCTGTTTTCTGTATCTGAAAAAAATAATCATAGGGAGTGTGAGTTTATTTAAAAACTCAGTAAGTAAATAACTGTACTATATAAAATATCAAAAGTACAAATACCACATTTACTCATATAATTAATTTTCTTATACATCGAGTAGTATGGGACTCTAACCCTTTCAAACTCATGAATAAGATTTCATAGATAAACACCGAGTAGTATGGGACTCTAACCCTTTCAAACTCGTGAATAAGATCTCATAGGTATACACCGAGTAGTATGAGACTTTTATTGTACTTTGACTAGTAATATCAAATTAGCTGAGCAAGTTTATTCACTCACCTTGATGTTTGTCCAAGTTTACCTTGTTCCACACTAGAATTTGTGTAGGAAAATTTCCTAGTAAAATATATTACAAGGAATCATAAGAAAGGAAACAAAATCACGAAAATACGTAAAATTTTCTGACTGCTACAGTAACGGTTCGCTACAGTGCCGTTTCGCTACAGTAACGTTGACTGCTACAGTGCCGTTGACTGCCGACACTACAGTACTGCTACAGTACCCGAAGAAAATTTTCCAGATTTTGTTTCGAAATCCCTGGTCGCTACAGTAACTCGGTTTTTGCAGAAATTTCTAACAATTTCATCCTTTCCCTTTCTTGTTTCAAAACCAGAATTTCAACTCTTTTAACCGATTATAACTCAAATATAACTTCTAAAACAACTGAGATTCATGAATTATCATCAAAATCTTCAAGAACAAAACCTCCTCTGATCTTCTACATAAACTGAAATTTAAGGAAAATAATCGGATTAAAGCTTACCTTTGATCCTTACAAAGCTTTTGAACCGAACAAATAATCGAACTTCTGAAAATCAAGAAAAGGATTTGAGAAGAAACTGAAGAACTGAGAGAGAAATGCTTTCTGCCTTCCTTCGGCTGAGTGAAAAAAAATGAGGGGTACTATTGAAACTTTATATTAAATATTTCTAATGGGTTATTCAATAACCCATGGGTATCCATAACCCAACATCCAAACCCATCCAGTCAATTTACAATAAATAGACTAATGGACCATTCTGAAACCACTTTTCCATGAATTTCACCATTCTTAGAATATATCCCTCATTGTGCAAATATTTAGTCCAGTCATTTAACTAAATTTTCATAAATAATATTCAAATAGAACAATTAAATATGAAAATTAAAAATGACCAAAATAAATAACTAAAATAACGTTGTAGAATTCTAAAATACTTTTAAGCGAATTATATTCTGAAATTAACGGGTATTACATTCTACCCCCTTAAAAGAATTCGGTCCTCCGAATTAAAATCTTACCTCAAGTTTCAAATAAATGTGGATAGTTTTTCCACATTTCATCTTCTGCCTCCCACGTAGCTTTCTCGCGAGAATGATTTCTCCAAAGAACCTTGACAGTAGGAATTTCTTTAGTGCGCAATTTCTTGATTTTTCTATCAAGGATAGCTACTGGTACCTCTTCGTAGGTGAGAGTTTCATCAAAATGAACTTCTTGGGGTTGAATGACATGAGAAGGATCAGGAAGATACTTCCGTAGCATGGACACATGAAATATTGGATGAACTCCCTCTAGGTTGGAAGGTAGGTCTAGGCGATATGCCACATTACCCACTCTGTCTACAACCTCATATGGGCCAACATACCTCGGACTCCCGAATCTCATTACTCCCTTCATAGGTGAGATTCGTAAGAAAACCATATCACCTATTGCAAATTCAAGGTCACGTCATCGGTTGTCCGCATAAGACTTCTGTCTACTCTGAGCAGTTAACAACTTCTCTCTGATCAGTTTAACTTTATTTATATCTTCCTGTATCATCTCAGGTCCAAATATTTTGGTTTCACCAAGTTCAAACCAACCTATAGGAGATCGACACCGTCTCCCATACAAAGCCTCAAAAGGTGCCATCTGAATACTGGCTTGGTAACTGTTGTTATAAGCAAATTCAATAAGAGACAAATGATCTTCCCAACTTCCACTGAAATCCATCACACAAGCTCTTAGCATATCCTCTAAAGTCTGAATTGTCCTTTCGGACTGTCCATCAGTCTGAGGATGGAATGCTGTGCTAAGATTCACTTTGGTACCCAAAGCCTCTTGAAAGACTTTCCAGAACCGAGAAGTAAACTGAAGTCCTCGGTCTGATATAATGGATATTGGTATACCATGAAGTTTCACTATTTCTTTAACATAAATTCGAGCAAGTTTTGCTACACTGAAAGTGGTATGAACAGGAAGAAAATGTGCTGACTTAGTAAGTCGATCCACTATGACCCATATTGAGTCATTTCCTTTTGTTGACCGAGGTAAACCTACTACAAAATCCATAGTGATCCTTTCCCACTTCCATTCGGGAATATCTAGTTTTTGCATCAATCCAGATGGTCGTCGATGTTCAGTTTTAACTTGCTGACAAGTCAAACATCGAGCTACAAAGTCAGTCACGTCTCGCTTCATGCCCTCCCACCAGTAAACTTGTTTCAAGTACTGATACATTTTCACAGCACCAGGATGTACAACGTAGGGCGAACCATGAGCTTCCATTAAGATTTCATGTTTCAAAGATTCAATGTTGGGGACACAGAGTCTCCCATTAAACCATAAGACTCCTTCTTCATCTACCAAGAAACTTGGTGCTAGACCTTGCCTTGCCTTATCTCTGATTTTGACCATATCAATGTCATTTTCTAAATTTACTTTTACTTTTTCAACAAGAGATGATCTAACTGTTAAATGAGCCAGAAATGTACCTGACTCAGTGATCTCGAAGAATACTCCATCAGGTTCCAATTCTTGTAGTTCATGTATTAGAGACCTCCTTATAGTGGCAATGTGAGCTAAACTTCCCATAGACTTTCGACTTAGAGCATCAGCCACTACATTTGCTTTACCTGGATGGTAAAGGATGGTACAATCATAATCTTTCAGAAGTTCCATCCACCTTCGTTGCCTTAGATTGAGATCTCTCTGCTCAAAAATGTACTTAAGGCTTTTGTGATCTGTAAAAATTTTACAAGTTTCCCCATACAAGTAATGTCTCCATATCTTTAGGGCAAACACTACAGCTGCCATTTCCAAATCATGAGTGGGGTAATTCAATTCATGCTTTTTAAGCTGACGTGAGCCATAAGCTATGATTTTACTATGTTGCATCAACACACACCCTAAGCCTATCTTTGAGGCATCACAGAATACAAAGTAACCCCCTGGTCCTGATGGTAGGATTAAGATTGGTGCAGAAGTTAAACACTCTTTCAATTGGGTGAAACTTTGCTCACATGAATCATCCCAAATGTATTTAACATTCTTTCGGGTTAACTTATTTAATGGGAGAGCTGTCTTAGAGAAATCTTTGACAAAGCGACGGTAATACCCTGCTAAGCCAAGAAAACTACGTACTTCAGACACAGTTGTTTGTCGAGGCCATTGTTTTACTGCTTCAATTTTACTTGGATCTACATGAATACCTTCTTGGGAAATAACATGTCCCAAAAATGTTACATGACTCATCCATAATTCACATTTTGAGAGCTTTGCGTACAACTGATGCTCTCTCAAAGTCTGAAGCATTATTATCAAATGTTCAGTATGTTCTTCATGACTCTTTGAATACACCAAAATATCATCAATAAATACAATTACAAACTTATCAAGGAATAATTTGAACACTCTGTTCATTAAATCCATAAATGCTGCTGGTGCATTTGTCAACCCAAAAGACATCACAAGAAACTCATAATGTCCATACCGTGTACGAAAAGCAGTCTTAGGTATATCATCACTTTTAATTCGTAACTGATGATATCCAGACCTTAGATCAATCTTTGAGAAGTATTTTGCTCCTTGAAGCTGATCAAACAAATCATCTATCCTTGGTAAAGGATACTTATTCTTCACTGTGACTTTATTCAGCTGACGATAATCTATACATAATCTCATAGAACCATCTTTCTTTTTCACAAAAAGAACAGGAGCACCCCAAGGTTAAAAACTTGGGCGAATGAACCCTTTGTTCAACAAATCTTCCAATTGTTATTTGAGTTCTTTTAGCTCAACAGGAGCCATACGATAAGGTGGAATATAAATTGATCTTGTGTCTGGGACCAAATCAATACTGAACTCAATATCTCTTTCTGGCGGTAATCCAGGTAAATCTTCTGGGAACACATCTGGGAATTTATTAACCACATGAATGTCTTCTAACTTATGTTCTTTCTTTTCTAAATCTTTGATAAAAGCTAGAAATGCCTGACATCCCTTTCGCAACATACGCTGGGCACTTAACATAGATATCATGTTGCAAGGTACATCACTTCGATCTCCTTGAAACACAAAATTACTCCTCCCCGGTATATTAAAGGAAATAACTTTGTCACGACAATTTATAGTAGCATGACAAGAAGATAGCCAGTCCATCCCTATAATCACATCAAAATCTAACATATTGAGAACCATAAGATCTATCTCAGTTTCCATGCCTCCAACGATTATTTTACAAGAACGATAACATGTTTTAACCATCAAAGTCTCTCTCATCGGTGTGGAAACCAAGAATGGTTCTTTAAGAATAATAGAATCAAATGCAAATCTCTTGGCAAATAGGGGCGACACATATGAGTGAGTAGAACCGGGGTCAAACAAAATACGTACAGCAAAAGTATTAACAGATAATATACCTGTAACTACAGCATTGGATGTTTGAGCATCCTGTCGGGTTAGAGCATATACTCTTGCATTTCCTCTGCCAGCAGCTTGTTTTCCACGGTCACCTTGGCCTCTTACAGAACCTCTTCCCATACTACCCCCTGTTGAAGGGGTTGGTGTTTAAGTAATAGATTGTGGTCGAGGTGGCAAAGTAGACCCTTGACCTGGTCTTGTCATGAGCTGAGGGCACTCCCTTATAAAATGTCCTTTTTGTCCACAGTGAAAACAGCCTGTACCAACAGTGTTTAACCTGCATTCTCCGAAGTGAAACTTTCCACATTCAGGACATTGAGGTTTTTCCCTTCTACCTTGAGTACCTCATCTACTAGAAGAGCTAAAACCACCCCTGCTCTCTGAACGAGGCTTAGCCACACTGGCTGTAGAATAAGTTGACTTAGTAGGAGTGGCTGGAGCATTTTGTGACGCAGTAAAGGGTTTTAAAGTTCCTGAGTCTTCCCCTTGATCAAAAGATCTTCTATATCTAGCTTTCTTCTTTTGACGATATTCTTCTTTATTCTTTGACCTCTTTTCCATTCTTCGGGCCACATCAACAGCCTCTGAGTATGAAGAGTAATCGTTCATATTGGAACCCACTTGATCATATAAGGCATCACGAAGCCCTTTCACAAACTTTTCTATTTTCTTCCTTTCAGAAGGAATGATTTCAGGGGCATATTCAGATAATTTAACAAACTGAGCTGAATACTCGTCAACAGTCATGGTTCCCTGCCGTAGATACAGAAAATCTCTGGCCCTGGATGATCGTTCACTTGCCGGAAGGAATTCATCCATAACCAATCTGTAAAATTCTGTCCACATAACTGGCGGTGCGCTTTGAATTCTAGCTTTCTTCCAGTTCCTCCACCATTTACCAGCCCTACCTTTTAACTGAAAGGAAGTGAATTCTACCTTTTGAGTAGGAGAACACCCTATAGCATCACAGATTGCTTCACAATCTTCAAGGAAACATTGTGGGTCCTCTTTGGGATCTTCCCCTGAAAAAGTAGGAGGCCTCATTTTCTGGAATTCAGACATTCTTACCTCTCTTACATTAACTCCTCCCGCTAACGGAGCTGGTGGTACATTTTCAGCTTCAACAATAGGAGGATCCACTGGCAGGTTAGCTTGTGCAGCTCGACCTCTCATTTCAGCCTCAAATCGGTCAAATCGTTCATTCATCAAATGAATCACATGTGCAATAGTTGCATTACCGACGTGAGCATCAGGTTCGACTCTTCTTGCTTGCTCACTAGTTGCGCCCTCAGTACTTTGAGCATGTAAACTATCACCACGGTTAGGATCATCTTGCACATGTACTGGTGGATTTATAGCCCTCCTTGGACCCATATGCTCATTATTATTAGAAGATCCTTCTGACATTGATCTGTCACATATATACACACATAACAAACAATTTTCAGACATAAACAAAATATCACTTACTAGCCCCACTGAGAAGTTATCTATAAAATGACGTTATACTCTACAAGGTCTTTTATGGAACCTAATCCTATGGTCATGCCGCGGCTCATGACAATAGGGAAGGGCCCACAAAGATCACTTTGCTCTGTACTCTATAGGGGACCTATAAAACCTTTCCTCTGATACCAAATTTGTCACATCCCAAAAATTGAGCATGTGAAAAGATACTACTCATTTGATATAATTCTCAAACATACGTTATATACATATATTCTGTAAGGTTTTACATTCAACCTTAATCATTCATTCCACACTACAGAATTATATTCATCTGATAAGCAAATATAGACATACATAGTCTGATATTTCTATCTCATCGCAAGCCTAGGAGACCTATAGAAAGTATAGAGCGTTTCTAATATCCACATTAATAAGTACTGGTGTCCCACCAGACAGAAATAGAGAATAATCCCAAGGGGCTTCTAATCTTCAAACAGATTCTCTTCTTCTCTGTTTTCTGTATCTGAAAAAAATAATCATAGGTAGTGTGAGTTTATTTAAAAACTCAGTAAGTAAATAACTGTACTATATAAAATATTAAAAGTACAAATACCACATTTACTCATATAATTAATTGTCTTATACATCGAGTAGTATGAGACTCTAATCCTTTCAAACTCATGAATAAGATTTCATAGATAAACACCGAGTAGTATGGGACTCTAACCCTTTCAAACTCGTGAATAAGATCTCATAGGTATACACCAAGTAGTATGGGACTTTTATTGTACTTTGACTAGTAATATCAAATTAGCTGAGCAAGGTTATTCACTCACCTTGATGTTTGTCCAAGTTTACCTTGTTCCACACTAGAATTTGTGTAGGAAAATTTCCTAGTAAAATATATTACAAGAAATCATAAGAAAGGAAACAAAATCACGAAAATACGTAAAATTTTCTGACTGCTACAGTAACGGGTTGCTACAGTACGGTTTGCTACAGTAACGGTTTGCTACATTGTCGGTTTGCTACAGTAACGGTTCGCTACAGTAACGTTTACTGCTATAGTACCGTTGACTGCCGACACTACAGTACTGGTACAGTAACACGAAGAAAATTTTCCAGATTTTGTTTCGAAATCCCTGGTCGCTACAGTAACTCGATTTTTGCAGAAATTTCTAACAATTTCATCCTTTCCCTTTCTTGTTTCAAAACCAGAATTTCAACTCTTTTAACTGATTATAACTCAAATATAACTTCTAAAACAACTGAGATTCATGAATTATCATCAAAATATTCAAGAACAAAACCTCCTCTGATCTTCTACATAAACTGAAATTTAAGGAAAATAATCGGATTAAAGCTTACCTTTGATCCTTACAAAGCTTTTGAACCGAACAAATAATCGAACTTCTGAAGATCAAGAAAAGGATTTGAGAAGAAACTGAAGAAATGAGAGAGAAATGATTTCTGCCTTCCTTCGGTTGAGTGAAAAAAAATGAGGGGTACTATTGAAACTTTATATTAAATATTTCTAATGGGTTATTCAATAACCCATGGGTATCCATAACCCAACATCCAAACCCATCCAGTCAATTTACAATAAATGGACTAATGTACCATTCTGAAACCACTTTTCCATGAATTTCACCATTCTTAGAATATATCCCTCATTGTGCAAATATTTAGTCCAGTAATTTAACTCAATTTTCATAAATAATATTTAAAGAGAACAATTAAATATGAAAATTAAAAATGACCAAAATAAATAACTAAAATAACGTTGTAGAATTCTAAAATACTTTTAAACGAATTATATTCTGAAATTAACGGGTATTACATTCTACCCCTTTAAAAGGTAACAAAATATTGTAGTAAAAGGAGTATAACAAATATATTGGTATGGCCGATGATAGTTGAAGTCTGTTTTTTTAATCCTGATATTTTTTATTTGAAGTCGTTTCAAGATGCATGTTTTTTAATATATTGTATATAAAATATCAAGATTGTGAAATAATATTATTTAAATGTTGTTTCCTTTCAATTTATTATTATATGTCGAGTTAAAATTACATGATTTTTATAAAACAAGACTAATATCCTCTTGCCTATGCAGTATTTGATGCGACAAAAAATAAATAATTATGAACAATACATAGCTTAATATATATATATATATATATATATTAATCTTACATGTATTATTTCTATAATATTTTCTAATTATTAGTATACGATAAATTATGAGGTTATAATATATTAAGTTCTTCTTTAGAATTTCATTATTACATTTTCCCCTTAAATGGAGACTTAACTATGTGGCGCTTTCTGTTTAAAACAAAAGATATCAAGAGTAAATTACAAATCTGATCATCAAAATATCAAAATTGTCTCAATTTAGTGATTGAGAGATTGTGTTTATTTTAATTTAATTTTTTTTTATTAAAATCACTTTTAGTAATAGGAAATTTTGTAATTTAGTAACAAAAAAAAGATTAAATTGAGGCAAATATAAATTTTAAAAAATTAATATGAGACACTAAATATTTCAAGAATTAATCAGTAATTCAAACAATATGATACACACACACTAGTGATTTAGTATGAACATTTTCAGTATTTTATTTAATATATTTTTATATATTTCAAAAAAATAGTAATTAATATTATATTATGAAAATAATAAAAGTAAGTAATGAGAAATCATTTAATTTAATTTTCTCGCGAATATATTTTAATTTTTTTAAATGTTATTTTATCATTTCTATTGGTTTATGATTTTAAAGATCATCGAGTAAAACAACCTAAAATTACACACACACACACACACATATATATATATATATATTGGTGAAGATATTTAAGAAATATTATTATTGGAAAGACAAAAATAGAGATCGAATAATTGCAAATTGACACATTAAATTTAAATTGTTATGTCGAGACACAAACAAGATGATGAAAGGTCCACATGAACATGATGATGGTAATTGTAAAGGAACACTTGACAACACTAATCATTACTGTCGCCTAGTCTTTTTCTCACCCGCATGAAACTTCAGAGCTTGGATTATCGGCACTTAATAGAGTGATCGACTCTCTAACACTATTTAATTGAGTGAGACGTGTGATGTTCGATTAAACAATGTTAAAGTTGGATGTATATGTGGAGTTCAGTTAGACGATGCTAAAAAATTTAACACGTTACTGGATTTACAACGTCTAATTAGATAGTGATGAAGAATCTAACAAAATATCACGAAATTTCATCCATTAGGTTTAATTATCTTTTTTTTTACATTTATTAGGTTATCTTAAAATATGACAAAGTTTTTTTTTGTCCCTAACATTCACTTTGAGTTTCAATTTTGTTCATAACATTTTTTATGTCAATTTCGTTCTACATATTTTTTTAATTTTAATTTTGTCCCTAGAACTAACACTTTAATTTTGTTCCTATGACTAACACCATTAACAAATTTGATAAAAATGTTAACATGGACTCCTCTAAGTGACGAAAATAATTAAAACTTGAGGTAACGAAAAAGATGATTTTGCCTGAAAATATTAAATAAATTTGTTACGAGCTAAATATCTTATATGAATTTGAAGAAATTAGATTGAAACAAATAAATTAGTTGAAATACTTAAACTATAGTTAAAACAATGCTATGTATATAGTATTGTAAATTAAGTTGTATTGTAAATTAATAAATGTCTACCCAATAAGAATTTTTATTTGTTAGTGATGCAAGAATTGGATTAAGATATTTAAGTCAACAAAGCTTAATTTTTCGAACTGAATAGACTTTTTAAGTGTTTAAATTTTCATTTAACACTTGTAAAATCAAGATTGATTATTGGAATTTTATGTGTTTCTTAATGTAATGATCGTCGATATAAGAATCAGATCGGATCGATTAGTTCTACAAATTGAATTGGGATTTGATTCATAATAAACCATAAAATCAGTTAATGATTAAACTAACTAAGAACCAATCGAACTAAGCCAAAATTAGTGCTAACTAAACCAGTTAAACCAATTCACGTAATTTTTTTAATTTATTTTAATTTTGTTTGTCAATCAATTTTAGTGGAAATGTCAATATCTTAGTATTTTATGGATTTGATATAAGTGAATATTATCTGAATTAATAATATTTCTTTGTTATTTGGTCAATTTTTACTATAAAATTTTAATTGTGAATGTTATTTTATATAATTTGACATCAAATCATATTTTTAATTGAATTTATAAATTTATATTTATAGTCTTTAATTATGTATATTTTTTTAATATTTTAAAGTAAACTGACAGTTTAATCATGTTTCGACTATTTATCATTAAATCGGGTACTTTCGTTGTTTCAATGACCGATTCTATTTTCAGGATTTGGGTAATAATCATATAAGTGACATTACATTTCTTTAAATTAATTCATTGTTTTTTGGGGCCTCGAAAATTAAGCAGCAAATTGCTTTATTGGGCTGGGTTTTTGGACAAATTGGGCCGGTTTATGTCACTCCTCATGTTAGAATATCTTTATGGGCCGTATCCCAAAGCCCAATTGGCCCAAACTCAGAATGACAATTCTATTTTGTTGTCATCGACCCAACAAAATAAATTAAAACTCTTGGCTTCAAAGGCAAACAGAACTTGCATTTGAAAAAAACAACGCTTGAATTATTCTTTTGATTTTTACAATGCTACCCAATTTGTCGAATTCCAGTTGGTCTAGTTCTTTTAACAAAAATTATTAAATTCTTATAATATTAAAAATTATAATAATTTAGTCATTACTGTAAAACTTTTTGGTCAGTGTGCTGTTAAATTTTATTAATGTTGTCAATCTATATCATTTCAATATTTTAAGTATATATGTTCAGGTCAAGCTATTTTAGTAATTTAATTTATTACATTGCAATTGCATTACATCTTTATTTAATTTTACATTTTTATTAATATAAATCATTTATATTTAGAGTGTTTGTGTAAGAAATAATTTTCCATACCAGCAAAGTTTAATACCATATTAACGGATGTCTGATCTAACCGTAAGAATTAAAACAAAAAAAAATTAAGGAGTTTATAACTTTTCAAACTATAAAAAATTCAATTAAAATTTGAGTAAAACTTGGCATATGTGATTTGGGTGTCCCCTGACTCTAATGCGAGTTGAGAATGACATTGTGCAGTTTTAAGTCAGGATCTGATTATTTCTATACTTCAATCATAAACTACATAAAATATATTTCTATACTTCAATCTCATCATTAATATCATCAAAGCCTTTCTTTTTTATCCTTTTCCTGAAATGATCAATTTTTTAAAAGTGAGATATAAAATATCCCAATAGCTAGTCACTTTATTAAAAAAATATATAAACACATAAGGAGATCATTTCAGGCATAAAAGCATAATATCACACTGACAATAATTAAATTTCTCTTATTTACTATGTAGAACAAGATTTAAAAATAAAATTCTGTAAAAATTGATTGTACACATAGATATCATAAATCATAAATAATCATAATTTTATACAAGACTAACTACTTGATCTGATTTTCAACCCCTCAACTTTTTAAACTTATTTCTTTGCTCTGCGTTTCCCATCGTCTTCTCTTTTTCTTCTTTCCTTTCTTCCTCTCTTTCTCTCCCTCTTCTCTTTCTCTCTCTCCTCTCTTTCTTTATTTCTTTCTTTATTTCTTTCTTTATTTCTTTCTTCTTTCTCCACCGTGACTCACATAATACACACACACTCACATATATATATTTTATTTCCTCATTACCCCACATATATATATATATATATATATATATTTATTTCTTTATTACTCCACGTGTCTCTTCTTTCTCTTTTTTTTCTTTTTTCTTTTCTCTTTTTCTCCTCCGTCCACCTACACACACATCACCTTTTTACTTTTTCTTTTGGCTAAAATTAATAAAAAAACCTCAAATCTTTTTTTTATTCAAATAGGTCCCTACTCGATGAATAAAATTCTATTTATATCTCTCAAAATTTTCTTAATAACTATTTTATCCCTATTTATTTATTCATTTATTTATTTAGCCTCGTTTTTTAAGGTAATTAAATTTGGGATATCACATTCTCTCCCTCTTAAAATGAATTTTGTCCCCAAAATTCAAGTTAGTACATATATACACATATGTAAATTGCAACCACGACTTACACAAAAATATCACAAGTATAAACACCACACTTACTAACATAGTCCATTTATCATTCATTTTACACAACTGTAGTATTATATTTTTTTGAATTTGTGTATGATTTCTTGGGTGATCAAACCCTCAATCACTTTGCATTTGTACCGTAGATTTGCGTATGATTTATTGGGTGATCAAACCCTTAATCATTTTGCATTTATACCGTAAATTTGCGTATGATTTCTTGGGTGTTCAATCCCTCAATCACTTTACATTATGTGCAGTAGATACTTGCACCGAGTGACCTGGGAATTTAACCCTCAAACTCTTTGTGCATAAGTTTTCATAGTTATACAATGAGTAGTATGAGACTCTAACCCTTTCAAACTCATGTATTAGATCCCGTAGATCTTTTCAAGTTTTCATAATCATACACTGAGTAGTATGTGACTCTAACCCTTTCAAACTCATGTATTAGATCACATAGATATTTACTCATCAATAAAATAGTGAGAATTTATCACAATACAATTACTATGAAATAAATTAATTTATACATACTTTTATTCCTTTGAATTTGTATAAAAATATATCAATCATCATATATTGTCATATGAAATATTGATTGTTTAATATCCAAATAATATTGTAAATGAAACTTATATTGTATTTTGACTAATAACATCAAACTAGTTTAGTAAGGTTATTCACTTACCTTGACTTTTACCCAATTTTTTTTTCCTTGAACCATCCTTGAAAATGTGTAAGATAATGGAAAATGTATCACAAAAGCATCCAAGGCAATCTTTTTTTTATTTCTAATTTTATTTTCTTGTAGAATTTAATTTCTATTATGAAATATATCTTCACTTGTTTCATAATACATCATAATCATACATATTTTCTTCTAATTCAAATTCTCTCTACAGAATTAAGAGTTATTACATAAACATAGATATGTTTACACTAATAACATATATAATCATAAATATGGCATGGAACAAGAATTCCATATCACTTTTGTAAAATTTCGTCTTCAAGAATATTTTTAGAAAAAGAATAAACACATGGATAATTCATATGATCATGAGAAACATAAGCTTTATTTATAATTCAATGTACACTTCACTAGGTACTTAATTTTATAGAGATAAATATCTCTAATATGTTTATCTAGATTATCATACTCAAAGTAAATTCTAATTTAACTTTGGCATATCGTTCCATTTTATGAATTTAAGCTATAATGATTTCTTATATGTAAAATATACTAGCCAAGCATACGTTACAAATAAGACTTCATTATTTTATTTATTCATCAAAAGATACCTGGTATGCCTTTATTCATATTTAATCAATTCTCTATATGACTTACTTTTACTCAGAGATTCTTCTAAATCTCACTTAATCATAACAAACATTCACAGCAACTCAAGCACAAACATCATAAAAATAATACTTTTAACAAATCAAACAATCACATGTAAATATTTTCCTTTCCATAAGATGGTAAGATCTTTTCCTTTGATACCATTTTGTAACATCCCGACTTTTTATTTCCTTTAAAAATAATAATTTTTCTCTAAATCGGTTTAATAAATAATTTCTGAATAAATTCCTTTCAAATAATCATAGATTTCACTATTCATGAATTTTACTATTTATGTGAATAGTAACCTTACAAAAAATTGACATGATTCTTATAAATTATATCTGAGCTTGAATATATACAAAAATAATTTACATAGTTTTTGATATTTTCTTTACATATTTGAATAATAAACTACCATAAAATATATTTTTATATTTCAATCTCATCATTAATATCATCAAAGCCTTCCATTTTTGCCCTTTTCCTGAAATGATCAATTTTCTAAAAGTGAGATATAAAATATCCAGTAGCTAGTCACTTTATTAAAAAAATATATAAACACATAAGGAGATCATTTCAGACATAAAAGCATAACATCACACTGACAATAATTAAATTTCTTTTATTCACTATGTAGAACAAGATTTAAAAATAAAATTATGTAAAAATTGATTGTGCACATAAATATCATAAATCATAAATAATCATACTTTTATAAAAGACTAACTACCTGATCTAATTTTCAACTTCTCAACTTTTTAAACTTATTTCTTTGCTCTGCGTTTTCCATTGTCTTCTCTTCTTCTTCTTTCCTTTCTTCTTCTTTTTCTCTCCCTCTTCTCTTTATCTCTCTCCTCTCATTCTTTCTTTCTTCTCTTTCTTTCTTCTTTCCCCACCGTGACACACACACACACACACATATATATTTCTTCATTACCCCACGTGTCTCTTCTTTCTCTTTTTTTTCCTTTTTTTTTCCTCTTTTTCTCCTCCGTCCACCTACACACATCACTTTTTCACTTTTTCTTTTGGCTAAAATTAATAAAAAAAACCTCAAATCTTTTTATTCTATTCAAATAGGTCCCTACTCAATGAATAAAATTCTATTTATATCTCTAAAAAATTTATTAATAACTATTTTATCCCTATTTACTTATTCATTTATTTATTTAGCCTCATTTCCTAAGGTAATTAAATTTGGGATATCACAGTAGGGCTTATATGAATCCCACCTATCAGAGCCATCGAACAGTATTGAGAAGCTTGGCTTCGTGGTGTTCCTCAGGGAACAGTAGAGGATCCCAACTCTATAGTTTTTGTTTCTTCTATAAATTTTTTATTATGTATTTGGGATTTTTGTTAATTTTAAAAAATGTCTAATTCTCTTTCTTTGAAAACCCAACAGTGCCCTTGCCAACTTAGTGCAATGTAGCTATATTTTATCTAATTGGGCATGAAAATGCTGACTAAACTATTAACTAACGGTCAATTTTAACAACAAATTGAATGGAGGAGATTTTTAGTACATCTTTGAAAGCTAGAGAAAGTATTTTGTTGAGTTTAAAAGTTGAGGAAGGTAATGCACAAAGACTCGTAAGTCTTAAATTTGAAGGGTTCTATGTATACAGACTTGCTAGTATCCGAGGCAGGCAGGCAGGCAGGCAGCCTGCATAGAATCGAGCCTAAATGGCATGGCCCGTGTAACCCACAAGTTACACAGATTAAACTCGGGTAACCCACAATATTATATATACATATATACCTTTACCTAAATGACGTCATCTCCTGTGGTTTGCCCTCATATCTGACTCCAATCCTCTATACCTCTCTCGTCACTCTTCCTATTCCCCAAATTGAAATCAGCCAAATCAAAAGAGGAGAACATAGAACCTTCAATATTCAAAGGTAGATTATAGAGATTAGATTCAAAGGTAGCAATGGAGCCAATCGAGGAGAAAAGAGAACAGACTAATGTAACAATATAATTAGAAATTAGAAAACAAAATAAATAATTGGGCGGTGACCAGCGACGAAGGAGATTAGATAACTTCTCTTCCATTCTTCAATTTCGAGATTAGAGATATTATCTTCCATGCGTTGGTGGCCGGCGTCCCTCTTAGTTCATGTTCGTCCATCTCTCCTCAATTCTCTAACTTTCTCCCATCTTTCCTCTCCTCTTAGAGTCTAACTCTCACAAAATGCCAGCCGTGTCACTTGAGAAGGACGAAGTAGTTAACTAATTGGTAATTACTAAACTAGGGTTTTTTTTTTGGACAGGAAGCTAGTGGGCAACAAAAGGAAGGCCTTTATTTAAGGCCTAAATGCATATAGCAAGTCAACAATAGATCTGAAACTAAAATGTTGAGAACTAAAAAAATGATAACATAAAAAAATATATATACGAGTTGGCCATTTCCTAGCCTGTTTAAAAACAGGCTAGCTTGGCTTGCTCGTTTTTTCCTTAACCCAATCTAGGCTAGCCCGTATTGATAGGTCTATGTGTATATTGCCTTCTATTTTTGGCAAAAACTATTCATGTCCCTGAACTTTAACTCATATTTTAATTATAACTCACAATTTTATTTCGTATCAATTATAATCAATATGTTTGTAATTAGTTTCAATTATGTTTGTAAGTCTAACAACGTTAAAATATTTAATGACAAATACTGACGTAACATCTCCTCTTGCATATGTTAATACAAGGAGTATTCATAGGCTCGGTTTGGTTCGATTTTGAGCCTAAACGAAATTGAACCAAACTCATATGATTTTGTAAATTTGTGGACATATTCGGTTTCAATTTTTTGACGGTTTGATTTGATTTTGAGTGGTTTTTTTATTTTTATTTTTTGCAATACCATAATATTATAAGCAAACATAAACTTGTCTTTGAAGTCAATATATCAAATGTTAAAACAAAAATTGGTCAAATTATGATTTTTAGTATTATAAATAGCTTTGTATTATAATTTTTTTTTACTATCAACAAAGAAACAACTAAGACACGTAGATTTAAATTTTGAAGGCAAAATTTGTAAAATAATTATATAATTAACAGAAATATGAGATTTATTTATTTATTTACAAAAGAGATTTAGTAAATATAATATTATATATATATATATATAAACATTTTTTTATATAAATTTTGTTCTGTTGCATTTTAGTTTGGTTTTAACCGAATCAAATCAAATTAAATTGACAACTGAATCTAATCATTAAAATTCATATTTCAAAGATAAATTTGAACATTTTCTTTTTCAATTTTGGTTGTCAATTTCATTTGATTTTAAACACCTATAGTCGACATCAAATCATTTACCTTTGATCTATCATATGACATTTCCTCTATTTTATTTTTTTACGGATTAAAGAAGGAAAAGAAGTCTTAATTGAAATTTGTTAGTCTCAAAGGTAGACAACACCGCCGAGGGATCTACTTGACGATGTTGTTGCTTAATCTCATGTTTTAGGTTCTCAGGGAACACCTAAACATATATAGTACACAACTTTGTTTTGTGGTTTGTGTTTGTATGTCCCTAGTGTAGCTACAAACATGCATGCAGCCTCTTTTAATTAATGATGGAAAAAGATTGAGCAGATTTTTGTATGTGTTTGGTTCAAAATTTTCAAAATCGGACTAATCATTGAATAATAGAGATATTATAAGTTTAAGAATTAATAGTCAGACAGTAGTTGAATTGTGATTAAATTGTTATATTTTAAAATATTAAAAAATAATATACATAATTAAATACTATAAATATAAATTTACAAATTTAACTAAAAAAAAATTTAATGTCAAATTACACAAAACAATATTTATAATCAAAAGCTCACTGCATAAATTGACCAAAAAACAAGAAAATATTATTTAATATTCACTCAATCCTCATATCAAATCCATAAAATATCAAGATAATAACATCACTTAAATTAACTGATTTGTAATATTAATTTCTTCAAGACCTTATTATAGAATAAGCAAAATTTAAAAAAAATAAAAAAAACAAAAAAGTGAACGAGTTTATTTAGTATTGATTCTGATCTAGTTCGACCATTTATATCACTCATTATTCTAAACTAATTGTCTGGCTAATTCCTAACCCAACCGATTGAACTGATTGGTCCGGTTCTTATAACAATAGTTCAATTAGATTTTGATAAATTTGATTTTGAATTAACCTTATTTTGATTAAAAGTAAGTTGAAATTGCTTTTCAATTAAACCTGACTATATGTTGAAAAGATTGTTCGACCCAAAAAAAAAGCCCAAATAAAGAAGTACAAAAAAAATAAAAATTCAGTTGGCTGAAACTTTTTTCTAAGCCAGAGTTTAATAAGCATGAATTAATTATTTAAAAATATTAAAGTGCATAATTAAATATTAAAATATTAAATATATGATGTAAAAAATATATATTATAGTATTTAAAATATTCTATATACACTAATATTAAAATGTGTAATTTAAATAATATATATTTTTTACTTTTTATTAATATATAATATATAAATAATTTTTATATTTAACTTGTTATTCAACTGTTTACCATATATTTAATATTATAATTGAATAACATTATTATTGGGTTCCTTTATTTCATATAAAATAAGATATTTCTATAGATTTTAAAAGTGAATATATAAAATATGAATTTGCATAAAGCTCAGCGTATTGCTATACAAAAACTCAGCGTGCGATGGGGTATACTTCTAACAAATAGGGATTTGGTAAGTGAGATAAATGTCAAACCAAACAATTAATTTTTTGACGAATCACTTGAATCAATCAATATTAATTATACTTCAAAATAATTTTTAAAAATAATGTTATCACACAATTTAGATTGTTTTTTCACACAAAAAATATGGATATTTTGATAAAATTCATCTTATGCTCTCATCTATTCACTAATAACATTTTTTCCGTTATATTTTGCCAAGAAGCTCAAATATTTTTTACCACTATGATTTTACGCCGAAATTATCTATAAAATAGGTGGATAAAAATTAAAGGATCAAGATTCCAAAAATTAGTGAGTGCCTAAGTAATACGTCTGATTCGTCCGATCAAGTTTTCATTAGGTGGGTACCAGAATCAATTAGATGGTCTGACTTAGCCAAATAAAGAATTCGGGTTCAAAATGAGTGGTTAAATGTATGTTTAGAAAACAGTTGGACAAACGTAATTTGGATAAACAATAATTTGCAAAACGTGGTTTAGGTAAAACTAATTTTAGGTAAACGTAATTTATGTTTAAAAGACAATTAGACAAATTATGAATGTAATTTTATATTTAGATGTTGATTTACAAACATAATTTTAGATGTGTAATTATAAAATATGATATAAATTTTATATTATATTTTTTGATGTACTATTATTATTTATTGTCATTTATTTAAATTTAATATAATAAATTATATCAATATTTTAATAAAGTACAATAAATTATTATTTTTAGTTTATTTGTTAATTTTATTAATTATTCACTAATTACGCGTTAGAATATTTATTTATTTTAACCATGATTTCAAAAAGGAAACATGGTTAATGACGCTCAACCAAACAAGATATTTTTAATTATATCAAAGCCACCCATTAATCTTATATTTGAAATGATAACTAACAACGTGGCCCCCTCAATCCCAATCTGAATGGTCCACGGCATCTCACTTCAATATATATATATATATATATATATATAATAAATTACTAATTTAGTCAAATAAAGATAAATTATTTTAATTCAATATATGAAAAAAATATATTTGTTTTAATTGTATATTTTTGCTACTAAATTTCAAAATTTATTATTCTCATAAATTAATTTTTTTATTGTGGGAACCAACGCTATATGATTCAAACAGTTTTATGCTCGATCATTTTAAATAAGGTCTCAAAATCAAGTATGGATTCTTGCCAAAATTGCAAAGCCCAGTTGTGAAATCATAGTTATCCGTTTTTTTTATTAGACAACTACAATTAAAGGAATGTGTAATTTTTTGTTTTTATTTTTTTTCCGTGGCTATTTGATTCAAAACAAATTATCACGATTTTATAGTTTTACCACCATTTGTAATAAATTTAAATCCCTAAAAAATTGAGTCTTGTGAACAGAGAATCGACACTATGAGAGTTTCACAGCTTTGTTGCCAAATCCAACTCGAATTAGATTAGTTAGTTTTTAGATACTAGTGACTCTAATATATAAATTTTTTCATTGTCAAAAGTCATTTTGATTAATATAAAAATAAAATCAAAACAAATATAATTTTACACCTTATATTTTTAAAACTAAAATGGAACAACTATAATCCTTTTTTAGAACAAACCACTTATATACATAAATATTTAAGATAGATCATATAAATTTCCATTAATCCCTCCCAATCACAGAGATGGAAGGTTATTGTCACATAATTAATTAAACCAAATAGGTTAAATTTCTTGTAAAACAAGTTTGTGCATGAATTGAATCATGTTAGGTGCAACAATAAAAGCTTGATATATATTACCATAAAGCATAGTCCATCATGTGGTTGGTTCTATGTTTTAAAATCATGTGGGGCCATTAAACCAATGCTTCTATTTTTCTCACATATTATTATTATTATTACATATATATATATATATATATATATATATATTTTAATAAAAATCTAGAGTTCCATATATAATATGGGCAAAATGGCTCATAGCCTGACTATAAATGATAATATTTGAATTTAGAAAATTAGGTTTATTTCGCAGGCCGACCTTTTTTTTTATAGTTATATTTTTTATTTAAAAATTATTTATTAAAAAAAAGTCTTAAAAAGTGTTGATAGAGTCAATATAAAAAATATATTGAATTGTATTAGTGTATTTCAAATATGTCACTTTTTTAGAAGTTGGAGGGACAATGTAAGAATAATGTATAATATGATAACAGAACATGTACAGAGAGTCACGATCTTTAATACTGTCAATATATTAGATAATGACAAATTAAAAGAAAGATTTTAATACCATTATAATTGAAATTGATAATTAGAATTTAAACCCAATCAAAATAAATTTTAAAAAAATGAAAATAGTCTGACCCGTTAGCCAGCAATCCAGATCAGGGTTTAGGTATTTGGGTATTAAGAGTAATTTATTGATTTTGTTTGTAAAAAGACTGTACATGTGCGTGTAAAATAAGAGTAAATTATTGATTTTGATGCTGAAATTATACTCATAAAAATTTATATATACTCTTAATTCTCTCTAATTATTTTTTGTCATTAAAATTAGTTTTTTGTATAACATATATTATTTCTAGTAAAAGAATACTTAATAATTTTTATTGCCACATTAAAATTAAAGTTATAGTTTTATATTAAATACTGCCAACATTAATTTAATTGTTTTTACTGTCGTGTCAGAAATAAAATTACGATCTCATTTTGAGTAGAAAGTTAGTTGATTATTTGACGAAAAGTAAATTAGAAGGGAGGTTTATGCTACACATATTAAAATGTTTGAGTAGTCAAGCGGAATATTTGAAATTAAAGGAGCGTTAAATATAATTTAGGCAAACCTCGGAGGTTAATGCAATTTACTCTTTGTATTAATTTAGTTTGTAAAAAATAAAACATGATTAATTTAATTTATAAAATATTATATTTGTCTCAATTTAATTCATTTTTTTGTTATTAAATTACAAAATTAGATGTTGAAAAATATCAAACCTATCATTATAAAAATTCTCTTTGTTGACAAAATAACAAATATTAAGACAAATATAATTTCTTAAGAATTAAATAAGAATAATTTTTTTCTGCAAGTAAACTCAAATAGAGGTAATTCTGCTCGATATACTATAGAACTTTAAATGTGGACACATCTATCGTAAGAGGATTCACTGCTTTGTCCAATCTGGATCGTTAGATTTTACAACTAATGATCCATATTTTACAATTTTTTTTAAAATATTGAACTCTAAGCAATTAATTGTGAAATTCAACGACCAAAATTGGGCCAATCAGAGGATCCACATATTGGTTTGCCAACTAATGGGGGACTTACCCCTTTCATTTTCTGAATTCCCACAGGTATCCTCCATTGGAAACATTTCCATTCGAGGTATTGTTAGATACTAAATGTGAACATCTTTCCTAACTGAAATTCCATTATGGACACTCAACAATATTCATTGGTTAACCCATTCCATTTGGCTCAACGTCTATTTGTAAATAGCTTATTTTTCAAGGCTCCGTTTGGATAGCATAGTTTATGACTTATTAGAGCTTATGTACTAGTATAAGTATTTTATGTTAAAAAAAGTATTTTGATAAGCTTAAATAAGTAATTTATTAATCTCCATAATATTATTTTTAGCTTATTTTCATAAGTCAATTTCTTTAGTTTATTGAAAAAGCTTGTGTAAAATAAGTTGTTTTTTTTTTTATTTTTTCAAGACAAATTTATTCCTAATTATAATTTGAAATTATATAAAAAACCAATCATTCTGTCACATCCTAAAATTTACATGTGAAATAAACATAAAATAACTAAGGTGTACTTCCGTGGTACCCCTTAATCTCTATAAACATTCTTAATATCCATAATTATGTGAATCATAAATTTTCCAAGAAAGATGTTTTGTATACATATTCAGAAAATGTTCAACATTCATACACTATACAGTACTATACAACCTCTTAAGCCTAGGTGACCTACTAGATTACAGAGCATTTCCTATTCCTTACCAATTGTTTACCAGACAAAAGTGGAGTATATCCTTAAAGGCTATAAATTCTCCTCCTTAACCATTGTATCTGAAAAGATAATCATAGAGAGTGTGAGTTAATCAAAACTCAGTGAGTAAACAACTGTACATGAAAATATCACAAGCACAAATACCACATTTACTAATACAATCAATCTATCATTTATTTTAAATAATTATAGTATTACATTTGTCTGAATTTGCATATGATTTCTTGGGTGATCAATCCCTCAATCACTTTGCATTATGTGCCATAAATACTTGCACTGAGTGACTTGGGAATTTAACCCTCAAACTCTTTGTGCATAGGTTTTCACAGTTATACACTGAGTGGTATGGGACTCTAACCCTTTCAAACTCATGCATAGATTTTCACAATTATACACCGAGTAGTATGAGACTCTAACCCTTTCAAACTCGTGTATTGATTTTCACAATTATACACCGAGTAGTATGAGACTCTAACCCTTTCAAACTCGTGTATTGATTTTCACAATTATACACCGAGTAGTATGGGACTCTAACCCTTTCAAACTCGTGTATTGATTTTCACAATTATACACCGAGTAGTATGGGACTCTAACCATTTCAAACTCGTGTATTGATTTTCATAGTTATACACCGAGTAGTATGAGACTTTAACCCTTTCAAACTCGTGTATTAGATCTCGTAGATCTTTTGCTCATCAATAGAATAGTGAGAATTTATCACAATATAATTACTATGAAATAAATTAATTTACACATACTTTTATTCTCTTGAATGTCTATCATCAATCATAGCAATCATCATATATTATTAATTGAGTCAACTAGAGAAATCAATTCACAAAGGTAATAAAATACCTTCCAATGATATTGTACTTTTTCTCAACCTGAACACACACTGATAATCTTCTCAATTTCACAAATAACGCAAATGAGATTTATATTGTGTTTTGACTAGTTTAGTAAATTAATTTTGCAAGGTTGCCTACTCACCTGGATTCCACGCTCTCGGCGCTCCCACCTTGCGCCTCAACTATCCCTATTGTAACCAGGTAAAAACCATTATGGTTACAAAATAGAGAAATTTCTTATCACTACTCTCGACCTTTACTCACATCTTAAGTCATAACTCCTAACCGGTAATGAATATCTAAATGAAACTTATACCATTGGAAACTAGACTCAAAGAGTTTTTCAACAATATAAAGTTTGCCCAAAACGGAGTACAGATGAAGAAGTTATGACTCATTAAAATAAACTAAGGTTTTTCAGTACATCTGGCGCCTGGGCGCCAATACAAGCCTAGCGCGTGGGTGGCACACCTGGCGCCTGGGCGCCAAGCCCTTCTTCCTTCCCAAAACCTTCTGAACCTTAGCGCCTAGGCGCCACGATCGCGACTTTTCGCGATTCCTCTCGGATTTGGCTCAGATTCGGCCAAATCTCCACCGTTTTCCATGATTTCTTCCATAGGATCTCACCCTTAATGTCTAAGGAGCATTTAGACACCAAAAACACCAATTTTAATAGAGAAACGAAGCCGGAATCTCGATTTTTACCCCAAACTTTCTTAAAACTAGAAAATAGGGAAAAGCTTGAGAAATAGAAATTTCTACCTCGATTCCTTGCTTTCCCTACGTTGCTTGGCTCCTAGAGGCTCACTCCGTAGCCCGAGGTCCACCCTCCAAGCCCGGTTGTGGAGTTGGAGTGTAGAGAGAGAAAGAGAGGAGAGAAGGTGAAGAGAGAGAGAGGAAAGGAGAAAAATGAAGAAAAATAGGTGAGGCCACCTATATACTCGCCCGGGGTGAAATTATCACTTGCTCTTCAGTTGACCCTCAGTCAAGACTAGTAAAAGCAAATTTATAAAATCTCACCTCGGGTGATTCTAAATCCTAAGTGCCCCACAATTTTCTTATTTCACTTTAGTCCCTCTCAAAGTCTCAAACTCCACTTTAACCTCGAATCCATCATCCTTTTGGTACCGGACTCATAATTCATTCCCATAAGCTCTATTCTTCTTCTCGGGTTCCTACTTGGTCATTTCTCAAAAGTACTCCATACTTTATTTTCTTTTCATTTTAGCCCTTGAGAATTTGTAAAAATTTCCCAAATTAAAATTTTGAAATTTCTATTTCCAAATTTCCTTCACTAATTCAAAAAGAACATTTTTCATGTAATTAAATTTTTCAATAAACTTCAAATAGATTTTAAATATTCATATAAATTATGGAGATATTACACATTCACATTCATCTGTCGATGTTTTCTTAGTATGAGCTCACCTCCAACGCCTCCCTCCACGATGGTTTCTTCGTGCCACCATTGCCTCAGCCACCCACTTTGCCATCAGTGACCTCTTCCTCTAGCACGCGCTGACGACCACCCATCCATCCCTTTCGTTCTTCTTAGCTGCTTAAGACATAACAGAGCACGCGAGAAGGGAATGGGTGCTGTCGTCGAGCACAGCCATGACTGACCCATCGATGCATCCTTCTCCTTTATCCCTTCTCATCATTCTTCCCTTCGATTCCCTTACCGTTTGAGACAACAAACAAAAAAAGATTACGTAGAGGTCAATAGCAGATGACAAATTTCTAGCTATCTACACTACCATTTATGGGCAAATTTCTAGCCAGCGAAGAGAACTCCCGACACTCCTGACAACTAATTGCAGATGAAGAACGACACAGAGGTCAATCGCAGTCCAACTCCTCAATTTCAGAATGTTGAGGGAATGGCAGAGGATGCACGAGGACGACACAATGCTTTTCGTGAAGCTTTTTTCTTTTCAAGCTCTTTTTTTTTTCTTTGCATGTTTTTAGATTTTAGTTAAGTTTGAAAATTCTTATTTTCCTTTTGTGAAAACACCAAAACCCTGTCAGCATATATTTTCTGTCATGGAAGAAAATGACATCAATAATTTCATTTGTTAAAATACCATTGCAAGCTTTGCCTAATTGTAGATCGCCATTGCAGTTTTGCCTAATGTCTATTTCAATAATTTTCATAATTATAAGCACTGATACTCTTATTTATCCAACTATTTTAAAAATAGCTTATAAATTTTAAAAATACTTATTTAAATATGTATCCAAACACTAAATAACTTAATTTAAAAAGAAACTTTTGATATAAAAACTTTTGACATGCATTCTTCTATAAACGCCTAAATTAGTTGTTTACCTAAATGGGATCTAAATATTAAATTAAGATAAAATATAATATTCTAAAAAACAAAAGAATAATTTATTCTAACAATGATGAAGAACTCGATGAATGCTTATTTTGTTATAAACACGCCTCCACGTCGTTAAGCATGCATCATCTTCTCACGCGGGAACATTACTGATTATTGTTCTTTTTTTTTAATTAAAAATTATTTTGATGCTCAAATGCCAGAGTCTTTTGAATATAATAATCGATGCTTTACATTCAAAATAATAAAAGAAATAAAAAAAATCAAGTTGCTTCGCATAAATTATTTGGTCTATAAAGTGTTTTTTTTAAATTTAGTCATCTAATCTTGACATTTTAATTTATATTTTATTTTCTTTAAAAAAATCTTGAGTTGAACTTAATAATAAAATTAGTTATGCTATTTAATTATAATTAGGTATACAAGAAACGTATCTGGTGAAATGGGTGATATAATATGAGAGAGGCAAAGAGAAGATAACAACTCTTGGAATATAAATTAATAGATTAAATTGATACAAAATATATTCATACAAAAATCAAAGAAAATATTATTAATTTATATGAATAGGTTTTGTAGTAGTCAGAATAATTAATTTGTAATCCAATGATAGTTATCTTCTTCTATCACTCTCACATTAAGTTATTCTTCTCACTTTATGTTCTTTGCATGCGTGTGCATTAGTTTTTCTTTAAAAAATACAAATACATAAAAAATACAATATATTACGATAAGTCAAAATTCTTTTTTATATATATTTTTAAATACTCACCGTTATGTTTCGCGCATCAAGTAACATTCTAGTTTATTAAGATCTTATAAAAAAATTTAATATATTGAAAAAATAAATTATTTAATATTTAGATAAAGGATACCTAATGGCTTTTACCTGTGAACAAGAACGGGTGAAGAAAACGAGGGTAGAATTATTATAATTAATAATTAATAATAATTGAAAACTAGATAAAGAAGGTCAAAGAGAGTAATTGTTAATTAAAGGCATTTATGGGGCGAAGAAAACGAGGGAGAAATTGTAATAATGAGAATAATAATAATTAGAAGAGAATCAATAGATAGGAAAAGAAGGTCAAAGAGAGACAACAAATAATAAATGTATTTAAAAAATGCGACAAAAGAAAATAGTGGGACATGTGCTTTGCTGTTCTTTTCGCCGCTGATGGCTGGTCTGTTTACTTTTCCTTAAAAAAAAAGAAAAAAGAATATATTTTAATTAAAAAAGTAAAAGCTATTAGTTTGACATTTTTAATTTTTAAGAATAAATTATTAATTTAGTTGTTAAAATCATAATTTTAGAAGCCGTTCTTGTTATTGATTTAGGTTAATATTCAAGTCATTAGATTATTAATTAGTTTAACAAATATATATATATAATTAAAACAACTAAATTAGTATAAATAATCATTAGATTATTATTTTATATATAATTATAAATAAATATCAAAATAATTAAAACAACTAATTTATATACAAATATCACAATAAGAGTATCTTAAAAATGTATCATAAAGTAATTTTAGTATATAAATATCATATTTAATTAATTAATATAATCTTTTTAATAATATTAATAAATAGTAAAAAAGTAATTTATTTTTGAATATCTAATGGTTATTTAGTTATTTTTAATTTTATATAATATTACAAAATTTGTTATTAACATTGTTCAACTTTTATGATTTAAAATTATTTTAGATAATATAATGATATAATATACATAAAATAATAAAATTTTATGTTTCAAAATATCATTATTATTTTATTAAAAAATATCATTATTATTCCTATATATATACTTTTTTTTGGGCACACTTACTTGATAATTATAGTTTGCTTTTTTGATAGTTAAAATGTTGTTTTTATCTCTGAGATACTAAGTTGAAACTTGAAAAAAAAAAAAAGACTCGGGTTGAACCAAGTTATAGGGTTGTCGGTCCGGCCAAAATATGGCAAGATCAAATAGGTCTTGATTGGATCAATTGCATTCCAATCCAATGAAGTAACTCGAACTAAGTTGGACTCCTGGTCATCGATTATTGAATCGGTTCAAGTCCAAAAACTATGGTTAAAATCAAGGTTTTTAAAGTTAGACTGTGGTTTAACCAATTATATTTAAAATATATTAAAATATATAATTAATATATATATATTTCAGATATCAAATATATTAAAATATTTAAGACATATTACATGTATATATTTATACCAACTATAAATTTTCTCCTAATAACTAATTGTTTAAATTTTTAGAGATTTCTTAAAAATGTATAATAGTATTCATTAATAATAAAAAAATTGATTGAGTCGTCGAATTGCTGGTTTTACTGGTTCAACTGATTTTTCACCAGTTTAAACTTTTACCATTTTTTAAGTCTAAATCAAACTAGAGACATAATCAATTCACTAATTTTTTGATCGAATCAATCAATTCGGTTCAATTTTTTAAACCATGGAAAATATCTTTATAAAAGGTTGACTACCAAATAGTTAAAAAAAGCGTTCAAATTACTTTAATAAGATGAATCAATCAAAATTGACTCAAAATCCACTTTCGGCTTATATATTGGTGTATAAAGACAAAAATTCGAATATGTTGAATTTCCTACAATTCTACTTTTTAGAATGCTTATGTTTACATCTTATTGAAAAGTAAGAAATCCTATTTAAGTCAAACCAACAAATTTAATAAATGCTTTTATTCGGATTGTATCTGAACAATAGATTTTACTTTATATAGAGGTCAATTAATATTTATGACTGAGTATTTAAAAAATTAACTCAAATTTTCAGATTCACCGTATGTTTTAATTTAAATTTTGATTCTATAGGTGACAATGTGAGTAAAGCAAACATAAAAATCCTATATTTAATTTTACATGAAGAATAAGAGCAACCTAGAAGGAAAATTTATCATATTTTTTTGAAAAGAATTTAAATCGTATAAATTTTGATCAACATAGTAATAATAATAAGGTTAAATTATTTTTTTCTCCTTATGATTTTGTTTAATTTTAATTTAATTTCTATAGATCAAATATTTGTAAGTAAGTTCTTATATTTTTATAAATATTTTAATTTAGTTCCAATTATTAAATTTTCATTAGTATTTCATAAATTTTGTTAACATGATTAATATATGTGTAGCCATAAGTATTTTTTACGTCTCTAATATTTACATTAATTTTTAATTTCGTCTATAACATTTTTTTCATTAGTTATTTCATACATATTTTATTTTTGTTTCAAATTTATTTTTTTTATTATCACTCAATCAATATTTTTTGTTAACAGAATAAACGGCATTAATAAAAAAGATATATTTAAAGTAAAAATTAATTATATAAAACATGATTAATAAGAAAAAAAAGTTAAAAAATAAAAAGTACTTTTCTCTACGTTTATAAATTTATATTATATATTTTGAACAAATATATTATAGGCATGTATATTTTTTATGTCAAAAATAATATATATTAATTATGTCAGAAAAATTAATAAAATAGTAAAAAAAATTACGGTAGAATCAAATTTTTAAATTTTGAAACTTTTTAAAATTATAAAAACTTAATTAAAAAATAAAAACTGTAGAAAGTGAAAAAATAATTTACGCAATTAATAATAACGGAAAAAAACGGAATCATAATTTGACATTATTAGAAGATCTCGAGTTTTCAACATACAGGTTCAGTCTGGTACGGTGACTGAGGTCTTAGCTCACCGTGGGTGACCCAATCATTGACTTTCTCTCTCCTCTTTCTCTAGTCCCAATTTAAAACCCTAGCGCCGGCGATACGGTACGACCACTTCAATCTTCTGCTCCATCTTATCCTCCTATCTCCACCCGGCACGTGTCATCTGGGACCCACATCGCCTCCTCCTCCGGCCTCCATGTGCACCATACCTTAGGCGCCATCTATCTCCTCTCTCTCATTCTGTGTCTCTAGCTGTCGCTGAACTTTTCCTGGCGATTTTAAATTTTTCCCCAATTTTTCAACCTAATTAATCCTTTCCAAGTCTGCTTCTGTGCCATTTGTAGCGTTATAGCTGGAGATCACGTAGTGTAGCTGCCTCATTGGCTTTGGCTTCATTCTTCGCCGTAGATCGGTTACGTAACGTACGGAGATTTTATTCTTAGCCGGTTCTCTGTCTGCTGGTGTTGGATTTCCCGTCTGGTCCGTGAATTATAGGGATCGGACTTGCGGCGACGCTAATTGGAGGGTACTGGTTGATGTGAACACTTGCCGTCGGTGCAATGTCCGGCCCACTGGATCGTTTCGCTAGACCTTGTGAGTTCATTTTCCTCACTTCGTGTTTTGTGAGGTTTGCGTTTGTTTTGTTGCCGCCCAATGTGGATCTGTGTCACTTTACTGAGTCTAGGGTATGCTCTGTTAGCGGAAAAAGGGAAGAGGACAATTGAGCAAAAGTAAACTAACAAGTGATGGGTTAGGCAGATAAAAATAATTATTTGCTGGTTTTAGATAGTGCGTTGGCGAACTTGCTTGGTTATCAGTTATGGAAATTTCGAGACCTACAGAGAAAATGTTTCTTCCATTTCTTAGGGTTTTATCTGTCAATGATAATTGGACTGGATAAGGTTAAATTATTTGTATTACGTGACCTATCGTTTTTGGTGTCTTGTGTGTTTGGAGATTCTTTGTCTTTTTTTCCGATTAGATTATTGCTTTTTTTCACTTCTGATGAACTTTTTTTAAAAAATTTTGCTGGAAACAAATATCATTAACATTTTGTTGATTGTTGTGCTTTGATGTTGCCAGGCTTTGAGGGGTTCTCTGGTAGTGATGAGAAAAGAGAAAGGAGATCAGATTTTGAGAATTCTGAGGATGAAAGGAGGACAAGAATTGGATCTCTTAAAAAGAAAGCAATTAATGCATCAACCAAATTTAGACATTCTCTCAAGAAAAAGAGTAGCAGGAGAAAAAGTGATGGCCGTGTTAGCTCAGTGTCCATTGAAGATGTGCGGGATGTTGAGGAGCTGCAGGCTGTTGATGCATTTCGGCAATCATTGATTATGGACGAGTTGCTTCCGGAAAAACATGATGATTACCATATGATGTTGAGGTGCTTACTTTGGGTTGGTGTTAAATTACTTCTATGATCTTGGTTCAACATGGGCTTATATTTGTATTTTTTTTATTTTATACATTTTATAGATTCCTGAAAGCAAGGAAATTTGATATTGAGAAAGCAAAGCATATGTGGGCTGATATGCTACAATGGAGGAAGGAGTTTGGTGCCGACACTATTATGGAGGTAAATGCAAATATAATTTGAATGATGACTTGGCTTCTGCTTATTCAAATATAACACAAAAGAATAAGATTTTCTGTGATTGATAACCTCTGTAGCCTCATTAATATATAATGTTTTCATCAGGATTTTGAGTTCAAAGAATTAAATGAAGTTGTGAAGTATTATCCTCATGGTCATCATGGTGTTGATAAAGAGGGAAGGCCTGTTTACATAGAAAGGCTTGGAAAAGTTGATCCAAATAGACTTATGCAAGTTACAACCATGGATAGATATGTAAAATACCATGTTCATGAGTTTGAAAAAGCATTTAAGATAAAGTTTCCTGCTTGCACTATAGCTGCCAAGAGGCACATTGATTCAAGCACCACAATTTTAGATGTTCAAGGGGTGGTATGTTGCCTGCCTTCAACCATTCGTCATTTTAATTGCCTATGAAGTTCTATAACCCATACATTCTCTATTTTTTATGGTGAAAATAATCAGGGCCTTAAGAATTTTACAAAGTCTGCCCGTGAACTCATTACACGGTTGCAGAAGATTGATGGTGACAATTACCCCGAGGTAGCTGTCCTCTTTTTTTTTTTTTTTAATTGGGTAGTTTTTGGTTGTTCTCTTTTCAAATTTTGATTTCGTCAGTTATTGTAATTTGGAAGATGAATGTATACTATGGTCTTGGTGAATGATTTGTTTGTTCTTTTGTATTTGAAACAGACTCTCTGCCAAATGTTTATTATAAATGCTGGCCCTGGATTTAGGCTGCTGTGGAACACTATCAAGACTTTTCTTGATCCCAAAACGACTTCAAAGATCCATGTATGTGAAAATGCTATCTTCTAGCTATTTATAGCTCTGTCTAATGTTTAATTAATGCTGATGACATCGCTTTCTTTTACTTATAACTTCTTTTGGAATGTTACTTAGGTTCTTGGAAACAAGTACCAGAACAAATTACTTGAAGTAATTGATGCTAGGTACTTAAAAGGACTTTAAAGGATATATTTCTATAAATTTCATTTGTTTCTATTTTTATGTACGTTATATTTCTTAAGGTGTGCATTGTTTTCCTCTTTCCAAATTAACCTATGCATAATGTGTTTCCAGCATCATTACACTATACTGTTAAATACTTAATAAATTTTTGGTCTTTACGAAGTGAGTTGCCGGAATTCCTGGGAGGTACTTGCACTTGTGTGGATCAGGGAGGTTGCCTCAGATCTGATAAAGGGCCCTGGAAAAACCCTGAAATATTGAAGGTTATATGCTGGCCTTAATTGCCTTGCTGATCAGTTCAACAATTGTTCAACTATTTTGTTTCAACTGGTTATAGGCTAAAAGTGTATTGCATGTGGAATTGCTGCAGATGGTTCTCAGTGGTGAAGCACGGCGGGCAAGGCAGGTGGTAAAAGTTCTAAATAGTGAAGGAAAGGTTATTGCTTATGCCAAGCCAAGATACCCTATGGTAATTCCTTGTATGCTTATTATGCTTTGGCTGAGGAAGCCTAACTAGATGCTTCCATGTCTACTCTTTGCTGTCTTTTTCACCACATAACTATATCAATTCTGTTAATTCTCCCTTGCAGGTAAAAGGCAGTGATACATCCACTTGTGAATCAGGGTCCGAGGCAGAAGATATAGCTTCTCCAAAAGCAATGAAGAATTATTCACATCTTAGGTTGACTCCTGTTCGTGAGGAAGTAAGTATTGACCTTGTGGTCTGTTTCATTCTGGTCCTTTTGTTATATGACAAACCTTGCTGTTGATATTTTGGTGCAATCACCTAGTTTTGTAAATAGAATGGCTGCTAAATTCTTTTTGATCATATTCTTACACCTGTTATATTATGGTCTTGATGTATGTTACTATTTACATGTGAAACTTCAGTAACTAGTGATGATAATATGGTTATCTTCAGAGGATGATATCTGTTAAATCCTAGCTACAGAAATTGCCAAGCTAGGCATCCCTTTAACAAATGTATGGGGTTTGTTCACATTTTGTGTTCTTCCTCAGGCTAAGGTAGCCGGAAAGACAAGCTATACTGGTAACCTACCTGGGTATGATGAATATGTTCCTATGGTGGACAAAGCTGTTGATGCTAGCTGGAAGAATCAAGCATCTCTCCAGAGGTCTTATGCTTCAAAAGGTTAGCAACTTTGCCTGGTAATCACAGTTGATGTATATATTTTATGGATCTTCTCATGGTGCTCATTCACTGAATGTTGAATATTTAAAACAAAAAATGATCTTCATGTTAAGAATAGTAAGTGCTTTCTGTTTCAAATAACGTTAAATATCCATTTCTTTTCATCATGATAATGCTAGTTATGTCCTGTTGGGATCAATTATGTGGGATCATGTCATGTTGGAATGCCTAAGAGATGGGCTTAGTTGAATATGTGAACATTTTCTGTGAATGCTGTAATGCACTAGGTAGTTTTATATACAAGAACTTCTTTGGAACTTTCGATACCTCACTTAATTGAGAGTGTTGCTTTTTTTATTTGAATTATTTGATGTTATTTTCTCTGGAAAATTTAAATTGAATCTTTGAATACAGGAACACCTTCCCTACCTGATATTAAGAAAACTCCAGAAGGAATTCAAGCTCGGGTTTGGGTAGCGCTGACTGCCTTCTTCTTGACTCTATTTACCCTTTTCCGTTCAGTTGCATGCCGCATGACCAAGAAACTTCCTGCAGTTTCATCTAATGATCATCAGAGTACTTTGGAACCAACTGTTGATACAACAAACAAAGAGGATTGTCATCCTTCTTCACTAACTCCAGTATGTACAGAGGCGGATCTCCTTCCCTCTATGCTTAAAAGGTTGGGTGATCTTGAACAGAAAGTTGAAACTCTCCAATCAAAGCCGTCTGAGATGCCTTCTGAGAAAGCGGAGTTGCTGAATGCTGCTGTCTGCCGGGTGGATGCTTTGGAAGCAGAGTTGATTGCCACAAAAAAGGTAGGGTGCTATATATATATATTGTAGAAAGTGTAGACATGACAAAAGCAATTTATACCTGTAGAATTTATGTCCAAAACACCAAGTTGTTTCCATTTTTTCTTTTTCCTCTTATCCTTTATATTATCTTTAGATTTATAAAATCATAACCTGATATACAAACCTGCACGTTCACTCCTTCCTATAGAGTTAAGAATCCTTTTATGCTGTTTATGAAAGGTTTGGGTTAGTGTTCTTTTCTCCAATGGAGAAGCTTGTTAAACTGAAAGGTCTTTTGAAGAAGAGGAAGTTCAGAAAAGCTTTTTGGAAATTTCACTTGGTGAATCGTTCGAGAAAAGCTTTCTGTATTTATTTTTGCGAATTTGCTTTTCCGAATTGCTATACAATCATGTGACAATGTGAAGGATATTTCAAGTTTTATTATTTAATAAGGCATTAATGTTACTTATGTTGGATCCGCCTTTTTTTTTTTGTGTGATCTTGTATGTAGGCTCTGTATGAAGCGTTGATGAGGCAAGAAGAGCTGCTTGCTTACATCGATAGTCAAGAAGCCAAGTTACAACGGGTAAGTTGGCATGTTTCCTTTCTGACACCATTAAAGGGATACACACACACACACACACACACACACATATATATTTTTTTTCAGATGCTTATGTTTGTCTCATTATCAGAAAAAGAAGTTTTGTTGGTGAGTGTTGCTGCTGATGGAGAGAGACTCCGTGGAGGAGGAACTATTCTAACGAGTATTGGCCTTGCACACGATGTAAACTCTGAAACAGCAATTTTTAGTGTATTTTGTTCAAACCCATTGACGAATTTGTTTCAAATGTTTGTATTGTATAGCCCCACAATGGCTTTTTTTTTTTTCATTGGTCAGCTCAAATGCGACCTTTGTTGCATTTCTTGTGGCTACTTGATTCATCCTTGCGTTTGGTGTGGTTGCCTGTGTTTGACTGCCTCATTATGTCTCAACGTTTCTACAAAGTACCATGACAGTGGAACCTGTATCAATTGTCATGTGTGTTGGCTGATTGGCTTCCTCATTTTCAGTGTTTAGTGGAAAAAAATTTTAAAATTTGTTGCATTCTTGTGGAATGCAATCATTTTAAACTAAATATGTTGATTTGGCAGAAAGTTAGGGAATAAGTTTCTACAATTTACATCAAAACTTTAAGGGAGTTGAATGTAATATTTGAAATTAGAAGGATGTTAGTGTAATATAGCCAAAAGTCAGGACGAGGGTGGTATATTGAACCAAAAAAGAAGATATAATTTTAATCATTTTAAAAAAAGTTTTTGACAATAGTAGGCAAAATCAATTTCACTTTTAGTAGTTAAAACATGCATCCTTTGTGTGGAGGGGTTTTACTAATATTTCAAAAATTGAATTGATCATTAAATTAGAAAGTTGAGTAGTTCATGGTTTAATAGTAGGATTGTAGTTAAATTGTAGTGATATTGGTTGAATTAAAATATTATAAAAATAATTTTAAACATGTATAGTATATTTTAAATGATAATTAAATTTAAAATATTATAAGATTTGTTATTTTTTATAATATATGATATATTATATTGAATTTTGTATATGATAACATAATCTTTTATTATACATTAAATTTTGGATATATATAAGATAACAATAAATCATCAATTGAATGGTGGAAGTGCTCATCAACCTTCTTACTGCCACAATTTTGAATCCATTCCAATATCATTTTACCAACACACAAGCATGAAGTTGTGAACGAGCCAGCTTGAAATAATCTATTTATGTTTAGTTTGAAGCAAACATCGTCAAGTCAAATCTAATTCTTCAACTCGATGGTTTCTGGTCACGTCCAAATTGGATCAGGGTCTAGTTCCCATTTTACTCGATTGAATTTGCTGGTTTGATCCAATTTTATAAGCTAAGGGTTTTACTAATAGGATGAATTTGAAAAAGGAAACAGAATTATATATTGTGCTTAACGTAGAATTATATAAATTTAATTATTTAGAAATAACTTTTATTTTCAAATTTAAGAATTTGTTCATCTTTATTCTCTAGTTAAATTTAGTTAAACAAGTTAAATTTAATGTGAAAAATACTGAAAATATCTTTCTTTTGGACTTTTTTTTTATAATTTTAACCCATTTTAGAAAATGTTTTTAGATCTTTTTTTTAAATTGTACCAAATGTATTTGCAATTAATTTTTTTTTATTTCAAGGATGAGTTACTAATCTTTCCTCCTTTGAAGATACCCACAGTCCATTTGGTTCCCATTACAGAGCAGGAATAGAAAAGAAAGGATAATAAAAAAGAAAAAAAGAAAAGGAAAAAAAGTTCTATAATTTGCAATAAAAAAATAAATGAGAAAGAAAAAATAAATATTTTAGTATATATTTGTAATGAGATAATTTTACTAAATTATCCCTATTTAAATTTCTTATTTAAAAAAAAAAAAAGAACAAACAAGGCACGTTTTCGCATTCCTGAAACTTTTCATTAGTGGGTATTGGGTAATGTCACTTTGTCTCATCTCTCAATTTGTCTTTCTTTCTTCCTAAAGCTTCTCTCTCTTTTTTCCTCTCCCTCTTGCTTCTTCTTCGCAATTGCCTTTCTTTTTCTTCCTCGCCATCGCCTTTGTGGGGTAATGTCACTTTTTCTCTTTCTTCCTCGCATAGCCTCTATTTTGTCACTGTTCACCATCAGTGTTGCTGTAGCTGAGAATGTCAAAAAGGCGATGGTGCGATAGTCGCTGGAGGCGAGGGCCAGAATCTGTGAATAAAGCCATGGTAGCTGGTGGTGGCTTATTGTCTCTCTCGTTTCCCTATGTCTCAGTCTCATTTGTCTCCCTCACAGTTGATCTCGATGACACAGAGGAACACAAACACTTTGACTGAGACGCAGGAAATAAAATGCAAGTGGATTTGTTTCGGTGAGGGTGAGGGCGTTATTGTATTTTCAATGGTTTTTCCAAATAGGAATTGCAGTGTTCCATCCCTTCTTATATGGAAAATACATAAGGAAAATCCTCCCTCAGTGCCCAACCAAATGCTGGATAATCACTATTTAATGGAAAACCGCCTTTCCTTTTCTTCTTTTCCAGTGAACCAAACTCGTTGATAATGTTTAGAAAATCAGATCGGTTAGGTTTTCGGTTCAGATTGAACAAGAAAATCAAAGAGCAATCAAAATGATTCAACCATTTTTTTAATTTTTAAATTTTTACTAAATATTATTATATATTTTTGAAAAATTTCTAAAAATTAAAACTATTAAGATTAGATTTATAACTAGTATAAATATATATTTATAATATGCTTTAAATATTTTAATATTATATATTTTAATATTTATAACACTTATATTAATTATATATTTTAATATATTTTAAATATAATAATTTTGATCATAATTTGACCATAATCTAATCATTAATCCTTAATTGATACTTTGATCGGTCCAATTTTTTGAACCTTAAAGATATCTTTAAATTACGAAGCTTTTTCCTTATTTTTGAAAAATTGTACTTCCCCTTCTAAAATTAAAAGATATATTACACTTTTATGTTCTTCCTTAAAGGCGGGAAATTCCTATCTATCCAATAACATCACAACACTTGTCATAATTAAGTACAATCACTCTTTAAATCATTGGCCTTCCCACTTGGCAAAAATTGTACTGAAATTCTAAACAAAAAGAAATAATAAAAAGTTGAACAGTTCAAATCCTAGATCGAGTAGTAAAAAAGAATTAGACCACAATTAAAGACCATAATTAAAATAAGAAAGAATTAGGCCTCATAAAATATTTTTATCTTTTGGTCTAGATTATCTGATTTAATATAAACAGACAAACATGAAAATTCCCTAATTTTCTTCCAAAATTATTGGAATGGATATGCTAACAGGGATGTTCATAGACTTGATTCGGTTTGGTTTTAAATTTTAACCAAATTAAACCTAGCTCATTGATTTTGTAAAATTGTAAACCTATTCGATTTTAATTTTTTGACAGTTTGATTCAATTTTATTTGAATAGTTTGGTTCGATTATGGATTATTTTATTTATAATAATTTATGATTTTTAATTTCAATAAAATATATGTAAATATAAAAATAAAAACTAAATTAATTAAAAATATTTTTTTGACATAAAAAAATATAAATATAATATTTTAAATATATAAAATATAATTTTTATAGAAAGTTATTTTAATTTTAATCAAATCAAATTAAATTAATAATTAAATCAAATTAATTAAAATTTATATTTCAAAAATCAATTTAAATATTATTTTTTTAGTCAATATTTAGTCGATATGATTTAATGCGCGAGCACTTTAAGTGCATGAAGCTGAGAGCGAGTGTCTATTTACGTGGATAAGTGTTGGAACAGATTGCATAACGGCAAAACGGATCAGACACTGCTGGATCGATGATTTCATTTGGTTAGGTCCTGAAGAAGACGAGTGGATTTGCTTGCATATCGCCAAATCCTTCTGTTTCCCCTCACAGGCAAAACGGAAGCTTAAAAATGGCGTTTCCCAAACCCTAAATCGAGTACTGCCTGCCATTCTGGGTACTCCGTTCCGTTTAGGCCCTCTTTTCATGGCCCCAATTTGAGGGATTTTCTGGGACGATAAATTTTGCTTCAATTTCCCCTTTCGATTCTGCAATCTCCTCGCCCCTATATTCCTGTCAATAAAGTAAGTATCTATCGTCTCTATCACTCTTTCTTTCCGCTGTGTCTTAATTGATTCACATTACGATCGAGCTCATAAGCATTTCACTATTTTTGTTATTCTTCCATTCTTTCTGGGTTTGATAAACAGGATTTGGTTTAGGGTTCTGACATTGGTTTGTTTAGGGACATTCAAAGGCTCAATTTTCCTGATTCACCGCAATATCTGCCCATTGGATTAAGCGTACGAGATTCATCAATCATGTGTGACGGTGGTGATCGATCCCTCAAAACACGTTAAGTGCAGAAGCTTCCTCTCCAATTTTTGCCCTGCATTCATTTACATTCTATGCATGATCAAATTAACGTGAAACGGAATGCTAACTAGTCTACTGCATTTTTTTCCCCTACAATCTGTGATGACGTGAAAGGTGAAAAATAGAGAAGAAAAACATATATTGTGAATTAGGGATAATAAAGCCCAACTGACCTTGTATGTTATGTTCGTTTGAGATAACTTTTGACCAGGTAACGGAATGGGTTCGAAAAATCTCCAAAAAGATGTGTAGATTTAGGATTATATGTGTCTCTTTAGCTAAGGAGAGTTCTTGACTAAGTGAGCTGCTTACAGTCCTTGGATAGCTGTAAGAGCCCCTCCAGCCAAGGACTCTCCTTGGCTAAGGAGAGATGACAATATCTTTCTTGTCCCAATATATATAAAATAAAATAAAATATTATATATATATATATATATAAAGTATAATATATATCAACAAAACTCTAACATAAATATTGATGTGTTCAAGCAATTCAACATTTTAGGGATTTATGAATGAGACTTTTTTTTTTTAAAATGTTGATGTGTAAATATGTTAACAATTTGATGAATATTGTGTTTTAGTTGGATTTATTTTGTTGAGTATTGTGTGATAAGATTTGTTATGACAAATTTATAAATGTCATCTTATGTAAAAATTATGTTGTTGAATGTTTTGGAGTGGGTACGAGTATGGGATCGGTTGTGCATAGATAGTTCCTATGTTGGTGATAACCATTAGATCAAATTTGATCCAATGGTTGTAGCTTTTCTCACCTTTTTTTCTTATTCTTTTTAAAAAATACAAATATTTTGTTTTTTGTTTTTTAAATTTGACAGTCATTAAATAGACCCTAAATATTACAGTAAACCTTAAACCTTAAACTTTAAACTTTAAATCTTAAATCCTAAATCCTAAATTCTAAATTAAATATTATTATAAACTCCAAATCCTAAACCCTAAATTTTAATTTAAATATTAATATAAATCCTAAAAAATTAAAATTTTTTTTAAAACATAAAACCTGGCAAAAAAAAAATTAAAAGGTGTAAGATTCTCCTTCGAGTAAGAGGAGATCCATATCCATGAGTATGAGGTGGGTGCAGGGCAAAAATCACATATGACAAAATTTTGGAACGGGTAATTCAATTTCTAGCGAGTTTAAAGATAGAACCAAAAAAAAAAAAGCAGGAACAAGACCACATGTAGTTGTCCGAGGCAGGAATGGGTAGTACAAAAACTCGTCTCAATTCGCTTCATTGTCATCCTTACTGTGAATCTATAAAGATAGTATGTTAAAGTTTTATAGGCAATAGAGTTATATACTAGTGTCTTGCATTTTCAATGACATTCTTCAAGGAAATTAGATGTTGGTTGAATGACAAACATGTATATATATATATATATATCCAAATGTTCTGCTATTATGTGACTGAACCTTTTTTTTTTTTGGTTTGCTTGCTGCAATCACAGTTCTTGAAATCGATTGTGCCTCATCAGAGGATGAAAGGAAGAAAAGGCTTGGGTCTTTAAAGAAGGCTGCATTAAGTGCGTCATCCAAGTTCAGGCATTCCTTGACAAGGAAAGGTCGGAGGAACAGTAGGGTTATGTCTGTTGCATTTCAAGTTGAAGATGAACTTGATGCAGAGGAGTTGCAACTCATTGATGCTTTTCGCCAAGCTCTTATCTTGGAGGAGTTGTTACCCGCCAAACATGATGATCATTACTTGATGCTAAGGTAGCCCTAGTTACAACTCAAAAGTTTTTCCTTGGTTTATTTTACGTGTGTTTGGAATGGAGTTGAATAAATAGATGTCTCATTTTGGCCTTTGTCTAATTTTGAGTTCAAAAAGTTAGGCTCATTTTTAAACGAACCTAAACCAATTGGTTGACTCGTTTTTTCGTTTTCTGTTTTTTTTGTAAAAAATATATTATTTAGTATAAATAACCTCATTTTATCACATTTTTATATTTTATAACATTATATTCAATAAATATAGTAAATTTGAATATAAAAATTTTTGTAATTTTTTAAAAATAAATATAGAATTTTCAAATTTAAATATAATATAGTTAATTGAAAAAGAAAATATGAAAAATTAAAATTATTGGTTATTTGAAAATATTAAAGAAGTAATATTTTACATGTATAAATTATATTTAAAAAAATTATAAATTTTTTTAATAAGAAAATTTTAAAATTATATTATATATATATACATACATATATATATATATATATATACATATATATATATATATATATATTTTTTTTTACAAAAAGAGTAGCTTGTAGATCGGCCCGTTTAGTCCCGCATGCCATGACGAGTGATCTTGGTCTTCAATAAAGAAGTTTGTTTATAAATGGACAACCTATTTATCTCTTTAGTTTATGATAGGCTAGCCTATTTAACAGTGTTAATTCAAAGTTGCTTCTAATAAATAGGAATTTGAGAAAGAAATATGATTTAAGAAGTAAGATGAATGTCAAACCAAACAACTATTGTTGTGTTTAAAATCATGTTTGGGAGTCTAAATTAGCTTTTAAAGTGTCCAAACACTAAATCAAACGCACACTTGTTGATATAGCTGCAGTAAACTCATCCATTGATTAAACTGACTAAATGATAATCAGATTTTTGAGAGCAAGGAAGTTCGATATTGAGAAATCGAAGCAGATGTGGGCAGATATGCTTCAGTGGAGAAGGGAATTTGGTGCTGACACTATCATGGAGGTATTCCTTTGGAAATGAGAGAGAAAATTCACTATATATGTATTTCATATGAAGATTTAAGTTGGCACCAAAACTGCAAAGTACAGTTCTTCTATTGTGGCCGTCCATTTTTTTATAAAACGACCACAATTGAAGATAAAAAAAAAACTTAATGGGGAAAAACAATACCTCAAGAGATTAAAAAAAGGCATAATTGAATTATTGAACTCTGCAATTTTAGTGCCAACTACAGAAGATTCAAATACTTTGTATGCATATGGATTTTTTGCAGTTGGCACAGAAATTGCAGAGCACAATTCTTCTATCATGATGGTCCATTTTTTATTAGATGGTCACGATTGAAGAGTAAAAGTTACCTCATGAGAAAAACAAATAATAATAACATAATTAAAAGATTGAACTCTATAGTTTTGGCGCCAACTGCAAAAGATTTACTGCATATGGATTTGGTCTTCAGTTTCTCTGTATAAGACTTTTGCTTTATGTGTCTAACCCTAAATTCTTTGCTCCATCAAGGATTTTGAATTCAAGGAAATAGATGAAGTTTTAAAATACTATCCCCAAGGGAATCATGGAGTGGACAAGGATGGCAGACCAGTTTACATTGAAAAATTAGGTCAAGTTGATCCTCACAAACTCATGCAAGTAACAACTCTTGATCGTTACGTGAAATACCATGTGAGAGAGTTTGAGAGGACTTTTGCTGTGAAGTTCCCTGCGTGTTCAATCGCAGCAAATAAGCATGTTGACCAAAACACAACCATTTTGGATGTGCAAGGAGTGGTACGTATGAAATTCTAAACATTACAAGAAAAATTAAAATTAGAGATGAAATTTATTTCATCTCAAATTCTGTTCCTGATATGTTGTAAATCTATCCCAAATTTATATTTTAAATATTGATAGTCTAGTCATCATTAAAATAAGAAGATTGTAAGTTTCTTATATATAACTGCTAAATAGCATGGTTGCTCAGGGACTAAGAAATTTCAACAAGGCTGCAAGGGATCTCATCCTGCGACTTCAGAAGATTGATGGTGACAACTATCCTGAGGTATTATTTTATCCACATGGGATCTTCTTTTGCTTGTCACCCATTTTGGTTGAAATCATCATTTTGAAAACCATAGCGACACAGTTTGTCGGATTAGAAAATCGGTGAACAGATTTAATGGTTAAAATAAAAGTTCAATAGTTAAATCAGTTTTAGTTTTATTTTTATCTTCTTTTCTAATCTTTTTTATTCATTTTTTGTATTTTAAATACATTTTATGAGTACCAATGTATTATTTTACATATGAGTATATTAGTGTTAAAATATACCGAAGCCTATGGACCGGCCCGTTTAACAACAGACCAAAACGGGTTAAGCCCCTTTTTTTTATTAAAAAAATTAGATTATTTAGTATATATAATAATTCCACCTTATCACATTTTTATATTTTATAACAATATATTCAATAGTTATAATAAATTTGGATATTAGAACTTTTGTAATTTTTTAAAAATAAATATAGAATTTTTAAATTTACATATAATATAGTTAATTTAAAAAATGAAACATTAAATTATTGATTATTTAAAAATATTAAAAAAGTAAAGTTTTACATATATAAATTATATTTTAATATAAAAGATTAAAATTTTTAATTATTTTTAATATTATATTTTTTAAATATAAAATTTAAAATAAAAAAATTTGACCCGCTGGCTAGGCCAAACCGTTTTGACAGTACTACATATGAGTAATATTGATATATTACTTTGTAACTAATCTTAAATTTTATTCTAGTCATTTATTATTCAAATTAGATATTATTGTCAAATGCGTACACAAAATGCTTAATACCCTTTGTAAGTTTGTCAAATATAAAGATAAAAAGACTAGTAATTTACTATATTATATTTTTAATGTATAAAGTTAATATATATATATATATATATATATATAATTACAATCGGTTCAATTACAAATTTAATTAATTATGATTTGATCAATGAATCTTGAATGAATATTTTTACTGATTCAGTGACTATTCCAATTTTAAAAAATCTTGATTGAAATACTTAGATAAACCTAACTTATCAAAGACATACAAACAAAGCCAATAATAAAAAAGACACTGAAATTTGCCCGAGGTAGATTCTAATAAAACATGTGCTAAATATGGTTCCATGTTTATTCAAGGTTTGATTCATATATCTAATTTTGATAAATGGGAACTATCATATATCTAATTTTGATAAATCGAAACTATCAGATCCGAATTTTCTGCGCTGTTAGCCACGGTCAAAACTATGGCTAAAAATGTCTTTATAACCGCAACTACAAAAATTGTTGTTAAAAGTTAATTTAGCTACGGTTAAACTATTTTAGCCACCGCGCGCAGAAGTTTTGTGCGTTATAACAAATCCTTGTCTGAAAATTGTTGGGACCATGTTAATCTTTTCTATATCGTTTCAATTTTCGATAAAATGGCATCTTTTTTATTTATTTACCCTAATTGAACTAAATTCATATATCTTTTTTTGATAAATTCATATATCTTTTTTTGTAGTTTGATAAATTCATTTATCTTCTTTTGATAAATAAAAATTGTTAGGGTCATGTTAATCTTCTCTGTATCATTCCAATTTTATCGAATGTTCCTTCAAGGACATTCATACAAAATGGCATATTTCTGATTTATTTACCCTAATTGAACTTGCATTGTCATTTGTCACAGACCCTGAACCGAATGTTCATCATCAATGCCGGTTCTGGATTCAGGCTCTTGTGGAACACTATTAAGTCATTCCTTGATCCCAAGACAACTGTGAAAATCCATGTGAGGTTTTCTTTTCTAATCTACTTATCAGTTATCACTTTGAAAATTGTTGATTTCTGCTACATAGTTGAATTGAACAGATCAAGCGTTTATTGAACAGGTTCTAGGTAACAAATACCAGAGCAAGTTGCTTGAAATCATCGATGCCAGGTTGATTTTCTCTCTTTCCTCATCGAAATTTTCCATACCAAGTAGCAATTGGACTATAAATGACCCTAAATTTTAAATCTATCTTAAGATCTCAATTTTGACAATTTTATTAATAGTTGAACTATAAATAACCATAACCTGTAAATTGATCTTAAATAAAATATCAATTTTGGCAATTTTATTAGCAGTTGGACTACAAATAATGCTATGTTTGCGTATTTTATTTACCAGTGAACTTCCAGAGTTCTTGGGTGGAACGTGTACTTGTGAAGATAAAGGTGGTTGTATGCTTTCAGACAAAGGACCATGGAATGACCCAGATATCTTGAAGGTAATTTACTGCTTAAAAAGTAACTTTTTCTTCTTTTTTTTTTTTTTTGGTTACAGCAAAAGAAAACATTGAAGTGTTTTCTTTTATTTGGTTAGATGGTACAAAATTACGAGGGCAGATTCAGGAGGAGACCCTTAGCAGGGATTGTTCAGAAAACAATCAGTGAAGATGAAACACCATACAAAACGGTACACTCTCTCTCTCACACACACACTATACATATATATATATATATATATATATATCATAGATTATAAAATTAAACCAAACTTGCCATTTCAACTGATTTGACTAGAAATTGATTACTGGTTTGGTCCAGAAGACCAAAAAACCTACTAGTCAAAGAATCGGTAAACCGGTTGAATCAGTATTTTTGTAAAAAGAAAGAAAAAAATTCATTATTTATAAAATATAATTATTTCTTACACTATAGTATGAAATTTAGTAAGCTTTTATTATTTTATCTTTTTTACTATTTTCTACCATATTATATTTCCTTTTTATTCTTAATTATTTTTTCAGAACAATATTATTTTTGCCACAAGAACAAATAAGAGAAAAAATAAAAAAATAATTATACAAATACATATGTGTGTGCATATATAATAATAATAATAATAATAAGTATGAAAATAATTATTAATTTATTATATTATATATTTTTAATATACAAAATAAAAAAATATATAATTATTACTAATTTGCCCAAATCAATAAATCATGAATTAATATTTTCACTGGTTTAGTGATTGGCCAATTTTTAAACCATATATATACATATATATATATATACACACATATATATATATATATACACACATATATATATATATACACACATATATATATATATACACATATATATATATATACATATATATGTCATATGTGTGTGTGTGTGTATGAAAATGTTATGTACCACATCATGCAAGAAATAGTTCAAGGACAAAACATAGATTAGCACTTTAGCTTGATGCAGCTAATTAATCATCAGGTTGTAGCTGATGATAGAGCAGTAGGTGGATACTGTATGATAAGTGAATTGTGAGCAACTGTTAGAGTAAATTACTAATTTGGTCTATACAACATTATGTTGTCTTAATTTAGTGTTTAAAAGACTATATTTGTTTCATTTGGTCCCTCTTTTTTGTCAAAATAATTTTTAGCAATGGTAGTTTTGTGATTTAGCAACGAAAAGAATCAAATTGAGATAAATGACTAATTTAGTCTCCACAATATTAAATTGTCTCAATTTAGTTCTTAAAAGATTATGTTTGTTTCATTTGGTTCCTCTTTTTGTCAAAGTAACTTTTAGCAACAAAAATTTTAAGACTTATAATGGTAAATTTTATGATTTAGCAACGAAAAGAACCAAATTGAGATAAGTGACTAATTTGGTCCCCAAAATATTAAGTTGTCTCAATTTAATCTCTAAAAGACTATGCTTGTTTCATTTGGTCCTTCTTTTTATCAAAGTAACTTTTAGTAATGAAAACTTTGAGATTTAGCAATGGTAAATTTTATAATTTAGCAACGAAAGGAATCAAATTGAGATAAATGACTAATTTGGTCCCCACAATATTAAGTTGTCTCAATTTAGTCCATAAAAGACTATGAGCCCGTTTGGAAGAGATTATTTTAAACTTATCTAACTTATCTTATGTCATAAGCGCTTATGTGCACGTTTGGAAGAGCTTATAGAAATAGTTTATGGCATGAAAATAAGATGTTTTCAGCTTATTTTCATAAGCTATTCAGAATAGCTTATGAAAATAAGCTGAAAACAGCTTATGTGAAATTTGTCCTCGTAAATTCTTTAATTATAAAAATAGCTTATATATAAGCACTTATATGATAAGCGCTTATTCTATAAGCACTTAAATAAGCTGTTTACCCAAACAGGGCCTATGTTTGTTTCATTTGGTCCCTCTTTTTGTCAAAGTAATTTTTAGCCACAAAAATTTTGAAATTTAGTAGTAGTAAATTTTATGATTTAGCGACGAAAAAACAAAATTGACATAAATACAACATTTCAATGACTAAATTAAAATTTATAATCTTTCAGTTGATGACATAACAGAATGTGGATACTGTAACATAAGTGCATTGCAAATCTAGAACAAGTTTCATTACTTAATGAAATGTGAGACAAGTTTATGACATGAAATTAATTTCTCCCCTGCTTTACTTAGTCAACTTTTTTCTTTTTCCCCCCATGAATTTGCAGGTCATGAAGCAAAATAATGTGCATCAGTACAATGCCCCTGATGTTGAGAAGCCAGTGAAGGCAGCATGGATGAATGCAATGCAAAAGGACAAAATTGTAATCTCCAAAGGTATCTAGTTGTCAAAATTATTCTTGTATATGAGAAATTCTTAAATACACCTACCCAATTGAAGATAAGTAGACGTATAAACATATAAAAAGTAAGAATCTGGATCTTCTCTCGTGCGAACAAGAGAGTCATGTTCCTCAAATTTGGATTGTCCATTTTAGATGGTACGATCCAAATCAAAGATTTTAAAAAAAAAACTCATGAGGTATTTTTTTTTCTTTTGATTTGAACCATCTGATTTGAAATGCATTACCTAAATGAGGGACATGACTCTCATATTTACACCAATAATATAAAGGAATCCAGATTTCAAGGTCCTTCTTTGTGTCTTTCCATTATTAATAAGGTTTAGAAAATCAATTTGATTATTGAATCAGTCAAGACACTAGTTTAAGGATCAATAATTAGATTGTAGTCAAACTTGTGGTATTTAAAATATATTAAAATAATAAAATATATAATTAATGTATATGTTTCAGATAATAAAATGATAAAATATATAATATATAATATTAAAATATTTAAAACATGTTACATATATATATATTTATATTAATCTTAGATCTTTTCTTAATATTTTAAATTTTTAGACATTTCTTTAAAATACATAATAATATTTAGTAAAAATTTAAAAAAATTAAAAAAAGAATCGGTTGAATCAGTTAAACTGACTAGTTTTACTAGTTCAAGATTAGTTCGATCAATTTAAATATTCACTGGTTCTCAGATTCAAATCAGACCGAAGACTTGACTAGTTCACTAATTTTCTAGTCGAACCAGTAGGTTTAATCCTATCTAATCTTGTCCGATCCTCTGAACTATGATTATTAGTTTTATCTACCAATCTTTTGCACATACTCATATCCTCTTCTTGGTCAATCTGGGCCAAATCTCAAGATCCTTATTTTATAAAAAATAATTTTTTTTCAAAAATTAGGACTCCTATTCTGAGTCCATACAGGGTGTTGATATCCAAGATCAAAAAAAATAAAATCCAAAAATTCAAACCGGACCAAGCAAAGAATCCAAACTTAAGATTTAGGTGAGATGTAAAGATCGACCGTCCAGGTGGGTCAAACAGAAAATCTAAACTCTTCTTTTGCACGTTAACCTGTAATAAATAGTTAGTTAGTTAATATGGCTGATTTGAAATTTGATCTCCTCCTTGAACCGCTGCAGATAGTATCACTGATAATACTTGCAAGACTGTAGTTAGGTATAACAGTCAAATTGTTGGTGGGTTCATGGCTGCATTGATGGGAATCATAGCCATGGTCCGCATGCTGAGGCTGATACCCAAGAAGCTCACTGACGCCGCCTTCTATGGCGGCTCGGTGCAGTACGTGAGGACGACAGTGAAAGCATCCACCATTTCCGTTGATGATCACATGGCCTTGATGAAACGCATGGCCGAGCTGGAAGAGAAGTTGACCTCTGCTCTCGCCATGAAACCTTCCATGCCGAAGGAGACTGAACACATTCTTTATGCTACCATCAACAGAGTCAGCAATCTTGAGCAGGAGCTAGCTGCATCCAGAAAGGTATTGTACTGCTGGTTTTTCTTGATATGATTCAATGTTGTCACTCTAATTTTTGGAACCAGCACGGTCATTAACTCGAACTAATTTTTGGATGATTATTAAGTTATTAATCCAACTATCGGGTTACCAAATTAATTGCTGAACTGGATAATATATATATATATATATATGTGCTAATAAATAAATATTAAAATAAGTAAAATAAATAATTTATATGTAAATTTTACAATTAAAGTATCTTAAAAAATGTATCTTAAAATAATTTTAACACATAAATATCATATTTAATAAATAAACAAATACATTAATAAATAAACTCTTCTTTAATTATATTAATAAATTGTAAAAATAAAATTTAAAGTAATTTATTTCTGAATATCTAAATAGTTATTTAGTTATTTTTAACTTTATATGATATCATGAATTTTTTTATTAACATTATTCAACTTTTATGATTTAAAAGTATTTTAGATAATATAATGATATGATTTATATAAAATAATAATATTTTATGTTTCAAAATATTATTATATATATATATATATATATATATATATATATATTTGGCGCATTTATATGATAACCATAATTTGTACCTTTGATAATATTGGTTTTTTTTATGAGTCACTGGATTCAACAATAGTTAAGCCTTTTTTCGCTCCTTAAATATGCTTTAGTTGAAGTTTGTATTAAAATGAAAAAAAAAATTTCAAACCTTTGTTGAACCGCGTCTAGTCAAAACCCAGCTGAATTAATCGAACTTTGAATATAAATTGTATCTCAATTCAATAAGACAATATGAACTAGGCTGCCAGTTACAGGTCTAAAACACTGGTTGTCGCTACTTGAAGATGAAATATGTTAAAAACTCCTCTGTTTTCTTTTGGCTTTAGGCTCTTGATTATGCTTTCGTTAGACAAGAGGAGCTTCAAGCCTCTTTTGACAGGAAGAAGAAGAAGAAAAAGTTTGTAAGTCATTTGAACTCTGATATTACTTTGCTTGAATATTTTACAAATGTTATATTTTTTAGGCAAAAGTACTATTATTGTTCCTTGATTTTGCCTCAAGTTTCAACTTCAATTTGAAATTTTGTTGTGTCAATTTTGTCCAATTTTGTTAATTAGTTTTAATTTTGTCTCTAAATTTAATATTATTTAAATTGTTAGCAATAAATGCTAATGTGCACATGTCAGTACTAACTTATTCAATTATGTATATTCATCTTATATATACACTTAAAATGACAAAATTACCCTCCATTATATCAAATATCCATGTTAGGACAAAGTGAGTAACAGAAGGTAATTTTATAATTTCAAGTGTATTTAAACAACATTGAGCTCAAGGACAGAATAAAATTCTAAAACGAAATTAAAACTTAAATCAAAGTTTAGAGACGAAAATGATACTTTTATCAACATTTAAAATAGCCATATGTGCATGTCAAAAGAATCTTTTTATGAGTGGTTTCACTCAAAGTTCAAAAAACCAAACTGATCAAAACGCTAATTTAAGGGTCAATAAATATATTACGTATATTAAAATATATAATTAATATATATGTTATAAAATTTAAAATATTAAAATATTAAAATATTCAAGACATATTATATATATATATAAATTCTAGATTTTCTTCTAATAGTTTAAATATTGAAGATTTCTTAAAAATATATAATAATATTTAGTAAAAAAAACTAAAAATTTTAAAAAAATTCGGTTAAATCGATTTAAGATTGGTTCAACTGATTTTTCATCGGTTTGTATACTCATAAGTTCACAGGTCTAAATCGAACTAAAAACTTAACTAATTTTCTAATTTTTCGGTTGAACTAGTTAGTTCAATCTGATCCTCTAAGTCATAGTTTAACTTACACAAGCTTCTACTTTTGTTGTCGCAGTTCGGCTTGTCCTTAACACGTTGTGTTACAAGCGGTGGAAGCTCAAAGGATTTGGATGCATGAAATGAAGTTGAGTTTGTAAAGTTTGGTGGCGTTATATCTTCGTCTCCTCAGCCCCATCGATGTCATTGCATCCAGTTCTGTTCTTTGCTTTGTCCTTTATTCGATGAAATTGTGTATATTATATTATACAGTGAAAATGTATATACAAATGTTGAAGAAGGCATCGCGCTTGTTAGTGTAAAGATTCACTATTTGTAGCCTGATCTGATATATATATATATTGAGGAATTAGATCATCTAATATTAAATTTTTATAAAATTGTTGATATTGTATTTTGATTGTTGAATCGCACAGAATAGACAATATCTTGCGCAGTATATTCTGGAGGGTTAGGGATGTCGCCCATTTTACGCAATCCAATAGTCAAAATGCAATGTATCTAATGTTAGAGAATTCAATTCAATATGATGGAAGGCTTTGGAAGTATGAAACTGTATATGCTTTAACTTTTATTATTATCATTTTAGTTATTACTTATTACTTATTTGAAATGTTGATTTTTTTTAAATATATTACAAAATCAGACTGAATTAGTCTGTTTGATAAGAAATCGGTCACCGAATCATTCTAGTTGACACAAAAATATCAATTAGCCAAAAAATGGATTAAGAACTGGTGAAAATTGATAAAATCGATGAGCCAGTAATTGTAAAAAAAAATTTTTTTTTGACAAAATATAATATTTCTCACACTATATGAGATTTACCAAGCTTTTTTTTTGTTTTTTATTCTTTTCTTATATTTCCTTTTTTCTTCTTAAATATTTGTTCATAATAATATTATTTTTGTCACAAAAACAAATAAAAAATAGAAAAGAAATTACATAATAATAATAATAATAATTTACTAAGATTAATTATGGAAATGTTTATTAATTTATTATATTATATATTTTTAATAAATAAAATTAAAATATATATTTAATTATTATCAGTTCAACCTCAATTCGACTACAGTCAAAATAAATTGTAAACCATTACTACTATCCATTCAATGACCAGTCCAATTTTTAAAACATTTGTTTTTTCACCTTTAAATTGATGTTGAAATTGTGTAATTATAATTAAAATTTGACTTTATTGATGAGCAAACTCAGGGGCGTTTGGTATCAAAAAAAAAGTAGGAATTGAAAGGAAATAAGAAAATGGAAAGAAAGAGATAATAGAAAAAGGAGAAGGAAAAGGAAAAAAAACTTGTTTAGTATGCACTGAAAAGAAATGAAGAAAATAAGATTATTATATTTTTTAAAGATAATAGAAAATAAATATAAAAATAATTTATTTTTTTGCCCTTAACTAACCCAAGAGCTCTTAACAGCCAGTCGACCAGCTGCCAGGTGCATGGCAGCTGTCGATCGACTGGCTGTTATAGTACCCAAGAGCCAAGTGTGTATGAAGGAGACACAGAGGACGGGCGAGTAGCTTCGCAGATGAAGGACTAGTGTTCGGAAGCTCCAATGACGACTGGGAACTCATAGTGGAAAGATCGAAGCTCATAGCGGCATCCTCGACAATAGACAGAGCATGGGCAAATGAGTAATTTTATTTTGTTTTCCATCAAAATGATCGGTTTTCCATCCGAAAAGCGATGGAAGCCAAAAACCTAATTTTGATGGAAGAGGAAATTTCAAGTTCCGTTTTCAACTACTATAGTAGGTCATACCAAACCACAAAAAAAAAAAGCTACAATGTTAAAAAGGCGCTTTTCTTTCTAATAGAAAGTCACCTACCAAACGCCTTCTCAGTTTTTGAAAAGAACATTCAAACGGAGAATTTTAGTTTTTTTTTTTGGTGCCATTTGTTTTTACTTTTTAAATCAAGATATCTAAATCTGAATATATGTTTATTAATATGACTGATTAAAATTATTTTTTTAATATCTAAATACATATAACTTATGAAAAAAATCATATTCAAATTATTTTAAAATAAATTAATAACTAAGCATTTATTGTTAACTATTATCTTGAATATGATATGATATTATAAAATTTGTTATTAATTAATATTATTTTTTTAACATTGGTACACATTAAATACATATAAGTAAAATATATATTTAGAGCAATTAATGTTTAAAAAATTTTGTAGACTTTTCATAAAATTTTATTTAACAAGATGTATTTACTTTAGAGCTACTAAATACTTAATTGAAAAAACTTAATAATATAAAATTCAAACGAATTAGATTCAGATGCTCATAACTAAATTCTTACTTAATGTTACGCACCTATATTTTCTAATCCTGAAATGCCGTACTATTGTCAAAAGAAAATTATTTTCATATGATTATTACACTTGATCGCAATTTAAGTTTCAAAATTTTTCTTCTTAATTTATTGATTAATTAATACCTCTTTAAATTAATAAAATTAATGATCCCAATATTATTAATTTATACAGGTTTTACTGTATTTATTAAAATATTAAGAAAAGTAAATACAATACTTAAAATTAAGGAATTGTTAAGTAATAATTTAGTTAAACTGTAATTAAAAGTAGGGTAATTTACCAAAATAAGTAGGCCTTGAATCAATAGGGGCATTATGGGAAAAAAGTTCACACCCACTTCAGAGTAAAGTACTCAGCTTGGCGGCACTCGCGTCAAACCGCGGTTTTCGATTCTTCTTTTCGCTTTCCTTTCTCTCTTCAAAGAGGGAAAAAATCAAAAGCATCAGAAAGCAGTTTTTCCCATTCTTTATCTCTCACACTTCTCAGCTTACGCTTCTCTCTCATATAATACCCATTACCCCAACCCCTCACCAACTCTTTTTTTTTTGTTTTAATAAAATATTTGTTTGTTTTGTGTTATTGATTTTGGTATTATTGATGAGTTGAAGAAGTTAGTGAATTTTGGCGGAAGTTTTTTGTTTAGGTGCAAAAATTCGGGGCCTCGGTTTGAGATCGGTGAGTACCTTCTTCACATTTGGGTGTGGTGAATTTTGCCGGGTAATGTATCTGACATGGCTTCTGCATTTTTGGGAATAGTGGCCAGTGATTAGTTATCATCTATTTGCTTGTTTGATATCTAGAATCTGTTGCATGTGCTGTTTAGGTAGTTCTAGGCAATGTCCATTGATTGTCCATGTATTTCTATGGGATGCTTAAGTAAAGGAATTGGGTCGTTCAATTCTCTCTCTCTCTCTATCTGGTGTTCCTAATTTTTGGTTTTGTAATACAAGAAGCCGGGCAATTTACTTTATTATTATGTGTTTGTGCATTAACATATAAATTTTCGAATCAGTACTTGGTCTGTGATTTTGTTGAAGAATTTGGGGAAAAATATACAGATAAGGGTATGCTATACATCTTAGAATATTAGCTGCATAGTGCATACCCTTCTTGTATTCTTTTCGTTTACTGCTAATCTTTTACTGCACCCGTTTCATTACGTGATGTTTTTGTATACGAGTGATGTCATATAGAGGGATAATTTTAATTGCTGGTTTCAGGTTCCACTGCACTTCCGAAGCAATTGGTTGTGCAGTCCTTGTTTTGAGACATCATCATTAAGTTTCTGTCGGCTTTTAAATTCAGTTATGGCCAGTGATTCTTTTGTAGTGTCCAATGGCAATGTCAATTCACAAGACAATCCACAGAGGACTTACCAAGTGGTAGTGGCTGCAACCCAGGATATGGGCATTGGTAAGGATGGAAAATTACCCTGGAGATTACCTGGCGATCTCAAACTTTTTAAAGAGATCACAACAGCAACATCTGATCCTGGGAAGAAGAATGCAGTTTTAATGGGTAGAAAAACATGGGAGAGTATCCCTCTTAAGAACCGACCTCTTCCAGGTCGTCTTAATGTTGTTTTGACTCGCTCGGGAAGCTTTGATATTGCAACTGCTGAGAATGTTGTTATATGTGGAAGCATGTCTTCTGCTTTGGAACTTTTGGCAGCTTCTCCATACTGTCTCTCAATTGAGAAAGTATTTGTTATAGGAGGTGGCCAAATATTTAGGTATATCCATTTTCCCACCCTTTAAAGTGAAATCTCTTTTGTTCTTTACCCTTTCCCCTATCATATTAATCTCCTTTTCTGTTATAGCTGATAATTTCTGTTTACAGAGAGGCTCTTAATGCACCTAAATGTGAAGCTATCCACATTACAGAAATTGAGACAAGCATTGAGTGTGACACTTTTATGCCTCCAATTGATTCCTCTGTATTCCGGCCATGGTATTCATCCTTTCCTATGGTGGAGAACAACGTCCGGTATTCTTTCGCCACCTATGTGCGTGTGAGGAGTTCTACTGCTGATCCTGTGAGTCAGAATAATGATGCCAATTTTGATAATAGATCAGATTCCACAAAATTTGAGGTCAATAAGTTCTCTTTCCTTCCTAAAATGATTTTTGAGAGACATGAAGAATACATGTATCTGAAATTGGTTCAAGAAATCATCTCTGAAGGAACTTGTAAGGATGATAGAACGGGAACCGGTACCTTGTCAAAATTTGGTTGCCAGGTAATGTCTTTATTGGTTTATTGAAGAGTTGCTATCATTCAAATGCTAATTTCTTATGTCTATGCTTCCACAGATGAGGTTCAATCTGCGCAGAAGCTTTCCTCTTCTAACAACTAAGGCACGTAGACATTTGATATAAGATACTTTTTTTGTGCAAAATAATTTGTCTTTGCTTTTCTTTTCTGCTGTTGTTTGGATTTAATGACATTTTTATATTTATTTTACATTTTGATATAAAAGTTGACACGGTTTACTTATTTGGTTTCTAGAAAGTATTTTGGCGGGGGGTTGTTGAAGAACTTCTTTGGTTTATTAGTGGTTCAACAAATGCCAAGGTATTAATATCTTTCCCAAATTTATACACATGTAGACACATACACACACAAGTACAAAATTTGTTCACCTTTCTCAGCAAGTTCACTGACCAAGTAATGTTAATCAAATACATTCAGATCACTGGCTCAGAATATTTGTTTTGTTCAAATTCTTTATGATCAAAAGTGTTTAATCCGTGTCTCATATCAGATTCTCAAAATTGTTGATGTAATGACTCCTATATCATAAATTTATAATATAGAAGGACTGCTGGTAGAAATTATCTTACCTTACCCTAGTTTAATCTCAATTATTGAAAAAGATATGATTTGTGTCTGTTCATTATGTGTATCAAAGTATAAAAATATGAAATACGTAGAATGTGTTTCACAAGCTAAAGAATCGTGATGAATTTTTTGGTTGGCTCTTTATTGACCAATTGGAAGTCAGGTTTAAGCAGCTGTGGACTCATCAGCTGCTGGCTAATATCTGCTTCTGTTTTCAAAAGCATTTGGGGCCTGGGCTATCCACATAAGCTGGATCAAGCTGTGACGTAAAATCCCGATGGTTCTTATGAAGTCTATTGAATTGAATTCATACTATAGATTGAGAGAAATGACTCTTCCATTATTGTTTAGAATATTGTTAGGGACTTGTTAGTATGGGATAACAAGTCCTACATCGGGTAGTATGGGCTACCTGATGAGGTACTTAAGTGGTTTGGCTCTCCCACCTCAACAGCTAGCTTTTGGGAGCAAGTTCTTCAAGCTGCTTTGGTACTGTAACATTGGTATCAGAGTCTGGTTGTTGACGCACCAGAAAGGATACCTACAGAGGGGTTGACCGTTGCGGACCTACGATGTAAAGCAACACCGTGTAAAGCATTGTAGTGTGCAGCTGCCAGTACGTCGGCTCCCAGGGACTGTGCTATGTTAGGGACTTGATAGTATGGGATAATAAGTACCACATTGGGTAATATTGGGCTGTCTAATGGGATACTTAAGTGGCTTGGCTCTCCCATCTCATCAGCTAGCTTTTGGGGGCAGGTTTTCTAGACTATTTTGGTATCGTAACAAATATGGTTTGAGAGTAGCATCTTTGCTTGTTCCATTACTTAGAACAAAATATTATATGATACTGAGCTAGCTATCAATCAAATATTTCATTTGCTTGTATTTTATATTTTAGTTCTTAATTCTTGAAGAATCTCGTGTTGGTTTAGTGGATGAGATGTTGAAGTCTTCTGAAAATATGTTCAATTGGCAGGTGCTGCAGGAAAAAGGCATTCATATATGGGATGGCAATGCATCCAGAGAATACCTTGACAGGTAACCTTCGACAATCAATTATGATATATACATTATAGTCAGTTTTCTTTTCCTTGCAGTTACTAAATGTATTTTTATATTACAGTATCAGCTTGACAGACAGGGAGGAGGGTGATTTAGGACCTGTATATGGGTTTCAGTGGAGGCACTTTGGTGCCAGGTAGGTGGGTTGTACACTTTCCTCCCTAAGTCATCAAACTTTGTTTTGTGGGGGACTGCTCTGTTTAAATTTCCCATCTTATATTTTATAGGTATACTGGCATGCATTCCAACTACTCTGGTCAAGGATTTGATCAGCTCTTGGATGTTATTAACAAGATAAAGAATAACCCTGATGATCGACGGATCATTCTCTCTGCATGGAATCCAGCTGATCTTAAGTTGATGGCACTTCCACCCTGCCACATGTTTGCACAGGTATGCAGATTCTTTGGGTTTCTCCTTGACAGAAGTGACCCTCCCCTCCCACTCCCCTCCTCTCATTTTTTAAGTTCTCTTTAATTATCTTTGCAGTTCTATGTCGCAAATGGGGAGTTATCCTGCCAAATGTATCAGCGATCTGCTGATATGGGCCTGGGTGTGCCATTTAATATTGCATCTTATGCCCTCCTGACGTGCATGATAGCTCATGTTTGTGGTATGCATGTTATCTTTGCTCTTTGGTATAGTTTCTAGTATGCAGTCAGATATCCACAACTATTATAAATTTTGAGATTTCATGGGGTAGCAAGTGTTGCATGCCATTTATCTAGTTGTAGATGACTATAAGCTAATTACTGTGTGGGACTCTTTACACATTTAGTATATTGTTGATTTCCAGTTACTTTATGCATGCCAACGGTCCATTTGGGATTGTACATGTTCTGGACTCAGCTCAAGCCTTGATTTAGCATTGTTTAATAAATTAACAAATTTGGGTTCAATTGGTTAATTTAGAATCTTAAAGTCTTCTCTACATGGGTAATGAAAAATTTGGTAAAGTAGTTCAGTAAGGGAGGGAGACGTCTTTTTCTGGTGATCATATGCTATCATAAGACAAATACTGAATGTTATATCTGTTAAATCGTTTTTGGTACAGTAGAAGCATGGCATTTCTTATCTGATTGACTGCCATGTCTTCGTGTCAGACCTTGTTCCAGGTGATTTTATCCATGTCATTGGGGATGCACATGTTTACTGTAATCATGTGAGACCTTTACAGGAGCAGCTCCAGAACCTGCCAAAGCCTTTTCCGGTATGTCTATCAATTTCTTTGGAATGCATTTGGTTTGAAGTAGTTGGCTATGAAAAGTATAGCTTCAAGAGCTTCTGTAGTTTATGCCTTTTCAATGTTTACTAATTTCAATTCAGACTTTGAAGATAAATTCAAAGAAGGATATAGATTCGTTTGCGGCTGCTGATTTTGAACTCATAGACTATGATCCTCATCAGAAGATAGAAATGAAGATGGCTGTGTAGGGAAGACCCAATTGATTCTCTGTCCCTTCTTCACGCTGTTTTTGCTTTCTGAAATGAGGCGAGTATGTACCCTAACTTTTCCCAGCCAACTGTATTTTTTCTAATTGAACTCCTGGATTCTATTTCACCCTGATTGTTGTTAATATGAAGGACGTTTATAGAATGTGTATAGGTGCTTTCTTGTGGCCTGTGGACCTAAATTTATTATCAACTTGTCTATTTAGGCTATGTTTGGATAAACAACTTATTCAAGTACTTGTAGGGTTATAGAAGATCTTATGTGAAAAATTTTTATATTATAAGCTCATTTTAAATTAAGTTATTTAGTGTTTGGATACATACTTAAAGAAGCGCTTTTAAATTATGATTGGGGAACGAAAGAGTTAAATGTTTGGTTTTTATGGAATTTTAAATTATGATCGGGGGATTTGCTTGTCTTGTAAAAGTGCAATCCGGTCATGTGAATTTAAATTTTTGCACAAGATTTTTTCAATAAGTTTAAAAAATTAACTTCATAAAATAAGTTAAAAATAATTTTTTGAAAATTAATTAGTTACTTATTTAAACTTATTCAAATATTTTTTTTTCCTCAAAATACTTACACTAATGAAAAAATTCTAATAAATTATAAGTTATGTTATCTATTCGGAGTCTTAAAATACACTGCCGATGCTTTTCCTTCTCAGAGAATATATATCAGATTTTGTATATATATATATATATATATATATATATGGGATTTGTGAAGAGCATTTGTTGTGTGTATTAGAAAATTGGGAACATATCTAGGGACATGATATTTACATTTTTCTCATTTACTGCTCCATATGGCCTTTGAGACTGAAGGGTGATTTATCATTGTGTTTCAAGTGCAATTATTGAATAGACTTATGGTAATTTTATGTAAAAATAAAGAATTGCTAGTTGGACATACCTCAAGCTTCTCAATCGCCGCTGCTTTGGAATCCTTTAGTTCAACATGTATTATCCCAATATGATTTATAATTTTATATGTACAACGTATTTCTCCTTTTTATTTATTTGTATATTGGGCTTAATTTTCTGTTTGAGTTCGGACCCCCTATTGCAATTGCGAGAACTCAAGAGATATTGAAATTCATGATCGGAGGTTTCTTGTGTTGACTAAAGTAAACACTTTTTCGTATCCAACGGTACACCTATTTTTATAAATGCAAGACTGGTCATATTATTGCCTACATCCTGTTCTGATTTGGATGACACTATTACGCTTTGGTGTAAGAATTGGACCGGCTGGTGTAATTGATTAGGGAATTGGTTTGTCTTAACCCCTAAAATATCGAATCACCTAAAAATTGTTCGAATCGAGTAAAAATTAATGTTAAATGAACTGATTTATTTGAATTTTGTTTTTTTTAATTTTTTTATTCTATAATAAGATAATAAAAAAATTAATATTACAGATCAGTCAATTTTGGTACAGATATCAATATATTAGTATTTTATGAATTTGATATTAATGAATAGTATATTGATTAATATTATGTCCTTGTTATTTGATTAGTTTTTACTGTGAATTTTTTATTGTGGATATTATTTTGTGTAATTTGATATCAAATGTTATTTTTAATTAAATTTGTAAATTTATATTTAGTCTTTAATTGTGCATATTATTTTTTAATATTTTAAAGTAAATTGGTTGAACTACGTTTTGATCACGGTCTAATTATTAACTCTTGAACCGGTGCCTCTATTGATTCAATGCTCGAAATTCTACTTGAGCTAATATTTTTGTTTTAATTGTTCAAGTTATTGATATTCACAACATTCTAAGGATTACTTTTAGGAGTAAATTAGTGTTTTGACCTGTGCGATGTACGGATTAACACAAATATCATTATTTTTATTTATTAAATAAATAAATAAAAATAATTAAGATACATATAAAAAATACGTGTATAAAAATAATGAGACATTCAAATCATATTTTACAGATAAAAATGTTTTAATGAGGGATATGGAATTCTTCTAGGAGGAAAATAATAAATCGCCCTTTAATAATGTGTTTATCATCTATTATTTTATTACGTGTATTATTTATGTTCAAAGATAAAAAGTAATTCATGAATTGAGGCACCATTTCTTCTTTCTTGACATTCCGATCGTACGAAATCAAGATTCTATTTAATTTTTTAATGCAGATGATATTAACCAGTGGTTTTATGGAATTTTTAATTTTATAATTAAAATTTTAATAAAGTATGAAGAATGAAAATATAACTTCGTCAATTGATGGTGCATGGATTATTAATCTTTGTCTAGTCAGGGTGATTTCAAAAGTGCGTTTGGTACGAATGAAAGATTTTTAGAAGAGAGAAGAAAAAAAATTTGTTTGATGTCATATAAAGGAATAAAAGAAAAAAGTTATTATTTGGTTTGGTATGAATTTTTTATATGAAAAGAAATGAAAGACGTGGGGTAATTTTATTAAATTGCTTCTCAATTAAAATTTTTTTTCTTATAAAAAAAAAAGCCATCTGAAACCTTCAATGTTGCACATCGGAACTGGTTAGTGGTCAGAGTTAGGGAGCTCTAGTCGCACGTCGATGAGTACCCTTCAATTGAGGGGAAAGATGAAATCTCTGAGAAATAGTTGATGGCAAATTTGTCATCAATGGCTGAAACTCACTTCCTTCCACACGTTAAGGAAAATTCTTTGTACAATTATAATGAAAATAAAAAATCAGTTTTCCATCATGTGGATTTGGTCGACCTCTATTTTTCGGCTACTAATCGCAAGAGAATGTTGATGGTGAGGTAATTCCTGACTACTAAACGTGTCCTAAGTTTTTAATGCTTCAAATTCTAATCTGGTTATAAAGGAAGACATATTTGCACAAATTTCACATAATAAGGTGTCTTATTCCTCAATTTCTTTCTTTAATGGTTGTCGTATTAATAATTGACTTTGAACATAGTTCTTCCTTATATTTTTCTTTATCATTTCCCCCTATTACCACCTCTTCACAAACTTATTACATAAACTATATGAATTTATATTATTTGTAGTTGGAAACTCGTGTTTTAAAAGTCTTTTTAAATTGGATGACTACGTTTGAAAGGAGTCAAAAAGGTATACTTTTTTTTTTGTCCCTTCAATCATGATTATCTAATCCAAAACGAACAGCTACTAACTCCCCTAATCCAGGATACACTCACATAATACTCATATTTCACTGGCCAACTTCAGAATCACTGCTTCTTCCTCCCTTCACTCATGAGCTTCATGAGGCTTCTCAATGCAACTTCTGAGTCCTCATGCTTGAGTAACTCCTCACCCACTTCTGCAGGAGTCACATTGGAGTTCAGCATCATCTGCTCAACTTCACCAAAAAGTGGGTGCTCTGTGATTCCCAGGTAATTGCAAGCTAGGGTTCTGAAACCACTTGGGGTGCAGTATGACATGTGGATGTGCACATCCATGCGACCAGGTCGCAGCAGAGCAGGGTCAAGTTTGTCTCTGTGATTTGTTGTGAAAACTATGATCCTCTCGTCCCCACAACTTGACCACAGTCCATCTATGAAGTTCAGCATTCCTGATAATGTCACCTGTAATGGACAGACATAAATGGATTCAAAAAAATTTAAGTCAACTTTGTTTACTAAAAACAGTAAATTAAACTAATTACATAGAGAATCATCGCGAAACATTGTAATGAAGAACGAGATTCTGATAGTAAAATCGTTCAAGATCGCGATCTTATGGAGGTTTTACTTGCAAGATTACAAGTAAAATTAAAATTGTATCAACATTGCATAGGATTATGATTTTGATTATATGATTGTAATTCTGATTACATCTAATTTTTCTTTCTATTTTTTAAGTTAAAAGCCAAAAACAAGCATTTATTTTCATTCAATGACTTGTTTAATGTATAAAATTTATATTTTGATGACTTTTAAATATAATTATTTATAATATTTTGTTATTTTTGTAATATATAATATATTTTATAAATGTATATTAACATTTAAATAAGTTTGTTCTTGTTTAAAAATTTTAGTCAACTATATAAATATATATATATAATTTATAGAATAATACAATTTTTGATCTGATCTTGCGATTCAACCTATTTTATACATTTTATAATCATATGTTAGATTTCGATCTTGATTATTATAATTGAAAGAGTTTTATACTTTTGAGGTTTAGCTTGGTTCAAACAAGATTAATTGGAGCTTAATGAGTTTTTTAGATAAAAGTGGCTCTAAATTTAAAAAAAAAAAACTAATTTTGTAAAAGTTTGTAAGCATGAGAAATATGACAGGCTAGGCAATCCTTAAATAGGTTAATTATGAATAAGCCTGTAAATATTTTGAAATACACTTTTGAGTGAGAAGTATGATGGAACATACTTGTATTTTTATTGGCCATCCATGATTGACTAGTATACTTAGAGTTCATCAATATTTAAAGCCATGCAAGCAAAGATAATAAATCCTTTCCTAGAAGGTATCATCAACGTTGTAAACAAAAAAGAAATTGACAAAGTACTTTTTATGTCTATAATGTTTATACTAAATTTTAATTTTATTCTTAACATTTTTTTTACGTTAGTTATGTTTTACATATTTTATCTTTGTTTCAAATTTATTATTTTTATTAACGTCGTCTATTTTATTGATGAAAAATACTAAGCTCGAGTTGCGTGAGGTGTGTCACGTGAACTATTTAGTCAGTATTTTTAGTTAGTAGAATAAACAACGTTAGTAAAAAAAATATATTTGAAAAAAAAATAAAATATATAGAATATAATTGATAAAAAAAATGTTAAAGATGAAATTAAACGTTAGTGACGTAAAATATACTTTTGCCAAAGGAAATTCAACATAGGCAGATAGTTAAAAAAATTATATTAATAGTTTAATTCCTAAAAGATACATAGGTTGATTTGTCTAGTTCTTGAAATTTTAACTCTACAAGATTTAGTTTATAAATATTGTGAATTCATTGAATACCAGTATTAAATTAGTCTTTTAGAGATAAACAAATACACAATTTAGTTCTATAGAAGAACTAATCTGTATTGAATTTGTAATTATAGAGGCTAACTAGTAAAACGCTTAAATTTTAGGGACTAAACAAGAAAAAATGTATCTTGAGGGACCAATTTGTTTATATACTCAAAAAAAGGGACAAGATTAACAATTTAATGCTTAAAAGATACATGGGTCAATTGTTTATCCCTGAAAATCTAACTCTATATGATCCAGTTAATGAATGTAATAAAATCGTTAATCACCATTATTGAGTCAATTTTTAAAAAATAATTAAATTTACAATTTAGTCTTATAAAAGCACTAATTAGTATTAAATTTATAACTATCGAGACTAACTTTTTATAACTCTAATGTTATTTTTTGTTTCAGTTATGTCCTAAATGTTTTATTTTTGTTTTAACTAATGTCGTTTATTCCACTAATGGAAAATGCTGATTAGGTGTTTAGTAAAAAGTGTAGATTTAAAACAAAAATGAAACACATAAGACTACCCTAAACCTATCATTTTTGCGTCTATTATATCTTACATGTTTTATTTTTACTTCAAATATATTTTTTTTTAACTAACAGCTCAATCAACATTTTTTGTCAGTGAAGTAGACAGTATTAGTAAAAATGGTAAATTCAATATAAAAATAAAATAAGTAGAATATAAACGAAAAAAAAAAAATAGAGACAAAATTAAAACTTAATGTAAACGTTAAAAACGTAAAAAGTATTTTTACCTAACTTTTAGAGACTAAACGATAAAAATTATATCTATTAGGGACCGTTCTGGATGTTAGTCTTGAAAAAAAAAATACCTTTGATTTTTGGTCGTCAGATGGATCAAATGGATGGGGGATTACAGCCTCATCTTCTTTAGCTTTTGCAGTTGCAGACCTCTCATGCAGTTCAAGGGAACAATCAATGTCCTCCACCACAAGAATCGATCTATTCCCAGTACCAATCAACAGCTGCCTCAGCTCAGAATTACGCCTCAGATCAGTGAGCTCCAAGTCATACACATCAAAATTCAGATAATTCGCCATTGCTCCAATCAAGCTCGATTTCCCTGTTCCTGGAGGTCCGTACAACAAGTACCCTCTCTTCCATGCCTTCCCCACCTTCCTGTACAAATCCTTCCTCTGCACAAACCTGTCAAGATCCTCCATGATTGCTTGCTTCGCCTCCAAATCCATGGCCAGTGTGTCGAATGTCGCAGGATGATCAAGATTCACTGACTGCCACATTTCCCTGCGCCTTCCATGATAGTGAATCCCGTCCCTTCTTAGGGTATGGAGTTTCAGTGTTTTTTGCTCTTCCTTTGCCTGTAAGAAAATTAACATAAAACATAAACAGCGGAGAGATTTAATTTCTAACCATTGCTACTAAGATGGTAGCTAATAGAATGATTCAACAAACACGCAAAAAACAGAGAAGAAAAATATGTAACTGAAAATACAGGAGAAACCGAAAATAAATAAGTATAATAAAATATATAATTGCTCTAAATTGGATTGGGTCGTTTTTCTTGTCTTACAGACTTTTAAATTTTTTTTTCTTTTCCAGTTGCACTCTCAAAAAAATCTGGTTGGATCATAATTTGATTTGTCACATGAATCAAGACACTCAGCAGTCTTACATTCAAACATTGGGTGTCACAATTTTTTCTATCTAGAATATGCGTGTAGGTTGAGGTTGAGCCTTCGAGCTTCGACTTATGCATACGGATCCACTCTAGTACACAAGAGATAGCCACGTTTAAATTTATTTTTAGTCATAGTTTTCTTAGTTACAGTAAAAATTGTGACTATAAGTATATTTAGGCACAATTAAAACTGTGGCTATCAACACATATGACTCTCTTATGCGCTAAAGTGGATCTGGACGCCTGACTTATATAACCATTAAAAGACATTGGTTTAGTTAAGGGTGTTTAGCGGGTTTGGACAGTTTTTAATACTAAACCAAATCAAAATGGTCTGAAAGGAAAACAAATGGCTCAGTTTGGTTTTATATGTAAAATAAAACCAATCCAAATCATAATATGGTGATTTCGACATTTTGGATTTATATTTGGGTCTCCGCTTCTTTGGTATAATTTATTTATTTATTTCACTTTTTCACAATTTTTGTCTGGATAAACTAGAAAAAAAAAATTGACGGTTTTGTTTTAGCCTCTACTAATACTGTATATAGTATTAATATTTGTATAACAAACATTGATTTATCAAAAAAAAATCGCATTAGTTTATTTTTTTAATTGTCATATATAGTATTTGATTATATATATATATATATATATATATATATTATGCAGTTTAGTTTGATTTACAAGGGTACTAACCAGAAAAAGAACCAAACCACTCATAAACTACAATTTTCAAACCAATTAAAATTGATTATCAACCGGTTTTAATCCCCTTTTGTTCAATTTGGTTTTGATTTAGTTAAAAGCAAGATTCAAAAAATCGAATTGATCATTGAATCGATCGAAATACCGATTCAAGAGTTAATAGTTAAACTGGTGATAATTAAAATATATTAAAATATTAAAATATATAATCAATATATATATCACATATATTATATATATATATATATTATGCAGTTTAGTTTGATTTACAAGGGTACTAACCAGAAAAAGAACCAAACCACTCATAAACTATAATTTTCAAACCAATTAAAATCGATTATCAACCGGTTTTAATCCCCTTTTGTTCAATTTGGTTTTGATTTAGTTAAAAGCAAGCTTCAAAAAATCAAATTGATTATTGAATCGATCGAAATACCGATTCAAAAGTTAATAGTCAAAATGGTGATAATTAAAATATATTAAAATATATAATTAATATATATATCACATATATTAAAATATTAAAATAAATAATAATAAAATATTTAAGATATGTTACAGATATATATTTATAATTGTCATATATCTTTTTTAAATAACTTAAATTTTTAAATTTTTTTAAAAATATATAATAATATTTAGTAAAAGTTTAAAAAAATTAAAAAATTAATTAAATTAAATAATTTTATCATATTTAATTAATTTTGTATCGATTTAAACAATCACTTATTCACATATAATAAAAAATTTAACCAATACACTAATTTTTTAATTAAAATCTAAAACCTTGAGTGATCAAAAGACATCTGGTTGTAATAGCTTTGAACACCCATAAATTTAGACAGCACAATGGCATTGAATAAATAGCTGTCAACATTACCTCCTTGGCTTTCTCCATCACGTACGGCAAGTACTCGGCAAACACCATATCCTTATACTTCTTATTGAAATATAATTCGTAGTACTGGAGCTCCGATTTCATGCCGGAGCGATACTCCGATCCTGGGACTTGAATGTACTTCGTTGGAATCTCTTTGGAGACCAATTTCCATCTGAACTGAACCCCCTTGAAATTCTCGACTATTTCCTCGTTCCTCTCCATCACCACCGAAATCTTGCTCTCCTTCTTCGGCATCGTGACGCGAAATCTCTTCGTGTTCGGAGCGATCTGTGGTCTCAGATAAACCTCCAAGGCCTTGAAGAGGTGGTTGTCGCTCAGACCCTCATATTCATCGACGACGAGCACGAATTGAGACGAGAACGAGCCGAATAGTCTCCGCAGCTTGAAATAGACGTAATTCTGAAAGTCGCGAGGGAGGTACTCGCGTGTGAGCGAGCGGAGGAGCATGGCGGCGGTGGCGACGGAGGCGGCGGTGGAGATCATGGTTTGGGTTGAGGGGAATTGGAAGGCCTTGAGACTCATGGTTGGGTGAAATCGGAGAGCGTTTAGGGTTAGGGATTTGGTTCGATAGAAAGGAAAGAAGAAGATGAAGGTTTTGAAGACGAAGATGGTCAATTCGTCGTCGTTTCGATGGGCATTTTTCTGGTTGACTACTTGACTCTTGCTCAATGGAGGTCGCCTTCGTCTCTGCTTCGTTGCTTTCATTGTCCAACAGTCACTGGACGCGATTCGCTCGTTGGTAATATTTAGAGTAAATTATTAATTTGGTTCTCAAAAAATCACAATAATTTAACTTTAGTCCCTAAAATTTTGTTTGCTTATATTTAGTCCTTATTTTTGTCAAAAACTTTTAACAACAAAAATTTTGAGTTTTAAGAGCAATAAATATTATGATTTAAAGAACTAAATTTAAACTAGTATAATCTTTTAAGGACTAAATTGAATATTTGTTTATATTTAGTCTCTATCTTTGTCAAAGTGACTTTAACAAAGAAAATTGAGCTTTATAGCAGTAATAAATATTGTGATTTAAAGAACTAAATTGAAACTAATATAATTTTTTAAGACTATATTTAAATACTTGTTTATATTTAGTTCCTATTTTTGTCAAAATGACTTTTAATGATTAAAATATTGAGTTTAGTAGCAATAAATATTGTGATTTAAAGATTTAAATTGAAATTAATATAATCTTTTTGGGACTAAATTAAAATGCTTGCTTATATTTAGTCTCTATCTCTGTCAAAGTGACTTTTAACAACAGAAATTTTGAATATTAGCAACAAAAAATATTGTGATTTAAAGGACTAAATTAAAATTAATATAATTTTTTAGGGACTAAATTAAAATATTTTCCTATATTTAGTGCCTATCTCAGTTAAAGTGACTTTTAATAATGGAAATTTAGAGTTTTGGCAGCAATAAATATTGTAATTTAAAGAGCTAAATTGAAAATAAAATAATTTTTTGGAGACTAAATTAAAATACTTGATTTTTTAAAAACTAAATTGAAAAAATTGTAATATTTAAGGATTCAACCAATAATTTTATTGTAATATTTATGTTTGTATTTTGAGTAAATTACTGATTTATCCTGAAATATTACAATTTTTTTAATTTAATTATTAAAAGATTAAATGTTTCAATTTAGTTTATGAAACATGATATTTGTCTCGATTTTGGTCTTATTTATTGCTAAATCACAAAATTTATTATTGTTAAATCTCAAAATTTTTATTATGAAAGTCACTTTAATAAAAAGATGAACCAAATTAAAATAAACACAATTATTTAGAAATTAATTTGAAACACTTAATCTTTCAAAAACTAGATTAAAACAGTTGTAATTTTTTGAAGAGCAAATTAATAATTTACTCTTTTTAACAGCTATATGAACTATTTTATTAATAATTTAAAGGTAAAAGTATAAAGGATTTCTTCAATTTAGAAAACTATGCAATTTGTTCTTCTCAATTTTAAAAATTGAAGAATGACCACTCTATTAGTTATTTTGTCAAAAAAAAAATGTTGTTTGTCCATACAGATTAAAAGTAACCAATTCTGCTTAAAATAAATTGGACTTGCAGTTCTAGTTGGCAAATAATGACTTTTTATTTTTGCCATTTTTTACATTTTTCTACAAAAGTACTTTAAAAAAGATGGCATAAATGTATTTTTGTATTAATTTGATATTTTAAACTTATATCAGAATTTATTATAATATAAGTTAATTTAAATTTTATCTTGCATAAAATTAAGGATTGGGCAAACTTTACTTGCAAGGCCAGGAGTGCACATTCTTAAATTGTTAGGTTGAAAAAGACTTTATTTTATCACTAAGGTTTTGAAAATTGGACTAGTCATTGAACCAACAAAAATACTGGTTTAAGGGTCAATAGTCAGACTATGGTTGTACCAGTCTATTTTAAAATATTAAAAAAATACACATAATTAAAGACTATAAATATAAATTTATAAATTTAATCAAAAATAAAATTTAATGTCAAATTATACAAAACAACATTCACAATCATAAGTTCATAGTAAAAATTAATTAAATCACAAAGAAATATTATTAATTAAGATAATATTCACTCATATCAAATTTATAAAATATCAAGGTCTCCATTAAAATTAATTGATCTGTAATATTAATTTCTTCAGTACTTAATCATAGAGTAAGCAAAATTAAAATGTTATACAAAAATCAAGTAAACATGGTTAACTAGTTCATTTAATATTGTTTTATCTAGTTTAATCGATTTTTATCTAGTTTAATTACTCACTAATTTTATAAATTATTCCAGACTGATATGCGATTGAATCGGCCAGCTGATTCAATTCTTAAAACAATACTTATCACTCTCGATTCAAAACTACGAGGGCAATTACTCTCACAAATTCAAAGGTCTCACATAGATAGACAGACAGTGAGACTAATTTTATATGTACATATGAGTTTTTAATCATGAAAAAACTTTATTTTAATTAAAGTACGAATATTAGTGGCTGCGTAGTTAGACCATAAGAAAATGTCTGGCAATTTCTTGGTTTCACATTCAAAATTCTTCAACATTCATTCCTTCAACTTTTTTGTTTGAGTATAATACTGATTTGGTATTTAAAAAATTATTGTTATTTTAATTTAATTTCTAAAAAATTAAGTGTCTTAATTTATATTTTAAAAGATTAATTTTATTTTAATTTGATCTTTTTATTTGTCACAATAATTTTTAGCAACCAAAAATTAAAATTAAATTGAGACAAATATAATTTTTTAAAGACAAAATTGAGACTCTTAATTTTTTAAGAAATAAATTAAAAAAAATTGTAATATTTTAAAACTAAATCAACAATTTAGTCCCTCATTTATTTAAGTCTCTGTTTAGGTCAATGGTTGAACATGTACCTATGAATTATTGATATGTAGATCTTTCTGCAGTAGAGAAGCTTCTTGGAAAATAACTATGAAGGACTCTCTTTTCTGTTTAGTCTTTTTTGACTTTTTTTTTTAAAATTTTTCACTAGTAAATTTTACTGGAGGTAATTCTAAGGGTTGCTTTAGAAGACATGAGCATAAACTATTAGAAATAGATTGAGTCAATCATCAAATGACACATAAACATGTCAAAGTAATCTTATTGAAGAATGTATTTAACATGGTTATATATTTTTCACAATTAATTTAATTTATTTATTTTTAAGATTGAAACTACCTAAAATTCTTTTTTCTAAATGTGAATATGTAGAGTTCTTTCCCTAAAGAAATACCTAAGAACCTTCTAGTACACACCTAAGTAGTGCAATGAGCAAATAGGGACATATTAAAGTGAGTATGTCAATGGATTCTACTATAAAAAGGAAAAAAAAAAGAGAGAAAAAGAAGAAGCTAATTTTAAGGGAAAAAAAAAGAAGAGAAAAAGAAGAAGCTAATTTTAATATATTTTTATTGGCTTGATATACTTTTTCAAGCAAATTCTCACAGTTCAAAGAGAGGAAAGATTCACTAACTTGGTGATTAATGTAAAAGTGGGTCAAAAACCATAAGTTGCCGTCCATATGCAAATTTACAAGTTTTAACCACTTGAAATAAATTTAACGAGTCATAGTAATAGTGACTATTTGAAGATAAAGATTCAAAGAAAATTTTACCTTTTACACTTATAGTAAGTTAGAAAGAGATTAGTTTTTTTTGTCATAATAAATGATGGATTCATTTGATAAAATAAAACAAACTAATTAAAGTCACACAATTGTTTTAATGAGAGAATCTAACAAGCCCTAATCATAAACATGGAAGAACATTGATTGATCATAGTGGTAGTGACTGTTTAAACTCTAAAAATGACAAATATTTTATTATTGAAACTATTAATTTAAATAGGGCTCTATCATTTACACTCAGTAGCAAGTTTGAAAAAATTAGTTAAAGTCACACTAGTGATATTAAAAGCAATCAACAAATATGTCACAGTTGTTTCGATAAGAGAGTCTAGCAAGCCCTAATGATGAGCATGGAAGAACATTGGCTAGTTACGATGGTAATGAATATTTTAACTCTTGAAACGATAAATATTCAATTCTTGAAAATGATAATTTGAAGAGAGCTATACTCTTTACACTCATAATAAATTTAAAAGCAACTATTAGTTTTTTTTTTTATCGTATTGAGTGAGGGGGACTTTTAATAAAACAAAATAAACTAGTTAAAGACACACTCATGACATTAAAAGCAATCAACAAATATCTCACTATTGTTTCAATGAGAGAGTCCAGCAAGCCCTAATCACGGGTTGGAAGTTTCATTTCATCCACAAAATATGAAAGGAACAAAATGAAAAGTAAGAGAGAAAAAGAAAGCTACGAGTCACCACACTCTATTCTCCAATTAAAAGCAACACAAAAAAAGAAAATTTGTCATAAGTGGCAGACATTCATAGAACTTGCTCCCACAAATATGTTCCCTCTCTCTCTCTCTCTCTCTCTCTCTCTCTCTCTCTCTCTCTCTCTCTCTCTCTCTCTCTATATTCTACAATTAAAAGCAAAACATTAAAAAAAAAATTTGTGTTAAGTAGCAGACATTCGTAGAACTTACTCCCACAAATATGAGTATTTATAGATTTGGTTTGATTTGATTTTAAATTTTAATCAAATTAAATTGAGCTCATTAATTTTATAAAATTATAAATTTATTCGATTTTAATTTTTAGACCGTATGATTCGGTTTTGGATATTTAGTTTATAATAATTTGTGATTTTTAATTTTAATAAAATACATGTAAATATAAAAAGAAAGAGACTAAATTAATTAAAAGAAAAAGATCAAATTAATTAAAAAAATTTAGTTCAATTATATAAAGTTAATTTGGTTTAGTTCGATTACTAACAACAAAATTGAAATATTAAAATTCATATTATAAAAATTGATTTGGACCTCCTTATATTTCAACTATTTTGGTTGGCCTAAAATTTGTTACCTCTATATATATAAAGTTGGTTCAATTTAGTTCAGTTACTTACAACATAATTAAACTAATAAAAATTTATATTTTAAAAACTAATTTAGGCCTCCTTATATTTCAACTAGTTTGATAGGTTTGAATCTGCCTAAAATATGTTGCCTCTATATCCTTCTCTCTCTCTACTTTTTTATATAAAATAGATTTAGTTTGGTTTAGTTATTAACAATAAAATTAAACTAATTAAAATTCATATTTTAAAAATTGATTTAAACCTCCTTATATTTCAACAGGTTTGGTAGGTTTGATCTAGCCTAAAATATGTTGCCTCTCTCTCTCTCTCTCTCTCTCTCTCTCTCTCTCTCTCTCTCTCTCTCTCTCTCTCTCTCTCTCTCTCTCTCTCTCTCTCTCTCTCTCTCTTGGCTTTTGAAGAAAAGATGGAACTCTCTTGGCTTTTGAAGAAAAGATGGAATTGCTTTTGCAGATAGGACAGGAAGAGCACAATTCCAGAATAATCTATAATGAAATTGCTTTCCTCCTAGTTGCTAGCTTTTCTTTCTGTTCTTTTATTTATTTATTTATTTTTTAAATTTTGAGTGGTCCAGTTGATTATTCTTCTGACAACAATGCATAACAAATGAAAAATAAAAAAGGCATCTATATTATGGGAAATTTCTTTATTTTTTTTTTCAATTATTGTTTCAGTTCTTATACTTTGAATTAATTTGCAATTGGATTTTTATAATTTAATGAAAAATTTTTAATTAGAATTTTGTAGTTTCAAATATTTTTTAGTTTCTATAATAAATTTTTTGTTAATATTCTGTTAAATTTTAGCACGAATTATCTATCTTGGTGTTCGAGATTTGCATTATTTAAATCAATTCACTGAAACTACTTAACATAAATTGTATCATATATTATATACAAGTGAGATAATTTAACTGAAAAAATATATTTTTCCTTCTCTTTTTTTATTGATCATTAATATTCCTAGTGTCAATATATACATACATAACCACTTAAAATTTTCAACAAAGACAAAAGTTTAGCAATAAGGTTTACATTAAAAATTTTATAAAATTATAAAGATCTAATTACAAATTTTTAAACTATAGAGATCAAATTTAAAAAAAATAAAATAAAATAAAATTATGAAGATTAAGAAAACAATCCTGCATAAAGATTAGTATAGAAACGTGGCTTAAAAAATCTCTAAACAAAACAAAACAAGCTCTTTAAGATTCAGGAAGATTTGAACTCTTAAAGTTTGCATGATTGCAAAGTTGTTATATAAATTTTCTATCGTTGACATTTTCTAAATTCAATATAGCCTTTGAATACTAAAAGAAAATTTCTCTCATAATTGAAATGATAAACACAAGCCAAGCTCTCTGAAAGAGCATCAAACTTCAACCTTTTGATTCAAAATTTATAAACTATGCATACAATCTTGTTCACTTTTTATTACAACTACATTATATTTTATATAATGAAGAAAAAAAAGTGAAAACAAGCAATCCCATCCCAATTCAGATACAGTAAGCAATATACAGAGTGATGATTCGCAGTTTGATAAGAAAAGCTTTCAGTTTTAATCTATGGAGGACTCTTCTTCCATCCTAAGCTTCTGTTGTCTAGCAATGAAAGCCTCTATGGTGCGACGAAACTCGTCGTTGCTCATGCAATCCTCAGGATACAAATCCCCTTTCCGGCGACTGCCGGTCTCTGATCGTCGGAGCATGGGCTGTGATCTCCCATTTTGCACCGTGCAGCTTGAATTCTCACTTTGACACCTTCTGTAAACTTTCAATTCCACGCTCATATTTGCCTCCCCTGTTTTTTTGCTCTGTTTTTCTCTGTTTTTATCCTCTGTTCTGATGATCTGCTTCATGCTCTGATTTTCTCGGTACTTGATGTGATTTCCATCCATTCTTTTCTCTTTCTTTATGATCTGATTTTCTGGGAAATTATTGTTTTGATCTTGATCAATTCTTGAGCTATCTTTCCCATACTCTGCTTTTCTGCTCTGTTTTTCCATTTTCCTTGAGCTACTCTGGATGAACTCAAGATAAAAATCAGGCTCTGAACTACTTGAAGAAGAGCCCTGAGCTGGGAAATGACCTGAGAGGGCGAACAATGCGACGACTATAGCATTTCCGATCACAAAAACAATGCCTGGACTCACCACAAAGATTGAGAATTCTCGAAAATACTGGCTTGAGTTCTTGATTGCAGTTGGGAGCTGAAAGGAGAGCCTCAAAATCAACACCATTATCACACAAGCCTCTACAAACCGAAAAAAGTTCGCAATCCTTCGGAGCAACCAATTCTTGTGGATTGCCTTGGCCTTCTCTACTTTGAGGTTACTGTATTTGATCGAGCCCATGTTCGCAAAATTTGAGAACAATCAAGGAAATTTTACTCGAAGCGATCGACGCGAGCCTTCTCACATGAAAGGGATCGGAAATTTGTTGGGAGCAGCCGGATAAACCATGTATTTGGAATTAGAGAACTGAGAAACTGCAGCTATAAGAAACACTGCAGCAATTTTCAAACTTGAAAGCATGGAAACAGAGTAAGAGGAAGAAACAGAGTTTGAATCTCAAAATGGACTCTGTTTTGAAAATGGAAGAAACAGAGTTCCTCTGTTTTCAAAGTGGGAAGTAAGTGGTTTGAAATTTTTTTTCACAAATGGATTTCTCAAATTGGATGCTCCTTCTTAAATTTATAGACTAGTTCCTATCCTTCTTACCCTTTTCAATATTCAATTATTTCCTTTAGCTTTTCCTTTTTCTATCAATCACATTTTCTCTTTGCTTTTAAGAACAGGGCATCTACAAAAAATCAAATATATAGTTTAAATATCAAAACAGATAAAACAGAATTTATTCCCACCAAGAATTTTGATCTATTTTCATTTAGGCATGCTTGTGGTTAATGGAGATAGATATTTTGCACAATGTTGAACCTTTTAAGTAAGGTTTAGAAAAATTAAACCAGTAAAAGCATCGATTCAATGGTCAATAATTGGATTGTAGTTGAATTGCAATCGAACCAGTAATACTTAAAATATATTGAAATATTAAAATATATAATCTATAATATTAAAATATTTAATGCATATTACAAATATATATTTATATCAGTCTTAAATTTTTTTAATAGCTTAAATATTTGAAATTTTCTTAAGAATATATAATAATATTCAATAAAAATTTTAAAAAAATTGAACCAGTTGAATTGATATTTTTTTACCAATTTAACTAATTTTTTTACCGATTTTTAGTTCAAACCAAATCGAAGACATGACTAATTTATCAATTTTCCTGTCGAATCAGTCGATACCGTGCTTTTGAGTTGATTCCTCAGTTGAAGAACAGGCGAATATGAACAAAACAATGTTATTTCCTAATAAACTAGAGATGAATGTTTAATAATTTATAATTAAGTATTAAAGAAGCTTTTTAGTGAATAGAAGTTTGTCGAAGCTACTTTACTTTAAATAACCCAAAAATTAAGAACGAGAATCCTAAATTGCACTGTGTTCTATTTTTTGAATAGTATACAAGAAAGACTTTTTAACATATGGATAATGATATTTTACACTACTCTCTTTGTTAGGTTTACTTTACATTATTAAGACAAGTTGATAATCAACTAGAGAAAAATAATTAAAAAAAATCCTTACCAACACTTGATATATAAAATAAATAAAATTCATTATAAATTAATGTATATATACACACACAAAATAAAGTCGGACATATTTTTTTTAATAAAATTCACCTTTAAATATGGTTACATATTTATACATAATTAAGTCAATAATTTGGTTTATTTATATTTTAGAAAAATTTTACTAATCTCCTTCGAAGTTTGATTAAATTTGATTAAATTACACTTACCGGTCTTCTAATATTAAATATTACACTCAGGTTCCTAACATTTTAATATGTGTTAATATAAACTTTTTTCTCTAATTTACTCTGGCAAATTAATTAATTTTTACACAATACGAAGCTGTAATTTTATTTTTGAAGACGATTAATTTAAAATTAACATTTAATACGAAAACCGTAGCTTTATTTTTAATATGATAGTAAAAATTGTCAAATAATTTTATTATCACAAGAAACATATATTACATGAAAGGGTGATTTCACTGACAAAAAATAAATTACCTGAGAATTGAATGTAATATATAAAATTTTAAAATTAAAAAAGAGGTAATTGAAATTTAATTAATCATCAGGTTTTATAAAACAAGTTATTAATTTTTTTAATATTATAATTAAATGATGTTTACATCTATCCGCAATCACTTTAATTATTTCACTTCTCCATCAAAGGAAGGCAAAGTGCAATAAAAAGTAGGTAATCAATAAAAGTAAAACAAAAAAAAAAGATTAAATAGCAAAAGGTGAGGTGGCAATTTCTTATTGGAAAGCATGGTAGTTAATTAACATAGAACCCACTAATACGGATTAACTCCAGTATTAAAACCACCGGTCCCTCCCCAACCATGATTAATTTTTCTTTTTATTTATGGACTAATTGTCAACCTTCCGATTATAGATCAAACAACTGATAAAGGAATCGGTGACTCCAGTATTAGAACTAATTCGGTTCGCACTAATACATACCTAATCTTACTTATAACCCATTTCTTACTTGGTAAGAAAATGCCACGCTCTTGCCTTGTCCTTCTTTCTTTCTTTTTATAATATTCCCTCAACACTCATAAAAAGAATAAAAGGCCTTCAAAATGGTCCCTCACTTACTCACACTTATGGCTTTCCACAATGCTTGACCCTCTGGACAGTGCAAAAGGATGCAACTTTTGATGGAGCGTGGCGAGCAGTTATATTATGAGTGGACTGTTTGATTTCTGGTGGATAAAAAATTATAGTTGTTTTAATTTAGTCATTAGATTACCGAATTGTTAAACAGGTTAGCGTTGGAAAAATCACCATCTCCCTCTTGAGGTTTTTTTTTTATTTGGCTTGGATAAAATAGAACAAAACATAATCACAGCACACAAGAATTAATGTGAAAACTTCAAAAACGAAAAAAAAAAGTATCATTGTTAAAAAAACAAAATAAAAATTTATGTGAAGATGTTCACAACACACATTTTTCTCTCAAACACCTCACGGCTCCAATACATCTATGTTCTTTGAAACAAATATTTAACTTATATCTCCCAATAATTTTAGCCGATATCAATCCACTTACTTACATTCAAATATAATTGGTCGGTCTAAAAATTTTTCTTTAAAATAATTTTGTTGAATAATTGGAATAGCCCGATCCATTTGACTGGGCCAAGCCCATATTAACATCACAATTGAAAGATCAAACATTTAAATTTATAGATTATGTTTGTTTTAATTTTATCTTTTTATCTATCAAAGTTTGTGACAACAAAAAAATATATGATATTTTAATAACAAAAATCTTGATGATTTAGTAACGAAAGTAAACAAATTAAGACAAATATATATTTTCAAAGAGTGAATTGAAATGTTGAATCTTTTAAAAATTAAATTGAAACACATATAATTTCTCAAGAATTAAATAGGTAATTTACTCTTATATTTCTAAAATTTTTTGAGATAAAAAAGGGTTTTGTACTTGTACATCTTTCTTAATGATTCCTTTCCCATCCATTTCTTACGATATTTTAGGGTTTTCATGTGGATATGGTTTCTGATTCTGAATTATTGAACGAATAATTGCTTAAACCAAAAGAAGCACTAGGGATTGCATTAAATTGAGGTGTCTTCTTCAGCTTTAACTGGTGTTTTGTTTTTTGCTGCCAAACTAATAAAGTCCCACATCGAAAAGGAGGCTTTGTGGGCCAAATATTACTTAGAATAAATTATACAAACCTTAATTGTGGTGCTTTTTTCTGGATTAAATTATTCTTTTAATCCTTATAATTTTACTTAATTTTTAAGTTGGTCCGTATAGTTTAATAATCTATAATTTAGTTCTTATAGTTTTACAAATTTTTAATTTAATTTTAATAGTTTCACAAATTTTTAATTTAATCAGTGCTATTAAACGTGAGACTTCTTTTTTTTAAATTAGACTCCTTATACAAGCTTGTCACCTACTTCTCCTTTTATATTCTAAACAATGCGAGATTTCTTATTTTCAATCAAACTCAACAATTGGTATATAAGCTGGGCTAAGCTGGACTACATATGCATCATGGTCTAGAAATCATGGCTTATCCTAGTTCATGGACCATTTTTTAAATGTATTTTTTTTTGGTCACTTTGAACAATAGAAACTAGATAATGTAATTATAAAACTTTAAAAATTTAAACTAAACCTTAAAATATATAAATACAAATATTTATAAAAAAAACCAACAATGTAAGCCGATTAGACTAAAAGTTTTTTTAAAAATAATTTTATTGAATTATTAGTCTAACCAACTCCATTTGTTGGGCTAACATAGTGGGCCAAGCCCATATTAACATTGCAATTGAAGGATCAAACTATGAGTTTATTTATGATTATATTTGTTTTAATTTTATCTATTTATCTATCAAAATATGTGACGGAAAAAAGGGATTTTAATAATAAAAAATTTAATGATTTAATAACGAAAGTAATTAAATTGAGATAAATATAATCTCGCAATAACTAAATAAGTAGTTTACTCTTATATTTCTAAAATTGTTTGAGGAAAAAGGGTTTAGTACTTGTGTACATTTTTCTTAATGATTCCTTTTCCATTTCTTATGATATTTTAGGGTTTTCATGTGGATATGGTTTCAGATTCTGAATTATTGAACGAATAATTGCTTAAACCACAAGGAGCACCAGGAATTGCATTAAACTGAGGTGTCCTCTCCAGCTTTAACTGTTGTTTTGTTTTTAGCTACCAATCTAATAAAGTCCCACATCGAAAAGATGGCGTTGTGGGCCAAATATATTACAGGTTAGAATAAATTATGCAAACCCTAATTATGTTTTTTTAAAAGTACTTTTTACTTATTAATATTTACACCAAATTTTAATTTTATCCTTAACATATATTTTTTATCAGTTATATTTCACATATTTTATTTTTTATTTTAAATATATTATTTTTATTAATATCATCTATTCCAGTAATAAAAAATGTTGACTGAGTATTTAGTAAAAATGATAGATTTAAAACAAAAATGAAACATGTAATACATAATATATGCTAAAAAAAGGCTAAATGGTAGGTTTGAGTCCTCCATATTTTTTTTGAGTTTCAAATTTAACATTTTTACTAATCGCTCTGTTATTGTTTTTGATTAATAGAACATATTGTATTAGTAAAAAAATGTAGATTTGAAACAAAAATAAAACATATAGGATATAACTGACAAAAAAAACATTAAGAACAAAATTGAAACTTGGTGTAAACGTTATAGATATAAAAAAAATACTTTTGCTATTTTTTTAAATATTAATGTTGATAAACTTTGACTCATATTTCAATTATAACCCAAAATTTTATTTTGTGTCGATTATAACCCATATATCTCTAATTAGTTCTGACTATGTATCTAGGAGTCTATCTAAATATTTAACGGTAGACGCTAGTGTGGTATCCTATTTTACACATGTAAGCACTAGAATCATTCATCTTGAATATGCCATATTAAATATCAATTTAAAATGACCGAAACAACACTATGAATTCTCTAAAATCCTTCTTTCTTTTTGTGATTAATGGAGACTTATGGAATCATTTTGATAATTTTAAATTAGTATTTAATGTGACACATTTAATGTGAATGATTTGATGCTGATGTGTGTAAGATGAGATATCACATCAATATCTGCTAATAAATATTTGAATGACATTAAACTTAAAAGTATAATTGAAACTAATTAGAAACATGTGTTATAGTTGATAAGAAATATAGTTTTTGGGTTATAATGGAAACATGTGTTAAGGTTTTAGGGCATGAATATCACTTTTGTCTCTTTTTTTCCCCCTTGAGAGTTGAGATGTGTAGTTTAATGTGAGAGATGAAAGAAAAACATCATCGTTGTTAGATTGCAATTAATGGTTTATATTGATACATAATCCATTAACACTAGTCAATAATATTTTTCTTTTTTTAATGTTTGAATTACTAGTATCTGAAAATTTATTGGATTTTGATTAATTTAATTTAAGTCAGGTTGGACCATAGAGGTGTAAGACTTTTCAACGGCCGGCTCTAATTTTCTCTATTTATAAGACTCAAACTTAAGAACTTATTTAAATAAAACAAATATCAAATCACTTAAACTAACAAGTATTGGTTATATTTTCGCCGATATTCACGTGAATAGTTTTGAGTCAATCTAAACACTTAATTTGTAAGCTAAAAATAATTGTTTTCTCTTTCATTTCTCATGCTAAATTATTTCTCTTACTTGATATGTCCCCTTTATATATATTTAAGGCTAAAATACACTTTATCTTTCTAAACTTTGTTCTATGTGCAAAAAACCCCCATAAACTTTTAAACTCAACAAAAAAACCCATTCAACTTTCATTTTGTGCCAAAAACCTCTTACAATTAGTTGACCATCAATTGCTCGTTAACTAATGTCATGTTATTAGTATATTAGACAACTCAAATACCACGTCAAACACTTTTTACATCTCAAATGCTAATAGTGACATTTGGCAGCGCTGACATGACAAGTAAACTGTAAAAAATATCTAACGTGACATTTGAGGTGTCTAGTATACTGATGACGTAACATTTAGTTAACGGTCAACTAACTGTATGAAGTTTTTGGCACAAAATAAAAGTTGAAGGGAATTTTTTGTTGAGTTTGAAAATTTAGGAAGGTTTTTTGCACATAGAGTAAAGTTTAGGGGGAGTAAAGTGCATTTTAACCTATATTTAACTATTTGTGTACATGCCTGTATAAATATAAAATCATTCAACAACTAAACTAATTTAATAAGTTTTGAATTTTGATTAAATTTTATATAATTAATCCAATTATTTAATTACTTTTGATAAATTTTAAGAAGATTACTAGATTAAATTTGGACGAAATCAATTTTGAATACTTTTATATATGGGTGTGCCAAAGATTATTACAGTACATATTAAAATGAAAAACACAACGAGTTTTTTCAAGGCATCTTATTTTGTGTATTGATCAATTGAATCCCTCTAGTATAATTTAATGCGGTCTTCTCTCTAGCATATATATATTGTAATACTCGTTAATTTCGGAATATAATTCGCTTAAGAGTATTTTAGAATTCTACAACGTTACTTTAGTTATTTATTTTGGTCATTTTTAATTTTCATATTTAATTGTTCTCTTTGAATATTATTTATGAAAATTGAGTTAAATAACTGGACTAAATATTTGCACTACGTGAGATATATTCTAACAATGGTGAAATTCATAGAAAAGTGGTTTAAGAATGGTCAATTAGTCTATTTATTGTAAATTGACTGGATGGGTTTGGATGTTGGGTTATGGATACCCATGGATTATTCAATAACCCATTAGAAATATTTAATATAAAGTTTCAATAGTACCCCCTCATTTTTCTCATGCAACCGAAGCAGCTGATATTCGTTTTCTCTCCTTTCTTCATCCTCTTCTCAAATCTTTTCTTTGATCTTCAGAGTTTCGATTATCTGTTCGGTTCAAAAGCTTTGTAAGGATCAAAGGTAAGATTTAATCTCATTATTTTCCTTAAATTTCAGTTTATGTAGAAGATCAGATGAGGTTTTGTTCTTGAAGATTTTGATGATAATTCATGAATCTCAGTTGTTTTAGAAGTTATATTTGAGTTATAATCGGTTTAAAGAGTTGAGATTCTGGTTTTGAATCAAAAGAAATGAAAGGATGAATTTTTGAAAGATTTTTCTGCAAAACTCGAGTTACTGTAGCAACCAGAAATTTCGGGAAAATCTGAAAATTTTTCTTCGAGTTACTGTAGCAGTACTGTAGTGTCGGCAGTCAACGTTACTGTAGCGAACCGTTACTGTAGCAAACAGTACTGTAGCAAATCGTTACTGTAGCAATCAGAAAATTTTGCGTATTTTCGTGATTTTGTTTCCTTTTTTATGTTTCCTTGTAATATATTTTACTAGGAAATTTTCCTACACAAATTCTAGTGTGGAACAAGGTAAACTTGGACAAACATCAAGGTGAGTGAATAACCTTGCTAAGCTAATTTGATATTACTAGTCAAAGTACAATATAAGTCCCATTTACAATATTATTTGGATAATAAGCAATCAATTTTTCATATTGGAGTATATGATGATCGGTAGAAATAAGAGTATTGTCACGCCTCTAACTTACGCACGTGACCGGCACGATAGATGAGCTTTTACCTCACCACCGTAAGCCTAATTCCGTACCAATTTGATATATATAAAAATGCTATCTCATGAAAGAGAGTACAATAAATATTTCAAATATATCCATTTATTCATTAATAAATGATATTCTCAATGAGCATTGTTCGTCCAAGATTTACCTACCCAAATTACAGAGCTACTACTATAATACTTTTGATAAAGTTTTACATAATAACAAATATTTACCCCCGATCAATGGGGTTGAGGACTCGAACGATTAGCTGGTTGTGCGTCTACTTCTTCTTGAGAATCTGTGAGGGGAGGAATGACATGAGTATATTTTACTCAGTGAGGAAATATATTATTCTATCACAAACATAAGAAACAATCATATAAAATCACAAAACATATCATATAGTTCCAAATTAAATTCCCAGATATTTTTCGGGTCCAATCCACATAAGGTGGTCGTTGTCCCACGGCCCCTGCCGCATCCTCCCTTATTACTGCTTTCATAAATGCCTCCCTTATTTCACCCCTATATTTTCAATACTCTTTGTATTGGAACAAATTTTTGTTTAACATGATTTGCCACCCTTATTATCTCCTGCTCCTCCCTTTTTCCTCCCACACAGGGACCCGTCCCCGTAACATTCTCCATCAATCACAAACATAACAATAATTCAACCTTACACACAATACTACCCATGTATGTGATGTTGTTCACATATAGTATATGACACTCTTCATAAATATGGCACTGTTCACATGTACGTACAATACCATTCACAAATATGGTACGATACTATTCACGAATATGTCACTGTTCATATATACGTATGATATTGTTCATATGTACTGTATGATACTATTCATAAATATGACACTATTCATAAGTATAGTATAATACTATTTACAAATACGGTACAATACTATTCATGAATATGTCACTGTTCGTATGATACTATTCATAAATACGGTACTCTTCATAAGTACGGTATAATACTATTTACAAATACGGTATGATACTATTCATGACTATGCCACTATTCATATATATGTATGATACTATTCATAAATACGGTACTGTTTATAAGTACGGTATAATACTATTCATAAATACGGTACGATACTATTCATGAATATGTCACTGTTCATATGTACATATTATATTGTACAGTGTGATACTATTCATAAATACAGCACTGTTCATATGTACTGTATAATACTATTTACGGTATGGTACTATTTATATATGCGATAATCAGAAATAATTTTCAAGTAGCTGAGGATAATTCCTTTCTGATGTGGAGGATCGGCTAAGGCCGCAACCACATAGCATACTAAGAACTTATCACACAGGTATTTGTAAAAATATAGTACCCTCACAGTATCTTAGTAATCAATAAATAATTCTTAAACAATCGAGGTTAGTTCCTTTCTGATATGGAAGATCAGCTAAGGCCGCAACCACAGAGCATACTAAGAATTTAACCTCTAAATTATTATAAGAATTTAAAAGAGCATAGTAGAATATTCCCTCACCTCGAATCCAAGCTATAAAAGATGACTTTTATAATAACTCAGAATCTTAACACCAGAATCAGAAGAATTAGAGGAGAGGAGAGAATAGAATCTGAAGGTGTGTGTTTAGAAGTGAAATGGAAGGGCCTATTTATAGGAGAAGTTATGGTACTATTTGCTACTATTCCATCTACCATTCTCCTATACTATTTCATCTACCAGTTTCACTTACCAGTTTTCATCTACCATTCTCTTATACTATTTCATCTACCAGTTTCACTTACCAGTTTTCATCTACCATTCTCTTATACTATTTCATCTACCAGTTTTCATCTACCATTCTCTTATACTATTTCATCTACCAGTTTTCATCTACCATTCTCTTATACTATTTCATCTACCAGTTTCACTTACCAGTTTTCATCTACCGTTCTCATATACTATTACATCTACCAGTCTCACTTTCAGCTATACATTCTAAATTCCACTTTTGAATTGTATTTTACTTAATAGGATAAATTCCATAACGTACCATTCATTATATCTCACAATTTATTCAATTTATAATTGAAAATTCATATTTTCAACATCATACACAGCCAAGATAAAATTTACGTAAAAATTTAAGTAGACATAATTTTTTTTTTTTTGACGGGTATTACAAGTATGTAGAAATTATTTTATTTCATGGCAATTATACTATGTGATAAATTCTCACTATCTTATTAATGAGTAAAGATCTACGGGATCTAATACACGAGTTTGAAAGGGTTAAAGTCCCATACTACTCAGTGCATATCTATGAAACCTATACACGAGTTGAAAGGGTTAGAGTCCCATACTACTCGGCGTATATCTAAGAAATCTTATTCACGAGTTTGAAAGGGTTAGAGTCCCATACTACTCGGTGTATACCTATGAGATCTTATTCATGAGTTTGAAAGGCTTAGAGTCCCATACTACTCGGTGTATATCTATGAAATCTTATTCACGAGTTTGAAAGGGTTAGAGTCCCATACTACTCGATGTATAAGACAATTAATTATATGAGTAAATGTGGTATTTGTACTTTTGATATTTTATATAGTACAGTTATTTACTTACTGAGTTTTTAAATAAACTCACACTCCCTATGATTATTTTTTTTTTCAGATACAGAAAACAAAGAAGAAGAGTATCCGTTTGAAGATTAGAAGCCCCTTGAGATTATTCTCTATTTCTGTCTGGTGGGATACCAATACTTATTAATGTGGATATTAGAAACGCTCTGTATTTTCTATAGGTCTCCTACGCTTGCGATGAGATAGAAATATCAGACTATGTATGTCTATATTTGCTTATCAGATGAATATAATTCTGTAGTGTAGAATGAATGATTAAGGTTGAATGTAAAACCTTACAGAATTTATGTAAATAACGTATGTTTGAGAATTTTATCAAATGAATAGTATCTTTTCACATGTTCAATTTTTGGGATGTGACATATATATATATATATATATATATATGTAAGGTGGGTAGAGCTGTCAAAATGGATTTGACTTAATGGGTCAGCTTTGCTTCAAACTTCTGCAAATAAGATGAGGTGTGTCAATAATTTAATAATTCATTTTAAAGAAGAACTTTTAGCCTACCCTATCAAGACTTTAAAACTTAGGTGAGTTGAAATGGGTCGACCCTTGTAGGTTTTTATTAATTATATTTTTTAAGCTTTAGTTAACTTTTTGAGAAGTTTAGTTTTATTTTTTGAAATATCATAGTTCTAATACTCAATTTTTGTCATTCAAAATATTTAAAATTACATTTTAAAAAAGAAAATAACTTATTTTAAGGTTTAATATATTTTTTTAGAAGTTTAATTTAATTTTTTGAAATTTGATTGTACAAATATCTAGTTTCTATCATTAAAAAAACCAAAAGTACTTTTTTTTTTAAAATAAAATAAATAGGCTTATGAGACCAGCCATAACTCATAATAAGTTGGGATCAGACATAAATTTTTTGGCATGAATTATATAAGGTTAGACCCGGCCCAACCCATACTTACCACTAACTCTGTAGGGCTTTGGGTTGGGGCAGACCAACTGGAACCCATTTGACAGCCCTAAAGATGGATAATGATTAAAAAAATAATTAAAAATGGTTTCAATAATATAATATTGATCCAAAAGGGAACATGCTTAGTAATAGAAACATCTTGTGAAGCTTAAAAAAAAAACAATAATATTTAAATGTGAGCAAAAGCTGTACCTATTTTCTAGTTGCTTATAATTAATGTAAAACAATAAGTATTTGATGAGTATATTAGAGCCATAAAGGATATGTACAAGGGGGCTACGACTAGTGTGAGAACGTCTGGAGGGGAAACTAGAGACTTTCCTATTAAAATTGGCCTACATCAGGGATCATCCTTAAGCCCTTATTTGTTTGACTTGGTTTTAGATGTTCTGACGAAACACATCCAAGAAGAAATCCCTAAGTGCATGCTTTTTGCAGATGACGTTGTTCTCATAGCAGAGACAAGGGAAGAGATTAATTATAAACTTGAGTTATGGAGAGCTACTTTGGAATCGAAGGGTTTTCGTCTGAGCAGGAGTAAGACCGAATATATGCATTGTAAGTTTAACAAGCGACAAGTTAGAAACGAGCTGAAGGTTAAGCTTGGTGATCAGGTCATATCACAAGTGTCAAAGTTTAGGTATTTGGGATCAATTATACAAGATGACGGCGAAGTTATTAGAGATGTGGAACATAGGATACAAGTTGGGTGGTTGAAGTGGAGAATGGCATCAGGGGTTATTTGTGATCGGAAAGTACCTGATAAACTCAAAGGAAAGTTTTATCGTACTGCTATAAGACCAGCGATTTTATATGGGAGTGAATGTTGGGCAATGAAAGGACAACAAGAACATAAAATTGGAGTGGCGGAGATGAGGATGTTGCGTTGGATGTGTGGTCATACAAGAAAAGATAGGATCCGTAATGATCATTTACGAGGTAGAGTTGGGGTGGCACCTATTGAGGAAAAAATGGTTGAAAACCGTTTAAGATGGTTTGGGCATGTGCAAAGAAGATTGTTGGAAGCGCCAGTTAGGAGAGTTGAGCAGATGGTTTGGAGCCCTATGAAAAAAGGTCAAGGAAGACCAAAAAGGACACTTAGAGAAATTATTGAACGGGAACTTTTAGTAAATGAGATATCTAAAAAGTTGGTCATTGATAGAGCTCAATGGCGTCGTGCGATCCATGTAGCCGACCCCACTTAGTGGGATAAGGCTTTGTTGTTGTTGTTGTTGTTGTAATAAGTATTTGATGAATGTTCGATAACCTAAAACATTTTTTTTTTTATAATCTTATCCATAGTTTGTGGTTTTTTTTTTGTAAATAGAGATCTTAGTCACTCTGTTTTTGAGCACTCATAATCCTTTTTTCTTTAAGTAGAGAAAATTGCCATTGAGAAAGGAAAACAATTATATGCAATTTTTGACATATTTTGCTCTCTAATTATAATATTAAAAATTTTTAATTAGAATATACTAAGTGTATAGTTTTTAAAAATATGTATATATATTCTTTACAATTTGTCATTATATGATTTTTCAAAAAAATTTTACACTTTAAAAATTTGATAATAAAAATATAAAAAATTATATATAAATTTATTTTAAAGCGAAACTAGTCCAATCTTGAAAGATTTTTTTTTTCTAATTTAATTGAAATTGTGCATGAATATCAACTAAGATATAGTAAAACACAATTTTTTGAAAAACAAAAAAGAAATAAGATGGTGACACTTTCACCAAAAAAGTTTCCCGTTTGCAAAATTCTTATTTTTGTCTGATTGTGAATATATGTATTTTCTTTGGACAATTTGGGCTTGAACTCTAATAACTACCATGGCCCATTAGAAACCATTTTTTCTGCGGGAAGCCCATTATGGAGTCCAAACGAATCTTCAGATGGGCCATATGGCCCATCACAAGTTTACCATTACCATATATCTAGAAACGCAAAAAGCCCAAGGCCTGACCAAGCAAAAAAACAAAAACCTAGTTTGCTTTGAGGCGTCCTATTCGCTTTATAAGAAAAACCCTAGGTCTCAGATCGCTCCTATCTGTTTTCGCTAATTCTGCTGCTTCCGCATCTGGAGCCACTTTCCCTTTCCCCTCCGAACCGAATCGATGGTACTTAGTAATTCTTCTATCTTCAGTCTCAATTATCATTATCTTCTAATTTTTCAATCCATTGTCTTGATTTCTCTCTAATGGTGGTGTCGTTTTTTGGTCGCAGGCTCCGAAGAAAGATAAGGCTCCCCCACCTTCATCCAAGCCCGCCAAGTCTGGTGGTGGCAAGCAGAAGAAGAAGGTTTAGTTTTCTTGTTGAAGCAACATTGTTATTTTAAATCGTTATGTTTTTTCTTTAAAATTTATCTTAGAGTTCGGATAGACTTGTTTTGTTATCCCTGAAGAATTGGGGCTTATTTAGTTTTCTGTTGATTAATTTAATGCTCGAGATGAGTTTGTGGTATTAAGGTGAAATTTGTGTTTGACAGAAGTGGAGCAAGGGAAAGCAAAAGGAGAAGGTCAACAACATGGTGCTTTTCGATCAGGCCACCTATGACAAGCTCCTCTCCGAGGCACCCAAATACAAGCTAATCACTCCTTCCATTCTCTCTGATCGTTTGAGGGTAATTTTTATGCCTCTGCCCTTTCCTTAAATATGGTCTAGATTGTTCATAATGGTGATATCGTTTGTGTGGTTGCTGTTTAATTTATCACTAGTTTTTGTGCAAGCGCGAAAAAAAAATTCATAGATCTTTTTTTTTTCCTTGTGTATATTGCTGCATTTATTTGGAATTAATTTGGGCAACTATGGTTTATGTAGTTTATGATAGTCTTTGACCTAATATAGTGTCAGTGTCTTTTGTGTTACACTTTTTTTTTTAATAGAACTTTTGTGTTACACTATTCAATATGGGCTTGTGCCCACTTAAAAATATTCTCAGGTGATGGACCGGTGTTTTCCTTATTTGTTAGCTATAATATTTCCATGTTGAAAATTGGGACTGTAACTCCTAATGATACGTTGAGCTAAATAGATAAGCTTTTGTAACTTGCATAGATTTTATTGATAACATGTTTTCATATACCATTGGTAGCTTTGTGTTGTTTCTTACTAGTTTAGTGATGGACATATTAACCATTATTTTGTTGGGCTATGGAAAGTGTCGATCATATGCCAATATTTGTCATTGTGTTTTAGGTTGGACTATCTTATTTTCTTGGCATTTCATGATTTTTAGGCCAAAGTACTTTTGAAGTTTATAAAGTTTACATTCAGTTTTAATTTCGTTTTCTAATTTTTATTTTTGCATTAGTTATGTATTATATTATTCATTTTTGTTTCCAATATATATCTTTTTTACTTATGTCATCTATTACATGACCAAAAATGTTACAACAACAACAACAACAACAGCCTTATCCCACTATGTGGGGTCGGCTACATGGATCGCCTGACACCATTGAGCTCTATCAAAAGACTAACTCTTTAGGGATCTCATTTAACAGAAGATCGCTTTCAATAACCTCTTTAAGTGTCCTTCTTCTTGGTCTTCACATGACCAAAAATGTTAACTGATGCAAAAAAAAAAGAGAAAAAGAAACATGTAAGAAATAAGTGACGCAAAAAAAAGGTTAGAGACATAAAAATGGTAGGTTTGAATCTTATATATTTCATTTTTTTTTGAAATCTATCTTTTTTATTAATCACCCGGTCAGCAAATTTCGTTAGTTGAATAGATGGCATGAGTAAAAATGGTAGATGTGAAATAAAAATGAGACATGTAGAACATAACAACAACAACAATAACAACAACAGCCTTATCCCACTAGGTGGGGTCGGCTACATGTAGAACATAACTGATAAAAAAAAATTAGGGGTGAAATTGAAACTTTGTGTAAACGTTAGAGATATAAAATTTCTATTGCAAGAATTATATACTCTTTTTTTTAACCACAATTAAAACCCCCTCTACCACATGCACATAGACTAGGCTACATTATTTCTCATCTTTAATTTTTTCTTTTATAAACTCAGGAACTTTAGTATAGGAGCAATATATGTCATGTACATTTTCATCAGTTTTTCATGCACTTTGCAGATTAATGGATCACTTGCAAGGAAGGCTATAAGAGAATTGATGGCGAGAGGTTCAATCAGGTTGGTATCTTCTCATTCTAGTCAGCAGATATACACCAGAGCTACAAACACCTAGATGTACGTTTTATGTCTTATGTATTATCGTTAGAGGAGGATTTGGCCTAGAATTTTTGTTTTACATCTGAGACGCCTCATGTTGGATTTCATCTGCGTGTTCTATTGACAATTACTAAATACATATTGTATCTGGAGGATTTTTGTCCACTTGATATTGCATTGAGTGGCTTCCTTATATTATTTTGGCACAGTTTTTCAATGAATTGGTTGGATGGCCATTGGCCAATTTATTTATGTTAGAGCGTTGGCAACTAAGCCTTGATGGTTAAATCGTATAGTAAATTATGTCCAAGGATCCCTTGCTTGGCTGATATCTTGTTTGGTCAAGTAGAGTTATCTGATCAAGTGGTACTTATATGGGCTCTACTTATCAGGACTGATTGGATGACTTTGTAATTCAGGTTCGTAAATTAGGTGATTGACCTTTTTAATTTGGTCATTTAAAATGTGATTCTATTAATAGTCTTCAATAAATTTTTCTTAGTGGTTGGACCTTTGACGATACAAATATTGGGAATTCTTATTTCTTTCTCACTGCACCAAAACTCAGGACATTTATTTACCTTTCTTAAATTTCATAAGTATTTTTTATTATAATAAATTTAATAAAAATATAAATATTGATTTGACTTCATGGTGAGGTATATCGAGTGTTAGTAGGGTGTAACAATTTTCTTGAAATTAAGGACGCTTCACTATAAACTAAAATTAGAAACATGAGTGTAGGTCTTAAGAAAGGTACTTGACATAATTTTGTTGAGAAATATAATTTATCTTCATCTTTAGAAGACTATAATTAATCTCTTGATCTAGGAGCCATCCTCTATTTCATATTAATTTGACTTCAATTATATAAAACTACTAAAATATCTTCTATATTATCTAATATTCCTTTTTTTTCTTTTACGCTTATATTCTCATTTTCACCTTAACTTTATAAAAGTACGAGCACTTCAAAAAATAAAACAATATTCAAGTCCTAGATACAATGCATGTGGATCCTTCATACTTCCTTACTGTGTTATGTTATGATTCTGTTTCTGTCTCCCCCTTTTTTTCTTTCTCAAATTCCACCATTCCGTAGTCTAAGGAGATACTAGGACTTAAAAAGTAAATCCAGTTGGAAGCGTGGATGCATTAGAGTTTGTAATGATAACGATTATTTGAACTCAAAAACAACAAAACTTTTGACTTTTAGAGATGCTAATTTAATGAGGACTTTACATTTTATGCTTGGTGAGTCCAAAAAGAGACTAATTTTTCATTCTATTCGCTGGAGGGATAAAGAGCATTAAGGACCACTAAATCTGCATCTTGTTATGGAGTGTCGCGTGTGCTTATGTTCCAAACTTTATTTTGGACACCATTGATAGTTCAGTTTAGTAAAAGAAGTTAGTTTTTCACAAATTGTCACACATTGGTTCAAATTTCTATTAGAGAAGGTGTTTATATTTAGTGTCTAACAATATTTCGAGTAAGATTAATTTCATTTAAGGTTATGAAAATTTAATTAGTCATTAAACCGATAGAGGTATTTATTCAAGGGTCAATAATCAGATTATGGTTGAATCGATTTATTTTAAAATATTAAAAAATAATATGTATAATTAAAGACTATAAATATAAATTTATAAATTTAATAAAAAATAATGCTGTGTTTGGTTCATGCTTTCGAATGGAAAGGAACCGCCTTTCTCATGCACAGTAATATCTCATCTGTTTAGTTGGTATGAGGGAATGGAAGGTATGAGGGAATGGAAGCATTCCATTGGAAAAAAAAAAGTAGCTTATTTTCCAATAGCTACTTTCCGTCCATCTCTCTCTAGAAAACTGATTTTTTATTGTGGCCCTCTACTTCTCTCCTCACTTTCGTTGCCTGTGGTCTTCATTGTTGTGGTCTTCGCCCATCCCCACAGCCTTGCCTTGAAGAATCGCCATCGCAGCTTCTTCCTTCTTCATTGCCAAAATTACTGAAGCTGCCATATTCTCTGTTCAAGACCACCAAGAAATTTCCACACACCGACAATGCTTTTCTCGAAACCGAAACTGAAGCTCCTCAGTCTAACTGCTTGGCGTCCTCATCGTTCTCCTAGTCCAAGAGCTTCTCAACCGAGCCCAAGGTGCGTGGGTTTGGTTTTGGGGAAAGCGGTGCGGTGGTGGTGGTTATGGAGTCGGAGGATCTGTACGGGTACTTTAGGGGATCGATCAAGGAGATGGTGGAGCGTGGTGGATTGAGAGATTGGGAGGAATTAGAGAAGTTGGTATTTTAGGATGAACGTGGACGGAAAGTTGAAAATCTCATGGGTTCATTGTGGGGGCTTTTGATTTTAATAAGGATTAAAGTGAATAAATTAAAAAATTTATAGGGATTAATTTTAACAAAGAACAAAATATATTCTTAAACTAAGGACTTAGATGAAATAACAGGAAAGTTTATATCAAGCGAATGATAAAAGAAAAATTTTAGCTAGGGACTTAAGTGAATAAATTAAAAAAATTTGGGCAAATGACAAAAATCTGTAGGATTCTTATATTTTTGTAGTAAAATAAGAAAATTTTATCAAAGATAAAATAGTAAATTTATTTACTAATTCTTTTTCTATTGTACAGTATTTTCATTGTGAATGAAACAATTTTTTTTCTCTTTTCCTTTTCTATCTTTCATTTTCCTTTCTATTCCATTCTTCATTTCCTTTTTATTATTTCTTTGTATTACGAACCAAATAGACCATAAGATTTGATATTAAATTATACAAAATAATATTTACAATCAAAAGTTTACATAAAAATTGACCAAATAACAAAGAAATAATATTAATTAATATAATATTAATTCACATTAAATTTATAAAATATAAATATATTAACATTTCTACTAAAATTAACTGATCTGTCATATTAATTTTTTTATTATCTAGTTATAGAATAAATTAAATTAAAAATTTTAAGTAAATCAATTCAACTAATTTATTTAGTATTAATTTTATTAAATTTAATCAATTTAATCATTTACTAATTTTAATAATTATTTTAAATTAATTCTCGATCGAACTGGAGGTTCGACTCGGTTCTAATAGTAGTGCTTCCACTAGAGAATACCCGTACGACAAAAAGAGAAAAAAACTTAAATCTGAAGCGTTACAACGAGGAATCAATGCCTGGAAAAGCTGGAAACAAAAACATATGAAATTAAGAATAGCTGTTTCCCTAAATCATAAGCCTACGGCACGTGAATGCAAGAAAAGGAATCAGAATCAAAAGCAAGAATCACACAGACTAGTTGGAGTGAGAAAGTGGATGGACAAGATGAAGAGTAGGGGACAACTCAATGACATTTTAGTAAATTTGTACGATGGAAAAAAAAGTTTTTGGTCCACTTAAGTTTGTGTCCATTTCAATTTCATTTTGTACAGTGTTTTACAAAGTTTTAAAAATTAGATTAATTGATAGAAGAATCAGTTTAAGAGTCAATAGTCAAATTGTAATTAAACTAATCTATTTCAAAATAATATACATAATTAAACACTATAAATATAAATTTACAAATTCAATTAAAAATAAGATTTGATGTCAAATTATACAAAACAACATTTATAATCAAAAGTTCATATTAAAAATTGATCAAATAACAAGGAAATATTATTGATTAAGATAATATTCTCTTATATCAAATCCATAAAAATCAAGATATTGACATCTCTACTAAAATTGATATATCTGTAAAATAAATTTCTTCATCACTTGATTATAGAATAAATAAAATTAAAAAATTAAAAAAAATAAAATAAAATGCAATTAAATTGATTCAACCGATTCATTTAGCATAAGTTCTTACTTGACTTGATCGGTTTTTGGCTAGTTCAATCATTTAGCAGTTTTAGAGATTATTTCAAACTAATTCCCTAGTGATTTTGAGTCGATCCAATCTGTTTTAGGGTCAGTCCAGTCCAGAGTTAGCCCAGTCCAATTCTTTCAACAATTATTTTTTATGTCAATTTTAGTCCACATGTTCATAAAAATCCTCTAATAACACGTTCAATAGGGCAACCCATTTCATTAACAATTTGAATTATATTGACAAATATAAAAAGACATAGACACACACACAACATATATATATATATATATATATATATATATATATATATATATATATATATATATATTATATTATATTATATTATATTATATTGCCAACCTTGATGTGAAGATGAAAGGGAGGGAAGACGCTAGTATTTGAAACAGAAAAATCTATATATACAAATGAGAATATCACTAAAAGCTCCATGAATGGCAGATTCCCCATTTTGAAAAAGCCTTTGAGCTGTGAAAATGGTGTCAGTGAAGCAATACACAAACAGTGACAATACTTGAGGAGGAATAAATCCTTCTTGTCTCTATCAAAAAAGCTTGTCCTATATATATATATATATATATATAATAAGAGTATGGTAGCAGAAGGACTTAAAAGAGAACTCTGTCATCTCCAAGATTCTTCCATGGCTGCCATGGCTTCAAACACAAAGATCTCTCTGCACAGTCGATCCAAGAGTGATCCCTCTGTGCCTCACCCTCTTATATTGCAGTTTGATGAGAATTTAAAGACATTAAAGCCATCTGACCCACTCCCTTCATCATCATCATCATCAATATGCCAAAATCTCAATGGCTTACATGATTTACATGACTGCATTTACAAGCTGCTTCAACTGCCAACAATTCAACAAGAATTAGCCCGAGAATGCTCCGAAAATTGGGTTGATGAACTGCTGGAAGGATCTACAAGGCTCTTGGATATCTCAAGTTCTGCAAAAGAAGCACTATTGGAATCAAAGGAAAGCATAAAAGAACTTCAGTCAGTGATCCGCCGGAGGAGGAGGAGGAGGAGAGGCAGTGAAGTGGTGGTTTCCATAGATGAATTCGTGTCATCGAGGAAGAAGGCGAAGAAGGCAATCCATAAGACCTTAGAAAATTTGAAAGGAAATCAGAAGGGTCTCATAGAACATGATCATGGGTCTGTGTCTATGGTTAGAAACTTAAGAGAAGCAGAAGTTATAACTTTGAGCCTATTGCAATCTTTGTTATCTTTTATGTATGGCTCAAACTCAATAGGGAAATCTAAGCATAATAAATGGTCAATGGTGTTCAAGTTCATGCAACCCAAGAGAGTGGCTTGTGACTGTGAAAGATCAAACACAAACGAGTTTGAGAAATTGGACACAACAATTGAGTCTCTTCTCTGTCACAAGCCTACGAATGTTGCGTCTGTTGAGAATTTTCTAAGTCATTTGGTAAATTTGGAGTTGGGCATTGGGGATCTAGAGAAAGGAATTGAGCATCTTCAAAGGGGAGTCATTAGAATTAGGGTTTCACTTCTCAACATCTTCAACCACTAGATATGACTCTCTTATTCTTGTAAATTCATGGGCTCTAGTTGTTATATAGTTTGTAACATTAAAGTAGAATTAAAGTTTCACATTGGACAAAATAAAGTATTTGTAAAAGTATTTAATTGAAATATTTTTTATCAAATCTAAATTAAATTAATGACTTGGACTTGAACATTTGGTTAAATTTTAAATTCATTTTAAAATTTAATAGACATATGTTGAAAAATGAACAAACATAGTTGTTCAGACTTACATATATATATATATATATATATATATATATATATATATATCTTATATATTCGATTAAAATTTTATAGTGGGTAGCTTTGATAGAAAATATTTAGACAGGAAGTTTCAAAATGTTTTATTGTATGTTGGAAGTGTTTGCATGTAATTTCTCAATACACAAACATAAACTTTTTAAAAACAGTGCCTGTCACAATTTGAAATTATTTTATTCTCTTTATTTCTAACATATATAAATTTGTTGCTGACTGACAATAAAGTTCTAACTGTTATATCTATCTTTTTCCCACAAGGGAATCTATATATGGCCTTATCTCACTTTTTCTTTTGTGTTATTTCAAGTCACTCAGCAAAACAAGATAAAAGGAGAGTTGAAGGAGAAGATATTTGAAAATTAGAAGAAAGGGTTACACATGATTAAAAATATGATTATTTTCTCATCTTTAATTTTTTGGGCATATTTCACAGAACCCCTGTGAACTTTGAAATCCTTACAATTTATCCTCATGAACTTTCAAACCTAGCAAAAGATCCCCCTCCAACTTTCAAATGTTTGCAAAAGACTCATTTGTTGGGTTGACTATCAAGTTAACTGTTAGTCAACAATTTAGTCAGTATTTTTAATGTCTAGTCATCTTAAATGTGTTATATGGGCATTGATATGGTAAGGGTATACTTGTCATTTCAACTAAAAAATTTAGCAAATTAATAAATCAAGAAGAAAAAATTTTTTAGGTTGAAAAGACATATATTTCTATATTAATGTCAATGTGGTACATTTAAGTTGACTGGACATTAAAAAAAATGATTGGACCGTGGACTAAAGATTAACTTGACGGTTAAACTAACGGAGGGGTCTTTTTCAAATATTTAGAAGTTGGGAGTTTTTTACTAGGTTTGAAAATTTATGGAGGTAAATTGCAAGAACTCCAAAGTTCTTGGGGGGGGGGGGTTTATGCAATTTGGCCTAAATTTTTCTATTGATGGTTATGAACCTAGGAACTGTAGTATATGAGCAATATGCGTGGTCTACATTTTCATCAGTTTTTCATGCACTTTGCAGATTAATGGATCACTTCTCTAATTTGCCTTTCTTAAATTTCATAAATATTTTTTAATATAATAAATTTAATAAAATATAAATTTTGATTTGGCTTCATGATGAGGTATATCCAGTATTAGTAGGGTATAATTAACAATTTTCTTGAAGACGCTTCAGTATAAATTAAAATTAGGAGCATGAGTATAGGTCTTGAAAACCTTAAGATACGTGAACATAAATTTGTGGTTGAATTATATTTATCTTTGCCTTCAATTGGACAATTGTGATTCTCTTCATCTTTAGAAAAATATAATTAATCTCTTGATCTAGAGGCCAGCCTCTATTTCATATTAATTTGACTTCAATTATATAAAATTATTAAAATATCTTCTATATTATGTTGTGATTCTGTTTCTCTCTTCCCCTTTTTTTTTCTTTCTCAAATTCCACCATTCCGTAGTCTAAAGAGATTCTAGGACTTAAAAGTAAATCCATGTGGATGCGTGGACGTATTAGAGTTTGCAATGATAACGATTATTTGAACTCAAAAACAACAAAAGTTTTGATTTTTGGAGATGCTAATTTAATAAGGACTCTACATTTTTTGCTTGGTAAGTCCAAAAGAGACTAATTTTTCATTCTATTAGATGGAGGGATAAAGAGCATTAATGACCACTAAATTTGCATCTTGTTATGGAGTGTCTCTTGTGCTTGGGTTCCAAACTCAATTTTGGAGACCATCGATAGTTGGGTTAGTGGATGGAATTAGATTTTCACAAGGTGACACACCTAGGTTCGAATTTTGAGAAGTGTTCACATTTAGTATCCAACAGTATTTCAAGTAGGATTGCTTTTAGTAGAAAATATCTATAGGGCAAAAAAGAAAACTTAATTCTGGACCGTTACAACGAGGAATCAATGCTCAAAAAAGCTAGGGATAGATCCATATGAAATTAAGAATAGCTGTTTCTCTACACCATAAGCCTATGGCACCTGAATGCAAGAAAAGGAATCAGGTTCAAAAGCAAGAATCACACAGAATAGTTGGAGTGAGAAAGTGGATGGACAAGATGAAGAGAAGGGGACAATCTCAACAATTTATATATATATATATTATTTTGCCAACCTTGATATGAAGATGAAAGGGGGGGGGGGGAGGATGTTAGCCGCATTTGAAACAGAAAAAATCTATATATACAAATGAGAATGTAATGTTCACTGAAAGCTCCATGAATGGCAGATTCCCCATTTTAAAAAGGCCTTTGAGCTGTGAAAATGGTGTCAGTGAAGCAATACACAAACAGTGACAAGGTGGTGTATTCCAACTTATTGACACTTGAGGAGGAATAAATCCTTCATTAAAAGTTTGTCCTATATATATATATATATATATACACACACTTATGAAGAGTAGGGTAGCAGAAGGACTTAACAGAGAACTCTGTCATCTCCAAGATTCTTTATATGGCTGCCATGGCTTCAAACACAAAGATCTCTCTGCACAGTCGATCCAGGAGTGATCCCTCTGTGCCTCACCCTCTTATATTGCAGTTTCATGAGAATTTAAAGACATTAAAGCCTTCTGAACCACCCCCTTCATCATCATCATCAATATGCCAAAATCTCAATGGCTTACATGATTTACATGACTGCATTTACAAGCTGCTTCAACTGCCAACAATTCAACAAGAATTAACTCGAGAATGCTCTGAAAATCGGGTTGATGAACCGCTAGAAGGATCTATAAGGCTCTTGGATATCTCAAGTTCTGCAAAAGAAGCACTATTGGAATCAAAGGAAAGCATAAAAGAACTTCAGTCAGTGATCCGCCGGAGGAGGAGGAGGAGAGGCAGTGAAGTGGTGGTTTCCGTAGATGAATTCGTGTCATCGAGGAAGAAGGCGAAGAAGGCAATCCATAAGACCTTAGAAAATTTGAAAGGAAATCAGAAGGGTCTCATAGAACATGATCATGGGTCTGTGTCTATGGTTAGAAACTTAAAAGAAGCAGAAGTTATAACTTTGAGCCTATTGCAATCTTTGTTATCTTTTATGTATGGCTCAAACTCAATAGGGAAATCTAAGCATAATAAATGGTCAATGGTGTTCAAGTTCATGCAGCCCAAGAGAGTGGCCTGTGACTGTGAAAGATCAAACACAAATGAGTTTGAGAAATTGGACACAACACTTGAGTCTCTTCTCTGTCACATGCCTACGAATGTTGTGTCTGTTGAGAATTTTCTAAATCATTTGGTAAATTTGGAGTTGGGCATTGGGGATCTAGAGAAAGGGATTGAGCACCTTCAAAGGGGAGTCATTAGAATTAGGGTTTCACTTCTCAACATCTTCAATCACTAGATATGACTCTCTTGTACTTGTAAATATATGGGATTATGTTGTTATATAGCTTGTAATATTAAAGTTGAATTAAAATTGTCACGACATGTTTTCTGGGCACATGACCGGCACAATGATGAATCTCTCATCACTGTAAGCCTTCCGATAAATATATCAAATTTTCTTATCTGAAAATCATAGAGATGATTTGCATGTAATCATAGATTATCAATTTAAAATACATTATTATACTGACATACAAGCCAAATGTCGAACCCCTGAACTAGATGTCCTAGACGATTACAGAGCAACATAATCTATAACAAAAGAGGGGTCTACCCGACAACGGGAAGGTCCAAAGTGATCTACTCCTCTAGCAGATATTCTTCGATGGCAACCTGATCTGAACAAAAAGGTTGTACAAACAATGTGAGCTTTTAAACTCAATGAGCGAATCGGCCTCGCATTAATAAAATTCAAATACATTACCAGTCATGCAAGCATATCCAAAGGCTCATACTCAACCAATAGACAGAAGATAAAAATTTATCCAATTCAACAAACGTTACTAGTACTCGTCAATGGCAATATATCCCGGAGAGCGCACACAGGCCGGCTCACCAATTATGTATATTTCCGCCATGACGCACAACATCATCCTCTTACATACAAGATAAAAATTCATCCAATTCAACAAACGTTACTAGTACTCGTCAATGGCAATATATCCCGGAGAGCGCACACAGGCCGGCTCACCAATTATGTATATTTCCGCCATGACGCACAACCTCATCCTCTTAGCTAGGGCGCCTCACGGATTTATCACCAATCCGGGCTATATCCCTACTGAAGGAATCGTTGTCTCCACACTCATTGGTCAAGACACCCTGTCAACCGGGTTTTTCTGCCTTGCCGTGAGAGGGGGTACTGTCCCGCTCAATCACAATCAATAGCATTTCATATCATAATCAGAAGCTCAATATAATATTCATCCATATAACAGGTATAATATATAACTATATTATAGCTTTATAAACCACAATTCAAGAGATTCAATCTTCACATCATCATGAGATACTTACTTTTTCTTATCCATACTTCTGGATTAATTATCTCATTATATTCGTCATTCTGAATCCAATTTCTCCCTATGAATCTTGGGAGTGTCCTACGACATACTTTTTATCACCAGTAATGCTAAAACTTTATTAAAACGGGGTCGTTTCACTCACCTGGATTCCATACGAATATCGCTTCTTTAAGTCGTTACAGATAAGAGTACACAGATGAATTTCAGTATTCCGCTACGGAGATTTTCATGAAAGATTAGAGAAAACAAGTTAGGATTGTTTTCATACAGATACTGTTCATACATACGGTACTATTCATATATACGGTCACTATTCATGTATACGATCACTATTCATACGTACGGATACTATTTATACATACGGATACTATTCATATAGTTACTATTTATACGTACGGGTACTATTCATACCAGAAATAGAGAATACAATCTGTAAAAGAGTACACCAGGTAAGTTCCCAGGAAAGAGTGGAGGGTCACACTGGACACACTTAAAAACCAGGTCTTTCCTTAGCCAAAACTTTCCTAGACATGTATTCTTCACAGTTTACATTCTATTTCGGTAATCAGAGAATCAAAATAACATATAAACAGCTAAGGACAGTTTTTCTGATGTGGAAGATCGGCCAAAACCGCAACCACAGAGCATACTTAAGAAATTAACTTCTAAAATTTGAAAGACATATAAAGGGCATAGTATCCTTACCTAAGCTGAAAAGGAAAGGCCCAAAATCTCAGAGGCCTAGCTTTGGAATAAGAGAAACTTAAGGAGAGAAGAAGAGAAGTTGAAGGTGTGAGTTTAGAAGTGAAATGGAAGGGCCTATTTATAGCAAAAGTCAAGGGTACTATTTGATACTATGCACTAATAAAATATTCAATTTACTATTTATGAAAATGACATTTCTAATAATGTAGTTACTGTGCAAATAGCGGCAACGGCTCAAAATTTCTGTTATTACTATTGAAAACTTAAAGGGAAAACTATCCTTTCACCTTAAACCTTTAAGTTTCTTTTCAAATCAGTCCTTTCAATTTAGTCCCTGAGGGTATTTTTACACATAAAACGTCATTTTCTCCTACAAACTTCTTTCTAGTTTTCTCTTATGACCAAACCACATCTAGTACTTGACATTTCGATTGTATAATGAATAGTATCGTATACGTAAATAGTATTATACGGGTGAATAGTACTGTATACTGAAATAGTAGTTTGTAAACAAATATTTATATTTTATTTTTCTTGGGTATTACATTATCACCCCCTTAAGAGAATTCGGTCCCCCGAATTCAAAACTCATCTCAAGACTGAAATAAATGTGATTACTTCGTCCATATCTCATCCTTTGCATCTCTTTCTTCCAAAACCTTATCACACCCTTGGTGAGATTTACAAGAATATTATACCATTGACTGTGAACTCTAAACCGCATTATCAATAATTTGCATAAGACTTTTGCCTTTTCTAGACAGCAAGTAATCTCTTCCTCATCAGTTTAATCTTCTCCACAACCTTTTGTACCATAAAGTGTCTCATCCTCATAACCTTTACCAAACTCAAACCACCTAATCAGAGACGAACTCTGTCTCTATGTAAAACCTCAAATAGGTGTCATCTCAAAAGTGACACGTGGTCTTTCCAGTTCACATTGAATATCAGAACACATGTTTCCACACACATAGCTTATAACTTTTACGAATACAAGCACCCTATCCGAAGGCATCATTTTGGTCATAGGTAATACTCTTGCCCGAAGGCGATCCTTCTACCTTAAGGCAACACTCTCAGCTGAAGGCGTTATATAAAATGAAATCATTATATAATTCTCTAGGAAGAACAATCCCAGAAAATGAGTTAAGTAAATAACATACTCCTCATGCATAATTATAAAATAAATATATATAGAAATTCCTCTCACCTCAATGACTCATATAGAGTCGTATCCCTTCAATGATTAGGGCAAACCCATAGTTCTCTATGTATAGGTTCATAAAATACTTATTTAGCATTCCTCCATAGCTCAAAAGTGCAATGAAATATCATTTTAGTAACTCTGCTCAGTCAAAAAGATATTACTATACTATGCTTTAGAATCAAGTATGAAATATAACAAGTCCAATATCTTCTCATTCCTCAAGTTCTTTCAGTAAAATGAATCACTTCAACAAAGAAGATCTAGATACTAACTTAAATTTTATTTCTAGTACATAGATAATTTTAATACGTGAAGCTTACACCAAATGTAGCTTTAGGTACAAACAAAAGAAAAATAAATTAAGGACGAGGAGGCTTTTGAAATGTAAAAGGTGCTCCAGGTCTAGAAGAGGAAGGTGCTTCAGACCTTAAGGAGGAAGCTAATCGTTGCAGCCTAGAAAGAGTTTCTGGAGGAAGCGCCTGAGAAATTTGGCGAAGAGCATAAGTCACTCCGTTCATACAGTCAATACACCTTGCTTGTTGGTCACGAAAATTTTGAGTTGCAAACATTGAATGTCTATCAACTCGATTAGCCAGTTCCCCGAAACGACGGTTTATCAGTTTCTCTTGGTTTTCAAAGAGACGACTTATTAGTCGCTTCTGGTCCTCTATCTTGTATTCCAGGCTCTCTATCTTACGTTCCAGGAATGCAAGCTTATTTTTTGAGGATGTTGCAGTACTGTCCTCCTCCAATTCTATTACATCCCTCTTTCTCTTCTTTATTTCTGGTGACCTGTCTACAGGTCTCTTCCCTTTGTTGTTTCCGAGACTTAGATTTAAATCAAGCTCTACATTGCCAGTCTCAAAATTCAAGTTGAAAGACTTATTATCGGCCATTGCTCTAGGGATATCAGAAATAACTTCGAATGAGAAAGGAATGGAGATTGAGAAATAGGTATGTAATGAAAAAAGTAGGTTTGCTTGGTGCGATGAGTAGGGTAACGGGCAAACAAGATTTATAGACAACCCGAAGCCCCTGGAGCTAAAGCCACCACAACCTACACACCGCTTGCTATAAGGTTTACAGATCACATATGTCGCAATGCCAGCAATTAATGTCGGACATGCAGATAAATAGTAAATGCAATTAACATAAGTCAAAGATTTCCTTAAAAAATTTTCGGCTAATCTTGACCTTTCTCAAACTTTTGACTAACTACGCTCTTCAGTCTGAGATTTTCTCCCTCTAACTTGTTTTATCCTGTAATCCCATATCACGATGTCCCTCTATGATCGGGTAGTCTCATATTAGCCTTATCTTAGATTCTGATCGGTGTCTTTATTCTGGATTTACACATAATATATGTATATCAATATATTAAAACAAAGTTAACTGCTTACGGTCACATACAGTAAGTATTATCATGATGTAAGGAAATCACTGCCTTTCATTTGCCCACGAGAGCATTATATGTAAGTATGTGTAACCATGAAGATATATCATCATCTACACATTTTATTCTATCCAAGTCATTTTGATTTCACATCTCTATGAGTATATGTAGGATCATCACATATTCTCCTTGATCGTAGCCTTCACTCATTATGCATGAATAACATACATAAATGTAATTACAACATGATTCAATCAATTATGTATGTTATACTCAACTGAAGGCTCTTAAGAACAACACAATAAAACGGAGAAATGTATTTCAGTTCATCATAAAAGCATCCAAGGCAATCTTTGATGGCTATGTTATCAACTTCCTTGAATTTCGGAAAATGCCAACGGGAGAAATGGGAAAACCAAGTAAAATCGGCCGCAAATCCACCGAATACTGACTTTCGTGGTTTTTGCATTAATGCGACGCATTGTTGGTGTGCACGCCTACCCTAGACTTCTGGCTTCCAGCTTGCAGAAATCCATAGGTTGATCGTGTAGGGGTGCGGTGAAAAGATATCTTCTTTGTCTCTAAGTACTAATTTTTCTCTATAAAAACCATCCCAGCGTTCTCAGTTACCACACCACAAAGAGTAATAATCTCCGAGCCTACAATCCCCCAGTATTCCTCTCGCCTCATACTCTTACAAAAATTTCTAAATTTTTTCAAATCATGGCCTCAAGGAAGTACATTGATCTCACAGTAGAGGCTAAGGAAGAAGAGCTCGACTTAAACTTAAGTCTGGGCAAAGACAAGGGCAAAAGACCTTTTGAGGGGTCTCCAGAGAAGCAGAAGGAGAAGAAAATGAAGAAGATCGAGGAAGCTGAGGAGACTAGCACGGGCCATACCTCAGAGGACAAAATTGCCTGTCTAGAGCAGGAGGTGAAAAATCTGAAAAAGATGATAGGAGACCTGGAGAAGTTAACTAAACGCAATCATGCAGAAATGACTTCAAGAATAGACAGGTTCTTCTATTGGTCTACCCAGTGCTTCTGCAATCAACAACAAAGAAGTGTTGATTGTATGAATGGGATTTACACTACCCTCCGTGACATTGCTATGTCCCTTGCTCCAAGGAATGGTCGAGGGGTGATGATACAATACAACCCTCCTAATCCAAGACCACCTCGCTTTTAGATTACTCATGCATGAGTAAACTTCTTCTTTTTTGCAATGTAATCCTTCAGTTTTTTTTGTTTTTAATGCGAGTGGTTTCTTTTATTGGCTGGTATCCTAAAATAATATAGCTACACAAATTCAATCATGAATTCAGCTTATAAAATCCACCATATAAAAATTTGATCCGACAACAACGGAATCAAAACAAGTAATAACCTTTCCTTTACTAAGTTCAAAAGTGTAGCCACATATATCTAAAATTAAACCTGACAACATAATTTCTAAGAAGAGATAAGTCTCGGAGGGAAAGGAAATGAAAACATCCTACAGGACCTTCAGTAGAGCCGTCTCTCTATAGTTGTGCCCGGGTTCACAACGATAGAGGAGGTCCCACTAAGGTTACCTTGCTCTGTAATCACTAGGAGACCTAACAACCATTGCTCTGATACCAACTTTGTCACGACCCATTTTCTGGGCACATGACCGGCACAATGATGAATCTCTCATCACTGTAAGCCTTCCGATAAATATATCAAATTTTCTTATCTGAAAATCATAGAGATGATTTGCATGTAATCATAGATTATCAATTTAAAATACATTATTATACTGACATACAAGCCAAATGTCGAACCCCTGAACTAGATGTCCTACACGATTACAGAGCAACATAATCTATAACAAAAGAGGGGTCTACCCGACAACGGGAAGGTCCAAAGTGATCTACTCCTCTAGCAGATATTATTCGATGGCAACCTGATCTGAACAAAAAGGTTGTACAAACAATGTGAGCTTTTAAACTCAATGAGCGAATCGGCCTCGCATTAATAAAATTCAAATACATTACCAGTCATGCAAGCATATCCAAAGGTTCATACTCAACCAATAGACAGAAGATAAAAATTTATCCAATTCAACAAACGTTACTAGTACTCGTCAATGGCAATATATCCCGGAGAGCGCACACAGGCCGGCTCACCAATTATGTATATTTCCGCCATGACGCACAACATCATCCTCTTACATACAAGATAAAAATTCATCCAATTCAACAAACGTTACTAGTACTCGTCAATGGCAATATATCCCGGAGAGCGCACACAGGCCGGCTCACCAATTATGTATATTTCCGCCATGACGCACAACCTCATCCTCTTAGCTAGGGCGCCTCACGGATTTATCACCAATCCGGGATATATCCCTACTGAGGGAATCGTTGTCTCCACACTCATTGGTCAAGACACCCTGTCAACCGGGTTTTTCTGCCTTGCCGTGAGAGGGGGTACTGTCCCGCTCAATCACAATCAATAGCATTTCATATCATAATCAGAAGCTCAATATAATATTCATCCATATAACAGGTATAGTATATAACTATATTATAGCTTTATAAACCACAATTCAAGAGATTCAATCTTCACATCATCATGAGATACTTACTTTTTCTTATCCATACTTCTGGATTAATTATCTCATTATATTCGTCATTCTGAATCCAATTTCTCCCTATGAATCTTATGAGTGTCCTACGACATACTTTTTATCACCAGTAATGCTAAAACTTTATTAAAACGGGGTCGTTTCACTCACCTGGATTCCATACGAATATCGCTTCTCTAAGTCGTTACAGATAAGAGTACACAGATGAATTTCAGTATTCCGCTACGGAGATTTTCATGAAAGATTAGAGAAAACAAGTTAGGATTGTTTTCATACAGATACTGTTCATACATACGGTACTATTCATATATACGGTCACTATTCATGTATACGATCACTATTCATACATACGGATACTATTTATACATACGGATAATATTCGTACATACGGTCACTATTCATACGTACGGATACTATTCATACATACGGTTACTATTCATATAGTTACTATTCATACGTACGGGTACTATTTATACCAGAAATAGAGAATACAATCTGTAAAAGAGTACACCAGGTAAGTTCCCAGGAAAGAGTGGAGGGTCACACTAGACACACTTAAAAACCAGGTCTTTCCTTAGCCAGAACTTTCCTAGACATGTATTCTTCACAGTTTACATTCTATTTCGGTAATCAGAGAATCAAAATAACATATAAACAGCTAAGGACAGTTTTTCTGATGTGGAAGATCGGCCAAAACCGCAACCACAGAGCATACTTAAGAAAGTAACTTCTAAAATTTGAAAGACATATAAAGGGCATAGTATCCTTACCTAAGCTGAAAAGGAAAGGCCCAAAATCTCAGAGGCCTAGCTTTGGAATAAGAGAAACTTAAGGAGAGAAGAAGAGAAGTTGAAGGTGTGAGTTTAAAAGTGAAATGGAAGGGCCTATTTATAGCAAAAGTCAAGGGTACTATTTGATACTATGCACTAATAAAATATTCAATTTACTATTTATGAAAATGACATTTCTAATAATGTAGTTACTGTGCAAATAGCGGCAACTCTCAAAATTTCTGTTATTACTATTGAAAACTTAAAGGGAAAACTATCCTTTCACCTTAAACCTTTAAGTTTCTTTTCAAATCAGTCCTTTCAATTTAGTCCCTGAGGGTATTTTTACACATAAAACGTCATTTTCTCCTACAAACTTCTTTCTAGTTTTCTCTTATGACCAAACCACATCTAGTACTTGACATTTCGATTGTATAATGAACAGTATCGTATACGCAAATAGTATTATACGGGTGAATAGTACCGTATACTGAAATAGTAGTTTGTAAACAAATATTTATATTTTATTTTTCTTGGGTATTACAAAAATTTTATTTTGGACAAAATAAGATATTTGTAAAGGTATTTAATTGATATCTTTTTTATTAAGTCTAAATTAAGTTAATATAATATATTAATGAATTTTAATTTACAAATAATATATATATATATATATATATATATATATATATATATATATATATAAATGACTTGGATTTAGACGTTTGGTTGAATTTTAAATTTATTTTAAAACTTGATAGACACATATGTTAGAAATTGAATAAACGTAATTGTTTAGACTTCTATATATATATATATATAAATTCAATTAAAATTCTACAATAGATAACTTTGATAGAAAATATTCAAACAAAAATTCCAAAATGTTTTATTATATCTTGAAAGAGTCTGCATGTGATTTCACAATATACAAACATAAACTTTTTAAAAATAGTGCTTATCACGACTTAAGATTATTTTATTCTCTTTATTTCTAACATATATAATTTCATAGCTGACTGAGAATAAAATTCTAGCTGTTATTTCTATCTTTTTCCCACAAGGAAATTTATATATGGCTTTATCTCACTTTTTCTTTTGTGTTGTTTCAAGTCTCTCAGCAAAACAAGATAAAAGGAGAGATGAAGGGGAAGATACTAGATAATTAGAAGAAAGGGTTACACATGATTAAAAATATGATTATTTTCTCTTTATTTAAATACAGATATGGTGTCTAATTTAAGTCTGAAGTTTCTGAACAAATTATGTTCTTTCAGGGGCACCAAAGAAAAAGGAAAAAAAAAACATTTATTATCAAAATCTTTATTATAATTTTTTCTTAAAACGAGACCTTCTCATTTTAAAATAAAATGAAAATTTGATTATTATCATCATCATCATTATTATCATCGTTGTCGCTATCATTATCATTATCATCATCACTATCACTATCATCATATCATCATTATCGTTGTGTTGTTGTCATTACCATTATTATTGTCGTCATCATCATTGTCATCATGATCATCACCCATGTATCAAATTATTGTTGATTTTATTTACATAAAGGCGAACACAGCGTTTGTTTCTCACGAAGCTATTGAGTACATCAAATATCTTCAGTTTCAAGTTTGCCTATGTGCCATCATCCTAAACTTGTTCTAAACAAAACTTTTAACTGTTTAAGATCTTCTAGAGGAAAAAAAATAGAAAAGCAAGTTTTATTCTATGAAACTTCTAGCCTGTTCAATTTTTCTATCTTTCAGGTTTTGAGTACTTCATATATGAAGAATGGAGCCTCCAACAAACTGCAGTAGGTACAATTATCAATAGCATTTTGTTTAATTTGCATCAGTTGATATTTAGAAATATATCTAACTACGTACATTTATAATTACACGTTATTTTTCACTAAAATGATGATATAATACGATTTTTTTGTAGGGTTGTGATGAGAAAGAAGCAGAAGGCGCAAAAGCAGAATTAAGAGGGCATGGATTGTGTTTGATTCTTTCACTGAATTTGCTGAAAAAATAACTGAATGATTCCTTCATTGTTTTATGTGCATTCGTTGAAGATATCTGATAAAGGAAAGTCATTCATTCACAAGCAATATTCTAGCACTTTTGGTAGCTGTTCCTTTCCATCAAGAAAAATGAAATTCCATCATTGTACATACTCTCTTGCGTTTAGTTTGGTAGAAATTGAAGCTCATGGAAAATATGAATAGAAAACTAGTTTCGATTTTCTCACTTTAACTGTACAAATTTTTCTATTGCAAAATGGACGGAAATTGAAAGCTTTCAAGAGAAAAGAGTTCAATTTTACTAATTTGTCCCTATCCCTTTGTTCTTCTTTCTCTTTAACTAGCCACGAAGCTTCGATGGAGTGAATAGAGGACAGTGTGTGTGCTCCTACCATTGCTTCTGCCAAGACTTATGGTGTCTATGAATAGAGAGTGACGAACATGGCGGAGAGAGACAGAGATGGCAGAGAGAGACAGAAATGGCAGAAAGAGACAGAGATATGAAGAGAGGCAGAGAGCAATGAAGATGATAGAGAGACACAGAGAGTGATAGACATGACAGAAAGTGACAAACATGACAGAGAGAGACAGAGAGTGATGAACATGATGGAAAGAGCCAAAGAGCGATGATAGTGAACCCAAAGAAAAAAATTTGAGAGAGAGACAGAGAAATCATAAAATTAATTGAAGGGTAATTTTGTAAAATTATTTCACATATTCTCTTTTTTTTTTTGTAAAAAAATATATACTAAACAAAATAATATCTTTTTTCTTTTATTTTTTTTTAATCCTATACTAAACATATTTTTTTTTTTTCATTTCTTGCATACCTTAAGAATGATGTCATCCTAATTATTATCTCCAGCTTTTGACATTCTATTTAAACGGCCCTCATCGAAAAGGTGGTTTTGTGGGGAAGAAATTACAAGTTAGAATAAATTATACAAACTTTAATTTTGTTGCTTTTTTTTTTTCAATGATTCTTTTGGTTTTTATAATTTTACTTAATTTTTAATTTAGTTTCTATAGTTTAATAATTTGTAATTAAATCCTTATAATTTTATAAACTTTTAAATTAGTCCTTATTATTAAAATTTTGTCGTTATTTTATTAAATTTTGCTAACGTGACTAACAATTTGAATATTAACATTGTTAATATACATGATTTATGCCAACAATACAAAAAAAATAGATAATTAAGTTATATTTAAATCACATATATATATATATATATATATATATATATATATATATGGCTTGTAATACAACTTATGTTAAATAATTAGAACAAATTTACTTAAGTCATGTATATTTTTAATATTAAGATGGTATATAATTGGTCATATTACCAAAATTTAACAAAATATTGACAAAAATTTTAATGATAGAGATTAAATTAAAAAATTGTAAAACTATAAGGCAGGAACAAATCTTCATTCAAACAGGAGGGGGTAACCGTCCTCCCAATTTTTTTTCTTAAATGGTGTTCTAAAAAAAAATTTACCAATTCAATTTTCTTTTATAAATTAAATATTGCTCCCTCAAAAAGAAATAATGAAGTGTTTAAGCCCCTCAATAATTTTGTTTAAGATCCGCCACTGCTATAAGGACTCAATTACAATTTTTTAAACTTTAGGGATCAAATTAAAAATTGAGTAAAATTATAAAAACTAAAATCATAATTTAACTTTTATTTAAAAAAAATTCATGCCCCTAAACTTCGACTCATGTTTCAATTATAACTCAAAATTTTATTTTGTATCTATTACAACCCATATATCTCTAATTAGTTTTGACTATGTCTCTGAGTCTAATGTTGTTTAAATATTTAACAGTAGATGCTGACATGGTATCCCATTTTACACATATCAACGTTAGAATCATCTATCTTGAATGTGCCACTTCAAATATTAACTTAAAATGACCAAAATATCACTATGAATTCTCTAAAGTCCTTCTTCCTTTTTGTTATTAAAGAAGATTTACAAGGTCATTTTAGTTATTTTAAATTGGCATCTAATGTGACATATTTAGGGCAAATGATTTGGCACAGGTGCAAGATGATGCCACATCAACATTTGCTATTAAATATTTGGACGATATTAGACTTAGGGGTATAATTGAAACTAATTGGAAACATGAGTTATAATTGATACAAAATATAGTTTTGGGTTATAATTGAAACATAGTTTAAAATTTATGGGCATGAATAAACGATTTTGTCTTATTACAAAAATAATTTTATCTCTTGTTGTAAGAATTAGACTGAACTGACTGGTTTAATCGATTGGACTAGGAATTGACTATGGAATTGGTCTGAAATAGCTTCTAAAATCGTTTAGTGATTGAATCGATCAATGATCGGTCAAACTGGCCAAAAGCGGATCTAGCCGGTGTTAAATGAATAAGTTCATTTGATTTTTTAATTTTTTTAAATTTTATTTATTCTATAATAAGGTAATAAATAAATTGATATTAAAGATCGACCAATTTTAGTAGAGACGCCAATATCTTAGTATTTTATAGATTTGATGAGTGAATATTATCTTGATTAATAATATTTCTTTGTTATTTGGTCAATTTTTTGTTGTGAACTTTTGATTGTGAATGTTATTATGTGTAATTTGACATCAAATCTTTTTTTAATTGAATTTGTAAATTTATATTTATAGTTTTTAATTATGTATATTATTTTTTAATATTTTAAAGTAGACCGATTTAACCACGATTTGATCATGATTTGACTATTGACACTTGAACCAGTTTGTGTTTTTTTTTTAATTTCTTTTTCTAAAAAGAGATCTTAGGCACTCTGTTTTTGTGCACTCATAATCCCTTTTTCATTTGTACTTTTAAATAGGTCAAATTGCCATTGAGAAAGGAAAAATGTTATATGCAATTTTTAATATATTTATCATAAGTTCACTAATAATAACATTACAAATTTTTTAATTTGAATATAACAATTGTACAATTTTAAAAAATATGTATATTAATATATTTTACAATTTATTATTGTATGATTTTTTTTTAAATTTTTTTTACACATGTTAAAAATTTGATAATAAAAATATAAATAATTGCATATAAATTTATTTCAATGAGAAACTAGCCCAATCTTGAAATGTTTTTTCAAACTAATTGTAATTGTGCATGAATGGTCTCAACTAAGATCTAGTAAAACATAATTTTTTGAAAAAAAAAAGAAATAAGTTAGTGACACCTTCACCAAAAAACTTTTTCCTTTTTGCCAAATTCTTATATTTGTCTGTTTGTAATTATATGTATTTTCTTTGGACAATTTGGGCGTGAGAGAACTACTTTTTTCAGTGTGAAGCCCATTATAGAGTCCAAAGGAATCTTCATATGGGCCAGATGGCCCATCACAGGTTTAGCATTTCCATCTTGTTTAGAAAAGCAAAAAGCCATCGACCAAAAAAGAAAAAAAAGCAAAAAGCCCAAGAACTGACCAAGCAAAAAAAAAAGTAGAAATATAAAAAGCCTAATTTGTAATTATATGTATTTTCTATCTGTTTTCGCTGATTCTGCTGCTTCCGCCTCCGGCACCACCGTCCCTTCCCCCTCCGAATCGAATCGATGGTTCGTAGTAATTCTTCTATCTACAGTCTCAATTATCAGTATCTGCTAATTTTTCAATCCATTGTCTTGATTTCTCTCTAATGGCGGTGTCGTTTTTTGGTCGCAGGCTCCGAAGAAGGATAAGGCTCCCCCGCCTTCATCCAAGCCGGCCAAGTCTGGTGGTGGCAAGCAGAAGAAAAAGGTTTAGTTTTTTTGGTTAAAGTAACATTGTTATTTTATATCTTTATGGTTTTTTAATTTATCTTAGGGTTCGGATAGATTTGTTTTGTTGTTCTTGAAGAATTGGGGCTTAGTTAGTTTTCTGTTGATTAATTTAATGCTCGAGACGTGTTTGTGATGTTAAGGTGAAATTTGTGTTTAACAGAAGTGGAGCAAGGGAAAACAAAAGGAGAAGGTCAACAACATGGTGCTTTTCGATCAGGCCACCTATGACAAGCTCCTCTCCGAGGCACCCAAATACAAGCTAATCACTCCTTCCATTCTCTCTGATCGTTTGAGGGTAATTTTTATGCCTCTACCCTTTCCTTAAATGTGGTCTAGATTATTCATATTGGTTATATCGTTTGTGTGGTTGCTATTTAATTTATCATTAGTTTTTGTGCAAGCGCAAAAAAAAAAAAATCATAGGGCTGTTTTTCCTTGTGTATGTTGCTGTATTTATTTGGAATTAATCTGGGTAACTCTGGTTTATGTAGTTTATGATAGTCTTTGACCTAACTATAGTGTCCGTGTCTTTTGTGTTACACTATTCAATATGGGCTTGTGCCCACTTAAAAATATTCTAGCAGGTGATAAACTGGTGTTTTCTTTATTCGTTAGCTGTAATATTTCCATGTTGAAAATTAGGATTGTAACTCGTAATAATACGATGAGCTAAACAGATAAGCTTTTGTAACTTGCATAGATTTTATCGATAACTTATAGCTGTTTGTTGTATGGGATCGGTTTTATGTGACTAGAGTTTACTTTGATTGTGGTTGTGAATTTAGTTTTATATTTTCACTTTGCTGATTGTCCATGATTCTTCACTCAGGTTCCCACCTTATATTTACAGATGTTTTCATGCACCATTAGTAGCTTTGTGTTGTTTCTTACTAGTTTAGTGATGGACATATTAACCATTATTTTGTGGGCTATGGAAAGTGTCTCATTTGCCAATATTTGTCATTGTGTTTTAGGTTGGACTATCTTATTTTCTTGGCACTCAATAATTTTCAGGCAAAAATACTTTTTAAGTTTTTAATATTTATACTAAGTTTTAATTTCATCTCTAAAGTATATTTTTGCGTCATTTATGTCTTGTATGCTTCATTTTTGTTTTAAATATTTCTTTTTTACTAATGTCGTCTATTCTATTGATGAAAAATGTTAACTAATGCCTAAAAGAAAAAACGTGTAAGACATTACTAACACAAAAAAAGAAAGGTTAGAGACGTAAAAATGTTAGGTTTCAATCTTATATGTTTCGTTTTTGTTTCAAATTTATCTTTTTTACTAACCATCCAATTAGTATTTTCTGTTAGTGGAATAAATGACGTTAGTACAAAGAATAGATTTGAAACAAAAATAAAACATGTAGGACATAACTGATGTCCAAAAAAAAATTAGGGACGAAATTGAAACTTTGTTTAATCATTAGAGACCTAATTCTATTGCAAGAATTATATGCTCTGTTTTTTTCACAACAATTAAAACCCCCTCTACCACATGCACATAGACTAGGCTACATTATTTCTCATCTTTAATTTTTTCTTTTACGAACTCGGGAACTGTAGTATAGGAGCTGTATATGTGGTGTTACATTTTCATCTGTTTTTCATGCACTTTGCAGATTAATGGATCACTTGCAAGGAAGGCCATTAGAGAATTGATGTCGAGGGGTTCAATCAGATTGGTATCTTCTCATGGTAGTCAGCAGATATACACCAGAGCCACAAACACCTAGATCTACTTTTTATGTCTTATGTATTATTGTTGGAGGAGGATTTGGCCTAGAATTTTTGTTTCCCATTAGAGACGTCTCAGTTGATTTCATCTGCGTAGTTCTATCGACAATTACTTAATCCATGTTGTATTTGGAGGATTTTTGTCCACTTGATATTGCATTTTGAGTAAGATGGCTTCCTTATATTATTTTGGCACAGTTTTTCAATGAATTGGTTGGACGGCCAAGTTGTTTATGTTAGAGCCTTGGCAACTCAGCCCTGATGGTTAAGTCTTACAGTAAAATACGTCCAAGGATCCCTTGTTTGGCTGGTGTCTTGTTTCGTTAAATAGGGTTGTCCGATCTAGTGGGATTCATGTGAGTTCTAGGCTAATTCGACAGTTCTGCTTGACTAAGTCAAGAGAGTGTTTGGTCAAGCGGGGGATTTGGATTTGTAAATTAGGTGATTAACCTTTTAATTTGGTCATTTAAAATGTGATTCTATTAATTTAGACTTCAATAATCTTTTCTTAATGATTGGACCACGACACAAATATTGGGAATTCTTAATTCTTTCTCACTGCACCAAAACTCAGGACATTTATTTACCTCTTAAATTTCATAAGTATTTTTTATTATAGTAAATTTAATAAAATATAAATATTTATTTGACTTCAAGGTGAGGTATATCCAGTGTTACAATTTTGTTGAAATTAAGGACGCTTCATTATAAACTAAAATTGGAAGCACTAGTGTAGGTCTTAAAATTCTGAAGATAAGTGAGCATAAATTTGTGGAGAAATTATATTTATCTTCATCTTTAGAATAGTATAATTAATCTCTTGATCTAGGGGCCGTCCTCTATTTCATATTAATTTGACTTGAATTATTTTAAATTGCTAAAATATCTTCTATATTATCTAATATTCCTTTTGATTTTTTTTTTTACGCTTATATTCTCATTTTCACCTTAACTTCTTCAAAAAATAAAACAAGATTCAATCTTAGATACAATGCATGTGGATCCTTCATACTTCCTTACTCTGTTATGTTGTGATTCTGTTTCTCTCTTCCCGTTTTTTTTCTTTCTCAAATTCCACCATGCCGCAGTCTAAAGAGATTCTAGGACCTAAAAGGTAAATCCAGTTGATAACGATTATTTAAACTCAAAAACAACAAAAGTTTTGATTTTTAGAGATGCTAATTCAATAAGGACTTTCAATTTTATGCTTGGTAAGTCCAAAAAAGACTAATAATTCATTCTAATAAACGGAGGTAGGGGTGTTTTTAATCAAACCAAATCGATTAAAATTTAAAAAAAAGAAGTCTAAATCAGTTTTTGAAATATAAATTTTAATTTCTTTTACAATAATTTATAATTTTTAATTTCAATAAAATATATAAATATAAAAAGAAAAAGACTAAATTAATTAAAAGAAAGAGACTAAATTAATTAAAATATAAACCGAACCAAACCATATAACTAAACCGAACCGAACCGCTTAAAAATTAAAACGAATATATTCATAATTTTGTAAATTTGGTTAGCTTGGTTCGGTTGCCGAACCGAACCGAGCATATGAATATCACCATATGGAGGGATAAAGAACATTAAAGAGCACTCAATTTGCATCTTGTTATGGTGTGTCTTGTGCTTGTGTTCCAAACTTGATTTTGGACAACATCAATAATTGAGTTTAGGAGAAGGTACTAGTTTTTCACAAAGCATCACACTTAGATTTGAATTTCTATAAAAAAATGTGTTACATTTAGGGTTCGACAGTACTTAAAATAAAATTACTTATAGTAGAGAATATATATAGGACAAAAAAAGACTTAATTTTGGTCCGTTACAACGAGGAGTCCATGCCTGGAAAAGCTGGAAACAGATCCATATGAAATTAATAGCTGTTTCCCTAGATCATAAGCCTACGGCACTTGAATGCAAGAAAAGGAATCAGAATCAAAAGCAAGAATCACACAGAATAGATTGAGTGAGAAAGTGGATGGACAAGATGAAGAGGAGGGGACAATCTCAATGATATTTTAGTAATTTTGTACAAATGAAAAAAAAAAGTTTTTGGTCCACTTAAGTTTGTGTCACTTTCAATTTCATTTTGTATGGGTTTTTTTTTACCTTTTTATGTCAATTTTAGTGGACATATTCATAAAAATTCTCTCTGTCATTTTTATTGCTAATACCTTACAAATTATTAATAGTATAAGCTAGCTATTAAAATGCAATGTTATCATAATTAGATTAAATTGATCTATTTGACAGATTAGATTAGGAATCACTTTGAAATAAACCTTAAAACCAGTGAGTGATAGATCTGGTAAAAAATCGGTGCTAAATGAATTAGTTGAATCAGTCTACTTATTTATTTTTGTTTTTTTAATTTTTTAATTTGACTTATTCTATAATCAGGTAATGCGAAAATTAATATTACAGATCAGTCAATTTTAATGGAGATGTCAATATATTGATATTTTATGGATTTGATATTAATAAATATTATATTGATTAATAATTCCTTGTTATTTGGTCAATTTTTGCTATAAATTTTTGATTATGAATATTGTTTTGTGTAATTTGCTATCAAATCTTATTTTTGATCAAATTTGTAAATTATATTTAATGTCTTTAATTATGTATATTTTCTTTTTTAATATTTTAAAGTAGTTTGATTTAACCATAATTCGACTATTGACTATTGAACCGATGTTTCCACCGGTTCAATGACTGGTGCAGTATTCAGAACCTTGTTAAAATGACATCATTTTAAATATCAATCACCTTTTTCTCCTTCCTTTATGGTAGGCTAAATATACACTGAAATCTATGTTTGCATCATCTATTAACCACATGTTTAATAGGTCAACTCATTTCATTAACAATTTGAATTATATTAACAAATATAAAAACACAATGACACACACACAAGATATATATATATATATATATATATATATATAAATGTTCACTGAAAGCTCCATGAATGGTAGATTCCCCATTTTGAAAAGGTCTTTGAGCTGTGAAAATGATGTCAGTGAAGCAATACACAAACAGTGACAATACTTGAGGAGGAATAAATTCTTCTTGTCTCTATCAAAAGTTTGTTCTATATATATAGATATATATATATGAAGAGTATGGTAGCAGAAAGACTTAACAGAGAGCTCTGTCATCTCCAAGATTCTTCCATGGCTATCATGGCTTCAAACACAAAGATCTCTTTGCACAGTCGAACCAAGAGTGATCCCTCTGTGCCTCACCCTCTTATATTGCAGTTTCATGAGAATTTAAAGACATTAAAGGCTTCTGAACCACTCCCTTCATCGTCATCATCATCATCATCAATATGCCAAAATCTCGATGGCTTACATGATTTACATGACTGCATTTACAAGCTGCTTCAACTGCCAACAATTCAACAAGAATTAGCCCGAGAATGCTCTGAAAATTGGGTTGATGAACTGTTGGAAGGATCTACAAGGCTCTTGGATAACTCAAGTTCTATAGAAGAAGCACTCTTAGAATCAAAGGAAAGCATAATAGAACTTCAGTCAGTGATCCGTCGGAGGAGGAAGAGAGGCCGAGAAATGGCGGTTTTCGTCGATGAATTCGCATCATTGAGGAAGAAGGTGAAGAAGGCAATCCATAAGACCTTAGAAAATTTGAAAGGAAATCAGAAGGATCTCATAGAACATGATCATTGGTCTGTGTTTATTGTTAGCAACTTAAAAGAAGCAGAAGTTATAACTTTGAGCCTATTGCAATCTTTGTTTTCTTTTATGTATGGCTCAAACTCAATAGGGAAATCTAAGCATAATTGTCACATCCCAAATTTGGGCATGTGAATAATTCTTTAAACTAGAGGATATACCCCTATGGTATCCCATAAAATCTCTGATCAATACTAATGCATAACACAATTTTTCAAGAACGATATTTATACATATAAAAGTTCAACATAGTGAAACAGTAAACACAAACCAAATATTATACAATATGATATAATTTTTCAAGCCTAGGTGACCTATAGGGATTACAGAGCATTCTTAAGCTTTTGGATTCATAAGCCCTCTAGACAACGCGGAAAGTATCCTCATGGAATACTATGCCTCCTGTGGATTTCCTTTGTTCTCATCCTCTGTATCTAAAAAAAAATATTCATAGAGAGTGTGAGTTCATCAAAACTCAGTGATTAAATGACTGTGCAATAATAAATATGTCACAAGTACAAATACCAAAATCATAATCACAATAAGAACAGTTATTTTTATATTCAGGGTTTCTATACCTCTATATTTTATGTTTAAGAATTCAGTTTCCATTTATATTCTCAATCATTACATGCATTGGTATCTTGGGAAATGAAGCCTTCAACCATTCCATGTGTATAATTCCATGCATTGGTATCTTGGGTCAAGCCCTCAACCATTCCATGTGTATTATATACTCAATTCATAATTCTCATCAATATAATCTTAAATCCACAATAAATTTCATTATCTAGCAATCATCATTAAATATAGAATATGACTACGATATTAGATGAAATTTATATTGTACTTGGAATAAAAGTAAATAAAGTCGGTTAGCAAGGTCATCAACTCACATAGATTCCGTATTCAAGTCGCTTTTTTGAGTTGCTATAAAGAAGAGTACGTAGCTGAATTTCAGGTTCTGCTACGGAGATTTTCATGAAGATAAGATATAAAAAATCAGTGTTGCTTTTGTACCAAAATACTATTCATACATATATCACTATTCATACATATGATTACTATTCATACGTACGGATACTATTCATACGTATGGTTACTATTAGAAACTAAAAGAAAAACTATCATTTCTCTTAAACCTTTAAGTTTCTTTTCACTTTTATCCCTTTCAATTTAGTCCCTAAAGAGATTTTCTAATATGAAACATTATTTTTCTCTCAGTTTCTTTCAGATTCCTCTTATGCTCAAGCCATATTTCATCCAAGGGATAAATTTCATATTATAACATCTATTATATCCCATAGTTTATACAATCTATAAATAAAAATCTGTATTTTCAATAATATGCACAAACAAGTATACAAAAATTAAACCGATAGGGAATTTATTTTCTTCAAAATAAATTTATCGTAATTCTTAAATACTTATAACTTAAAAATATAACGGGTATTACAATAATAAATGGTCAATGGTGTTCAAGTTCATACAGCCCAAAAGAGTGGCTTGTGACTGTGAAAGATCAAACACAAATGAGTTTGAGAAATTGGACACAACACTTGAGTCTCTTCTTTGTCATCACAAGCCTATGAGTGTTGTGTCTGTTGAGAATTTTCTAAGTCATTTGGAAAATTTGGAGTTGTGCATTGGGGATCTAGAGAAAGGGATTGAGCATTTTCAAAGGGGATTGATTAGAATTAGGGTTTCACTTCTCAACATCTCACTTATTATTTTGTGTTATTTCAAGTCACTGAGCAAAACAAGATAAAAGGAGAGTTGAAGGGGAAGATATTTGATAATTAGAACAAAGGGTTACACATGATTAAAAATATGATTATCGTCTCTTTATTTGAATACAGTGTTGATGTTTGATTTAATTTTGAAGTCTTCGGATATGTGTTCTTTCGGGGGCACCAAAAGGAAAAAGTAAAAGAAAAAACTCCCTGATTGTGTTGTTTATAATTGTTTTCCCTTAAAACGACAACCTCTCATTTTAATCTTAAGATGAAATGAAAACTTGGCCGCATTAGGATCATCATCGTCATCATCATCTTCTTCTTTTTCTTGTGGTCCAACTAGGCTCGAACTATGTTAGTTAAAGCCTAGTGTGTTTTTAAATACTAGTGGTTGGATTTAACCAAAAAAAAGGAGTGCACCTAGAAACTTATTTTGATTATAAGAAGAAGAGGAGGAAGAAGTGAAATGAAGCTTAGGCTAAGAAATTCTTGAACCCTGAAGGTGGTGAAGAAGGCTATCTTGAAGGCCCTGGGGAATTTGATATGTGTAAACAAATGCAATTCTTTAGTAACAAAAGAGATTGCTAAATACTATCAAGTTTGTAGATCAAATGGTATGGGATTAGATATTGTGAGTGTAGAGTCTACGATTCAAGCATCTCTATAACAATAATAATAAAAAGGATCATTGAATGACTTTGAAACAACAAAATCTACATTTACAGATAAGAATATTTTGTCCCCTTAACAAATTCTTCAAAGCTCCATTTATGGTGGATCTCATAATTGAAAAAGGCTTGTCTGAGCTATGCAAATGGTAAAAATTATAAAATATTTATCATTAGAAGAAATATAGGTGTAAAAGGTTAATTCCAATGATATAAAATAAATTAGATGGGAGTTGAATGTAATATTTGAAATTTTTAGGGTGTTGAGTATAATTTAGTCAAACTTCAAAAAGTTAGTGTATAATTTTTAAGGAACATGTCCATCTAAATTATGTGGGTAAACCAATTTCGATTGGTTCAAGTAATTCAACATTTATTTTTTCTCTGAGTCTTGTAAATAAAAAAAAAGCAGCTAAGAGAGCTTTACATAATACATAATTTGATTGGCTCAAATTAAACTAATTGGAGCCTAATAAAATTTCAAATACCGTTAATTCTAACAAAAACAAAACCAACCATGTTGACATAAAGTTTGTACAGAAATGCATAATTGCATATTAAAGGGGTCATTTCAAAAGAAAGAAAAACACCATGTACACCACTAAGTCATTCTTGTGCACAAAAATGGAAATGACATGCTATGACTATAAGATCATTCCTATTTTGGGAATAGCATTCTTTTTTTTTTTTAATAGAATATGAGGGCTCTATTTTGGTTTGGATCATTCATTACTAAGGTATATAAGTGGGTCTTACAAATAAATAAATAAATAGATATACAAATTAATAATTTAGATTGATACAAAATCTATTAATATAAATTAATATTATTTTTCTTAATTATCGCTTGAATAATTTCTGCATCATTGGAACACGCAAACACATACACAAATTATATATACATATACTTTTACATATACATATATATATATATATATATATATATATATATATATATATATTTCCCCAATATATATACTCTAAAAATAATTGCTAGATTCTAATGGCTAATGCTTTGCGGCAGGCGGAGACCAGAAATTATGTATATTAACCCAATTAATATCACCGCCTTATGAAATCAAAAAAAAAAAAAAAGAAGAAGAAAAAGAAGCGTGCCAACAGCTACAGTTCCTAGCTACACCGTCAAAGCGCAACGGATGCAACCAGGGGCGGACGCACGTTGAGTTCAGGTGCACTCCCTGAAATTTTTGCTAAAATTACAATTTCAAGGAAAAAATTTTGAAAATTTATATTTTGACCCTAAATTTTAATTTTTTTCATTTTGTCCCCTTGTTTTTTTTATTGATTTTAACATTTATGTTTTTTGACCCCTTGACCTAGGGGTCCTAAGTTCGCCCCTGGATGCAACGGATAGTATCCGTTGCCTATATTCCAAGCGTCCATTCCTTGGAAAATTCAGCTCTTGAGTGTTTCATTCATGTAGGTCTTTGTCCCAAAATCGTCATGTGATGCTAAACCAAAAATGGAAGGTATCGTCATCCGTGGTGAAAACAAATAGAAGGCTTCAATGTGGTGGCGAAGGAGATAATGCTGTTCGGTGCTTTTGCGGCTGTTCTGTTGTCTTTCTTCTCCGATTCACCCGT